>CM072235.1:52611167-52703152 GCA_036851935.1 Coregonus suidteri | reverse complement strand
GTTCAGAAGATACTATCGTCAGACTGGCGTCGGGGCTCTTAACACTCTCCGGTTCAGAAGATACTATCGTCAGACTGGCGTCGGGGCTCTTAACACTCTCCGGTTCAGAAGATACTATCGTCAGACTGGCGTCGGGGCTCTTAACACTCTCCGGTTCAGAAGATACTATCGTCAGACTGGCGTCGGGGCTCTTAACACTCTCCGGTTCAGAAGATACTATCGTCAGACTGGCGTCGGGGCTCTTAACACTCTCCGGTTCAGAAGATACTATCGTCAGACTGGCGTCGGGGCTCTTAACACTCTCCGGTTCAGAAGATACTATCGTCAGACTGGCGTCGGGGCTCTTAACACTCTCCGGTTCAGAAGATACTATCGTCAGTAGGCGCCAAAACAGTTAGCGTCAATGAATGGAGTAACACATTCCCACGCCATGAAAGTAGATAGCTAGTAGTTGGTTTCATCATAGATGCATCGGCATCTTCATCAATGAAGGTGCAAAATGTGTAAACAAGGTGTGTGTGTGTGTGGGGGGGGGGGGGCAAGAAACTTCGCAAATCAATTAACAGCCACGGAAACAGTAGAAAACCCCAAGTCTGGTCAAGACAAGTAGCTATCAGGTGGCTAGCTGTATGTACGGCTAGTTAGCTAACTAACAGCCACATTAGTTAGCTATCAGAATGAAATGTCGACTAACTCACCGCTGCAACACCAGGAGGATGGCGAACCTTCGTGGAAGCTAGAGGAATCAATGGCAACGCAAACACTGGAGTTCAAATGAGGGCACTCCATCAAACTGGACTGGTAGCTAGCTAGCTACTACGCTAACGTCTCCAAGTTTTAGCAGTGTTGTTGCGCTAACTACGTAGCAGATTTGGCAAAAAGCTAGCTAAGTTCACTGGCTAATTAGCTGTTGTGTCGTGATTCAGTTGTTGCTTAGTTAACTAGCTAACATACCACACCATATTATAGATATGAATGTATCTTAATCAAATGAGGGCGCTACGTTCAAACTGAAACCTATCACTTCTACGTCCAGAAAGTGTAAACGGTTCAAACGCTGACTCCAATTCGGAGGAAATGACGTAGCTAGCGAAAACAAGTTGAGTTGTTGGTTAGCTAGCTAGCTAGCGTTGACAGGGAGATGTTGGTTAGCTAGCTAGCTAGCTAGCGTGTTGACATGGCGTTGAGTTGTTGGTTAGCTAGCTAGCTAGCGTTGACATGGAGATGTTGGTTAGCTAGCTAGCTAGCGTTGACAGGGAGTTGTTGGTTAGCTAGCTAGCTAGCGTTGACAGGGAGTTGTTGGTTAGCTAGCTAGCTAGCGTTGACAGGGAGTTGTTGGTTAGCTAGCTAGCTAGCGTTGACATGGAGTTGTTGGTTAGCTAGCTAGCTAGCGTTGACATGGAGTTGTTGGTTAGCTAGCTAGCTAGCGTTGACATGGAGTTGTTGGTTAGCTAGCTAGCTAGCGTTGACAGGGAGTTGTTGGTTAGCTAGCTAGCTAGCGTTTAGCTAGCTACTAGCGTGGACATGGAGTTGTTGGTTAGCTAGCTAGCTAGCGTTGACAGGGAGTTGTTGGTTAGCTAGCTAGCTAGCGTTGACATGGAGATGCTGGTTAGCTAGCTAGCTAGCTAGCGTTGACATGGAGATGTTGGTTAGCTAGCTAGCTAGCTAGCGTTGACAGGGAGTTGTTGGTTAGCTAGCTAGCTAGCGTTGACAGGGAGTTGTTGGTTAGCTAGCTAGCTAGCGTTGACATGGAGATGTTGGTTAGCTAGCTAGCTAGCTAGCGTTGACAGGGAGTTGTTGGTTAGCTAGCTAGCTAGCGTTGACAGGGAGTTGTTGGTTAGCTAGCTAGCTAGCGTTGACATGGAGTTGTTGGTTAGCTAGCTAGCTAGCGTTGACATGGAGTTGTTGGTTAGCTAGCTAGCTAGCGTTGACATGAAATGAGTCAAAACACCTCAAAGCTAGCATAAAGGCACAGGGTTCTTCTATCTGATAGAGCAACGTTGTTAGTTTCCCTACAAGCCTTTCGTTCTAATAATTTTTCGTTCCCACGGGGAATGAAAAAAATAATAATAAATAATGTATGCACTCACTAACTGTAAGTCGCTCTGGATAAGAGCGTCTGCTAAATGACTAAAATGTAAAAATGTAAATAATATATCATATTCTTGACCTTCAACAGATGCACAGCCTTTGGCAGGAAAACAACTCAGTTGGGAGAGTAAAAGTGTTCCGTTTCAAGTTGTGTGCACAAAGATGTATGAATGCCACCAGGGGAAATACATTAACAAGAAGGCAGTACATTCAAAGACAGAGCACTGTAATTTATACCATACACTTTTACAACATTAATTTAATTTTAATAATATTGAAGTACTAACAATGGAATGTTCCTCAATAAAATGTAAGAAGATGGGAACTTTAAACGGGTGACCCAACACTGTGGTCACTAAAGATCCCATGGGGGTGCTTGTATTTGTCCTGTTTTCACTGCACATGTATGTCAACGTGTATTCCTATTATGTAATACTGTGTATGAAAGTACCATGTATGTAAAGTGTATGAATAATGTATATGTAACAACTCATGGTTAGGCAGAGATTTGTCCATTCAAGGAATAGTTTTTCTGACTAAAGGCAGAAGGCTTACAGTGGCTTGCGAAAGTATTCACCCACATTGGCATTTTTTCCTATTTTGTTGCCTTACAACCTGGTATTAAAATGGATTTTGGGGGGGTTTGTATCATTTGATTTACACAACATATCTACCACTTTGAAGATGCAAAATATTTTGTATTGTGAAACAAACAAGAAATAAGACAAAAAAACTGAAAACTTGAGCATGCATAACTATTCACCCCCCCAAAGTCAATACTTTGTAGAGCCACCTTTTGCAGCAATTACAGCTGAAAGTCTCTTGGGGTATGTCTCTTTAAGCTTGGCACATCTAGCCACTGGGATTTTTGCCCATTCTTCAAGCCAAAACTGCTCCAGCTCCTTCAAGTTGGATGGGTTCTGCTGGTGTACCGCAATCTTTAAGTCATACCACAGATTCTCAATTGGATTGAAGTCTGGGCTTTGACTAGGCCATTCCAAGACATTTAAATGTTTCCCCTTAAACCAGTCGAGTGTTGCATTAGCAGTATGCTTAGGGTCATTGTCCTGCTGGAAGGTGAACCTCCGTCCCAGTCTGAAATCTCTGGAAGACTGAAACAGGTTTCCCTCAAGAATTTCCCTGTATTTAGACCCATCCATCATTCCTTCAATTCTGACCAGTTTCCCAGTCCTTGCCAATGAAAAACATCCCCACAGCATGATGCTGCCACCACCATGCTTCACTGTGGGGATGGTGTTCTCGGGGTAATGAGAGGTGTTGGGTTTGCGCCAGACATAGCGTTTTCCTTGATGGCCAAAAAGCTCATTTTAGTCTCATCTGACCAGAGTACATTCTTCCATATGTTTGGGGAGTCTCCCACATGTTTTTTGGCGAACACCAAATGTGTTTGCTTATTTTTTTCTTTAAGCAATGGCTTTTTTCTGGCCACTCTTCTGTAAAGCCCAGCTCTGTGGAGTGTACGGCTTAAAGTGGTCCTATGGACAGATACTCCAATCTCCACTGTGGAGCTTTGCAGCCCCTTCAGGGTTATCTTTGGTCTCTTTGTTGCCTCTCTGATTAATGCCCTCCTTGCCTGGTCCGTTAGTTTTGGTGGGCGGCCCTCTCTTGGCAGGTTTGTTGTGGTGCCATATTCTTTCCATTTTTTTTATAATGGATTTAATGGTGCTCCGTGGGATGTTCAAAGTTTCAGATATTTTTTTATAACCCAACCCTGATCTGTACTTCTCCACAACTTTGTCCCTGACCTGTTTGGAGAGCTCCTTGTTCTTCGTGGTGCCGCTTGCTTGGTGGTGCCCCTTGCTTAGTGGTGTTGCAGACTCTGGGGCCTTTCAGAACAGGTGTGTATATATACTGAGATCATGTGACACTTAGATTGCACACAGGTGGACTTTATTTAACTAATGATGTGACTTCTGAAGGTAATTGGTTGCATCAGATCTTATTTAGGGGCTTCATAGCAAAGGGGGTGAATACATATGCACACACCACTTTTCCGTTATTTATTTTTTAGAATTTTTTGAAACAAGTAATTTTTTTCATTTCACTTCACCAATTAATTACTATTTTGTGTATGTCCATTACATGAAATCCAAATAAAAATCCATTTAAATTACAGGTGGTAATGCACCAAAATAGGAAAAACACTAAGGGGGATGAATTATTAATACTTTTGCAAGGCACTGTATTTGTGACCAACAGATGCATATCTGTATTCCCAGTCATGTGAAATCCATAGATTAGGGCCTAATTTATTTATTTCAATTGACTAATTTCCTAATTTGAACTGTAACTCAGTAAAATTGTTGCATGTTGCGTTTATATTTTTGTTCAGTAAATATTAGAAATGTTGAAGAGAAATGTAAATTTGGTCAATCTGGGAAAGAATCACTTGGTCATGTGATTATGTTCTGGGTAGATCTTCGGCTCGACTTTGGTTTAGTAGGGACATCCATTTGCAAACTGATGCTCTTTATGTTTTTGATAGTCCAAGATTCTCCACTACGAAAAGAATGTGATACATTTTATTATAATTCTTGCTAAATATGACATCTATAAAAAATAATAATTTTAAGAAAACACCATCCTATTCAATATTTTTGATGGTAGATTTAAATGCCACATTGAATACTATGCTCTGTAAGAATAAGAAGGTATTGAAATCAATTGATACTCTTAAGCGTTTCACGTCTTTTGTTTTTGTGTATCTGTTTGTTTGTGATGTTTTGTGTTACAATTTTTAAGAAGCATGTATAGATTTCTGAAACACATTTGAATTTGTATCTTTCAAAATGTATGGAATTTCACAACAACAATCACAGCACAGATTGACTTGCTGCTTTTATTTACTTCCTGCTTTTACTTCCTGCTTTTACTTCCTGCTTTTACTTCCGGCTTTTACTTCCTGCTTTGCTCTTATGGGTATACAAAAAATGGCTGCCAGTCCATAATGGCATCATTTACTTGAATGGGGACGACCGTTCTATTCATTCTATTTCTGTGGGTAAAACCTGGTGGAGGATGATATCGTCTCAGTCCCATAATATGTATTTTTTTAAACAGGCGTATTGGTTTATTCTCATATCTACAAACATGTGACATACAGTAGTAGGAACAAAACCAATCACAATGTTGATACAGACCAAACATAAACAGCACATAAAATAAAACGTTCCACATTAAGAACTGTCCGAATATCAGAAGAATCCTGTTGCACACGTAGGAGTTCAATAAAGCACACAATGCCTGTAATGTAGTTAATAAAGAATAGTGCTTATTCTTTGAAATCCGTGGAGATGATGTGAGTAGTTACCAAGTCTACCAGAAATAAACACAGAAGTCATATTGTAAAAGAGGAGAGTGCAGAAAGCCTTGCTGTAAGATGAGTGAGAGTCATTTGAAACGTCACCATAATGAAAACAGCCTGGCCTGCATTACTGAAGGAGAAGGCAGAATCCAGAAAATTGATTTGTGAATAATCTGATAACAAAAAATGATGGATACATTACAGTACATTACATTGTAGGTTCGTTAGATGTATATCTACGTTCTTCTGTTATATCATCCCGAGAGGGGTCATTCAGGTGAGGGCCCTGCCTGGTGTTTCCCCTAGAAATAGAATGACGGGCATGGGGTACACTCAAAATGGAAAGTTGACTTGAATGGGATCATGCATTCTAGTCAGTCTAATTTCTATGGCGTTTCCATTCCTTGCTGTGGTCTCTTCTCTATGCCATCTCTATTGGTTGTTCTTGCAGTGGTGTCTCCGTCTTGCCTTCTTTCACTTTCTTTGGTGCACTTTTGTGATTCTTCCTGAAATTTGATATAAAAGGGCAGTTAGTTATTTGTAGCATAATTAAGCCAAATTACAACAACAACAAATCAATCTGTTATATCCTTTTCTTCTTTTTTAATTAAAGAGAATAATGAACAGCGTACTGTATCACCAGAGAATAATGAACAGCGTACTGTATCACCAGATAATAATGTACAGCGTACTGTATCACCAGAGAATAATGAACAGTGTACTGTATCACCAGAGAATAATGTACTGCGTACTGTATCACCAGAGAATAATGTACTGCGTACTGTATCACCAGAGAATAATGTACTGCGTACTGTACTGTACTGCATCACTTACTTGCTCTGCATCACCAGGAAAACAACGACTCCAATAATGATTGCTCCCGTGATCCCAAACACCACTCCCAGAATCAGGGCTGCAGGAAACAGAATAACATTTGAGTGTTTTGTTAACCATAACATAAGTGAATTAATTAATAATAGACTGTTGATTTGGCCTACAGTCGTGGTCAAAAGTTTGGAGAATGACACAAATACTAATTTTCACAAAGTCTGTTGCCTCAGTTGTGATGATGGCAATTTGCATATATATATATATATAATTAACTTAATCCCAAAAAAACATTTCCACTGCATTTCAGCCCTGCCACAAAAGGACCATCTGCCATCTTGTCAGTGATTCTCTCGTTAACACAGGTGAGAGTGTTGACGAGGACAAGGCTGGAGATCACTCTGTCATGCTGATTGAGTTAGAATAACAGACTGGAAGCTTTAAAAGGAGGGTGGTGCTTGAAATCATTGTTCTTCCTCTGTTAACCATGGTTACCTGCAAGGAAACACATGCCGTCATCATTGCTTTGCACAAAAAGGGCTTCACAGGCAAGGATATTGCTGCTAGTAAGATTGCACCTAAATCAACCATTTATCGGATCATCAAGAACTTCAAGGAGAGAAGTTCAATTGTTGTGAAGAAGGCTTCAGGGCGCCCAAGAAAGTCCAGCAAGCGCCAGGACCGTCTCCTAAAGTTGATTCAGCTGCGGGATCAGGGCACCACCAGTGCAGAGCTTGCTCAGGAATGGCAGCAGGCAGGTGTGAGTGCATCTCCACGCACAGTGAGGCAAATACTTTTGGAGGATGGCCTGGTGTCAAGAAGGCCAGCGAGGAAGCCACTTCTATCCAGGAAAAACATCAGGGACAGACTGATATTCTGCAAAAGGTACAGGGATTGGACTGCTGAGGACTGGGGTAAAGCCATTTTCTCTGATGAATCCCCTTTCCGATTATTTGGGGCATCCGGAAAACACCTTGTCCATAGAAGACAAGGTGAGCGCTACCATCAGTCCTGTGTCATGCCAACAGTAAAGCATCCTGAGACCATTCATGTGTGGGGTTGCTTCTCAGCCAAGGGAGTGGGCTCACTCACAATTGAACACAGCCATGAATAAAGAATGGTACCAACACATCCTCCGAGAGCAACTTCTCACAACCATCCAAGAACAGTTTGGTGATGACCAATGCCTTTTCCAGCATGATGGAGCACCTTGCCATAAGGCAAAAGTGATAACTAAGTAGCTCAGGGAACAAAACATCGACATTTTGGGTCCATGGAAACTCCCCAGACCTTAATCCCATTGAGAACTTGTGGTCAATCCTCAAGAGGTGGGTGGACAAACAAAAACCCACAAATTCTGACAAACTCCAAGAATTGATTACGCAAGAATGGGCTGCCATCAGTCAGGATGTGGCCCAGAAGTTAATTGACAGCATGCCAGGGCGGATTGCAGAGGTCTTGAAAAAGAAGGGTCAACACTGCAAATATTGATTATTTGCATAAACTTAATGTAATTGTCAATAAAAGCCTTTGACACTTATGGAATGCTTGTAATTATACTTCAGTATACCATAGTAACATCTGACAAAAATATCTCATAACACTGAAGCAGCGAACTTGTGAAGACCAATACTTGTGTCATTCTCAAAACTTTTGACGACGACTGTACATTTTTGTTGTTGTTTTTGTTGTTATTGAATAGACCTACACTCTATATACAAAGGTACATGGACACCCCTTAAAATTAGTGGATTTTACTATTTCAGCCACAACCGTTGCTGACAGGTGTATAAAATCGAGCACACAGCCATGCAATCTCCATAGACAAACATTGGCAGTAGAATGGCCTGTACTGAAGAGCTCAGTGACTTTCAACGTGGCACCGTCATAGGATGCCACCTTTCCAACAAGTCAGTTGTAAAATATCTGCCCTGCTAGAGCTGCCCCGGTCAACTGTAAGTACTGTAAGTGCTGGCTCCTGAGTGGCGCAGTGGTCTAGAGATCCTGGTTCGAATCCAGGCTCTGTCGCAGCCGGCCGCGACCGGGAGACACATGGGCGGCGCACAATTGGCCCAGGGTAGGGGAGGGAATGGCCGGCAGGGATGTAGCTCAGTTGATAGAGCATAGCGTTTGCAACGCCAGGGTTGTGGGTTCGATTCCCATGGGGGGCCAGTATAAAAAAATAATAAAAATAAATATGTATTCACTAACTGTAAGTCGCTCTGGATAAGAGCGTCTGCTAAATGACTAAAATGTAAATGTTATTGTGAAGTGGAAACGTCTAGGAGCAACAACGGCTCAGCCGCAAGTGGTAGAGAGAGAGCTCACAGAACAGAACGGGACCACACGAGCTCACAGAACGGGACCACCGAGTGCTGAAGCTCGTAAAAATTGTCTGTCCTCGGTTGCAACACTCACTACTGAGTTCCAATCTGCCTCTGGAAGCAACGTCAGCACATGAGCTGTTCGTCGGGAGCTTCATGAAATGCGTTTCCATGGCCGAGCAGCCGCACACAAGCCTAAGATCACCATGCGCAATGCCAATCGTTGGCTGGAGTGTTGTAAAGCTTGCCGCCATTGGACTCTGGAGCAGTGGAAATGCGTTCTCTGGAGTGATGAATCACGCTTCACCATCTGGCAGTCCGATGGACGAATATGGGTTTGGCGGATGCCAGGAGAACGCTACCTGCCTGAATGCATAGTGCCACCTGTAAAGTTTGGTGGAGGAGGAATAAGGGTCTGGGGCTGTTTTTCATGGTTTGGGCCCCTTAGTTCCAGTGAAGGGAAATCTTAACGCTACAGCATACAATGACATCCTAAACGACTCTGTGTTTCCAACTTTTTGGTAACAGTTTGGGAAGGCCCTTTCCTGTTTCAGCATGACAATGCCCCCGTGCACAAAGCAAGGTCCATACAGAAATGGTTTGTTGAGATTGGTGTGGAAGAACTTGACTGGCCTGAGGAGAGCCCTGACTTTAACTCCAATCGAACATCTTTGGGATGAATTGGAACGCCGACTGCGAGCCAGGCCTAATCGCCCAACATCAGTGTCCGACCTCACTAATGCTCTTCTGGCTGAATGGAAGCAAGTCTCCGCAGCAATGTTCCAACATCTAGTGGAAAGCCTTCCCAGAAGAGTGGAGGCTGTTATAGCAGCAAAGGGGGGACCAACTCCATATTAATGCTCATGATTTTGTAATGAGATGTTCGAAGAGCAGGTGTCCACATACTTTGGTCATGTAGTGTATGTGGTGTGGTTGGGGTGGAGATATGTGGTCTGATTGGGGTGGAGTTATGTGGTCTGATTGGGGTGGAGTTATGTGGTCTGATTGGGGTGGAGTTATGTGGTCTGATTGGGGTGGAGTTATGTGGTCTGATTGGGGTGGAGTTATGTGGTCCAATCAGATCCCTTGGCGTAGAATACATATGAGACCTATCTCTCTACTCACCAATAGGAGTATATAGACCTATCTCTCTACTCACCAATAGGAGTATATAGAACTATCTCTCTACTCACCAATAGGAGTATCGGGCTCATCCTCCTCCTCCTCAGTACCATCATCTGATGACAAAACATCCGATTATTATCAAGATTATAAGATTATTATATCCGATTATTCGAAATATAGTATCAGTTTTATGCTATGTTATGTGTTATGTCATGTTATGCCATCTTCTGTCATGTTATGTAATGTTATGTCATTATTTTACGTCACCATGAATCCCAGCACAGGTGGCGTTGCAGGCCTGATGGTCGATGAACCGGTTCCCGTTCCCCACACAGCCGGTCCAGTGGAACTTCTTACACTTTGAGTGGATGGGGTCGTAGTAGTAGCGCAGGTAGGTACCGTAGCATTCCCCCAGAGCCTTCCTGTAGTGGCAGGCCTTTGACTCTGGACAGGGGGAAGGAGAAGGGGTTTAGGGGTTAGGGTAGGGAGAGAGACTAACCATTAATCACACACTAAGAAGACTTCAGTGGATATTTTCAAATGATGTGATTTCCGTGTAGGTTCAATTTGGAGGTTTCACACAGATCAGTAGTTATATTTGTTCAACCGATTTTAAAAAAGTTGTCCCTGACGTGACATTGTTCTGGGTGTTGTTACTATGTTGTGCCACATGGTGGCACATTGCAATTAAGGAAAACGTTCTGCTGCACATTAGTACACGGTTGCGTTAGTGATCCTACTGTAAACCAGGGATCGTCAACCAGATTCAGTCGTGGGCCGATTTACCTTGAGCGGATGGTCGGGGGGGCCGGAACATAGTTATAAATCATTTGTACACTACAAATTGACCTCAAGAATCCCAAACAGAGATAGTATTGGACTATAACAGAATCATTTCAGACCTTGATGATGTTGGGATACGATCACATGTGGCTCTCTATTTATGAGTGGGAATACCTGGGAACAGAATTCCTAAATAAAATGTATTGGTGATTTGACAGTCTTCTATGTCTAACAACGATTTCTAAAAATATATATAATTACATTTGCTCAGAAAACTTAGGAGGGGGAAATAAAATCACCCGCAGTCCAAATTTAGCCCTGAGATCAGTAGTAGGCTTTGAATGAGTTACTCTTCTCATTTCAGACATTATGGATGATCTCTGCCTCACATTTAGGTGGTAAAACTCAAAACACCCAACATTAGACGACAGTAAACATCTCTCTCTCTCTCTCTCTCTCTCTCTCTCTCTCTCTCTCTCTCTCTCTCTCTCTCTCTCTCTCTCTCTCTCTCTCTTGTCTCTCTCTCTCTCTCTCTGTCTCTCTCTCTCTCTCTCTCTCTCTCTCTCTCTCTCTCTCTCTCCTCTCTCTCTCTCTCTCTCTCTCTGTCTCTCTCTCTCTCTCTCTCTCTCTCTCTCTCTCTGTCTCTCTCTCTCCTCTCTCTCCTCTCTCATTCTCTCTCTCCTCTCTCTCTCTCTGTCTCTCTCTCTCTCTCTCTCTCTCTCTCTCTCTCTCTCTCTCTCTCTCTCTCTCTCTCTCTCTCTCTCCTCTCTCTCTCTCTCTCTCTCTCTCTCTCCTCTCTCTCTCTCTCTCTCTCTCTCTCTCTCTCTCTCTCTCTCTCTCTCTCTCTCTCTCTCTCTCTCTCTCTCTCTCTCTCTCTGTCTCTCTCTCTCTCTCTCTCTCTCTCTCTCTCTCTCTCTCTCTCTCTCTCTCTCTCTCTCTCTCTCTCTCTCTCTCTCTCTCTCTCTCTCCACCCATCTCTCTCGACTTCCTCTGTAGATATGGTACTCCAAAGTCCTCTCTCTCTCAGAAAAGCTCTCTCTCTCTCTCAATCTCTCTCTCTCTGTAATCTCTCTCCTCTCTCTCTCCTCTCTCTCTCTCTCCAATAGTCTAATCTCCTGTCCACCTAGCTCTCTCTCTCTCTCTGAACAGAAACCGTCTCACCTCTATGTCTCTCTACCATTAATCTCTGTCCACTAGCTCTATCCCCAATAGGATGTTTCAGAACACTCTCCTCTCTCCAATAGGATTTAATGAACAAGAACTCTGTGTCCACCTGCTATGTCTGTATCTCTCAATAGGACAATAATGAACAGAACACTGTGTCCACCTGTATGTCTGTATCTACCAATGGGATTTCCCACACACTGTAACCTGTTGTCTGTAGCTACCAATAGGATTAATGAACAGAAACACTGTGTCCACCTGCTATGTTGTATTACCAATAGGATTAATGAACAGAACACTGTGTCCACCTGCTATGTCTGTATGAACAGAACACTGTGTCACCTGCTATGTGTATCCCAATAGGATTTAATGAAACAGAACACTGTGTCCACCTGTCCTGTATCTACCAATAGGATTTAATGAACAGAACACTGTGTCCACCTGCTATGTCTGTATCTACCAATAGGATTTAATGAACAGAACACTGTGTCCACCTGCTATGTCTGTATCTACCAATAGGATTTAATGAACAGAACACTGTGTGTCCACCTGAACAGATGTCCACCTGCTATATCTACCACAATAGGATTTATTGAACAGAACACTGTGTCCACTTATCCTCTTCCTATGATGAATGTGTCCAGTGAATGCACAGAAGCCTTGACAGATATTTATTTGATTTATTAGGATCCCCATTAGCCGACGCCAATGGGGACAGCTAGTCTTACTGGGGTCTGACACGTAATGAAAAAGACATTACAGACAAAATACTTTACAATTTATATACATTTAAAAACATGAACATGTAATGTGTTTGTGTGCATCTATCAGTGACACACACATGTCAGTACACACACACAACAAGTAGGTCACATGGGGGGAGAGGAGTTGTGCCGTGAGGGGTTGCTTTTGAGAGGACAGGGTCTGGACTGGTTATAGTCTCCTACCTGTATTAATGATTAAATGTGTGTTATCTCACCATCCACTGGATAGATCTCCTCTGCCCTGGCGGAACAGTTCCTCATGCAGATTCTCTCCAGGGTGAAGCGGTTGGCGTTGCCCCCCTCGCCCAGGTACTTGAAGGGGTAGCACAGGTCTTTAGAGGCATCATAATACAGCATGATCTGGAAGTCCTCTGCTCCTGACACTGGGGCTGTACCCACGTCCTGTGGTAGGAAACAGTACTCTGTGGAGAGGAGAGGGGGGGGGGGGAAGACAGAACAGTACAAGTGGAGTACACTGTGGGGGGGGGGGGGGGGGTTTACAACGTTGAGTTGCCCTGGTTGTGTCAATATACAGTAACGTTGAGTTGCCCTGGTCATGTCAGTATACAGTCACTTTAAAGATAAACCACTCCCTAAAATCCAACTTGATCATTTAGAAAACAGCCTATAATTTAGAAAACAGCCTATGTGACATCGATATGAGTCAGAATGATGATTACTTGGCAGCACACTTGTAATCATCAATTTGGAGTGCAGCTGCATGTGACCTGATTGTAATGCCTGTGTTAAACTTGGGTTGACTTTGGATATCCCTATGGGGCTAGTTAGGGACCATCGGTAAATTACACTATGTACATGGGACAATATGTAAAAATTCCAATAGCTCCAAATTACAATTACTTAACAACCTCAAACCAATTATAAATTGTAGTAATTCATATACAAATATTGAAAGCATTTAATTAGAAAACAAAAAGGTGCGCAACATGAAAATATTGTCTCATTTACGTTGTTGTCACGATCGTCGTAATGAGTGGACCAAGGCGCAGCGTGAAATGCGTACATCTTTTATTGAGTACTATTAACAATAACAAAACAACAAAACGAAACGTGAAGTCCTCGGTCATAAACACAAACCTACACGGAACAAGATCCCACAAAAGACAAGTGCACAACAGGCTGCCTAAGTATGGTTCCCAATCAGAGACAACGAGCCACAGCTGTCTCTAATTGGGAACCACCCCGGCCAACATAGAAACACATAAACTAGAACAAGAACATAGAAAACGAAACATAGAACATAACACCCAGAAACTAACACATAGAAACTAACACCCTGGCTCAACATATAAAAGTCCCCATAGCCAGGGCGTGACAGTTGTGTAATTTATTGATGGTCCCTAACTAGCCCCAGAGATAAGCTATCCAAAGTCAAAGTTTGGTCGCCAACCAGCCGGCTGAAGCTAATTGCCGAAATCATTTGGTTAAATCTTCCCACTTGCGAACACACACACGAGACACCCACATCAAACCACACCCCGAAACCAACTCAATTTTGAATTCAGTCAGGCCGCTAGCATTTCTCAATGAACCAAATCTAAAACTAGGCCAAATCAGGAAGTGCTGTCACCCTAATGACTTTGCTCTACCGTGCTACCTTTCGTATGAGCCAAGGAGGAGGACCGATGAGAACAGCAGGCCAGTGGAGCACAGAACAGCAGGCCAGTGGAGCACAGAACAGCAGCAGGCCAGTGGAGCACAGAACAGCAGGCCAGTGGAGCACAGAACAGCAGGCCAGTGGAGCACAGAACAGCAGGCCAGTGGAGCACAGAACAGCAGGCCAGTGGAGCACAGAACAGGCCAGTGGAGCACAGAACGGCAGGCAGGCCAGTGGAGCACAGAACAGCAGGCCAGTGGAGCACAGAACAGCAGGCCAGTGGAGCACAGAACAGCAGGCCAGTGGAGCACAGAACAGCAGGCCAGTGGAGCACAGAACAGCAGGCCAGTGGAGCACAGAACAGCAGGCCAGTGGAGCACAGAACGGCAGGCCAGTGGAGCACAGAACAGCAGGCCAGTGGAGCACAGAACGGCAGGCCAGTGGAGCACAGAACAACAGCAGCCAGGGGTGACTGGTAGGGAAGAGGACTATACAGGTGACCCAGACACAGGCCCGAAACAAGTTAAGCTACCCCAGTATCCCTTTGATCGTTTTGGATCGCAAAACTAAAGAGATACGCAAGACAAAAGACAGCAACAGAATAATATATGGTGGAGAGAGACACCAGACAAGACACAGAGACAGTAACAGAAGAACTGGCGTCCAACCTTCCCCTCCTCATCCACTAGCCACAGTCTAACTGGCGTCCAACCTTCCCCTCCTCATCCACTAGCCACAGTCTAACTGGCGTCCAACCTTCCCCTCCTCATCCACTAGCCACAGTCTAACTGGCGTCCAACCTTCCCCTCCTCATCCACTAGCCACAGTCTAACTGGCGTCCAACCTTCCCCTCCTCATCCACTAGCCACAGTCTAACTGGCGTCCAACCTTCCCCTCCTCATCCACTAGCCCAGTCTAACTGGCGTCCAACCTTCCCCTCCTCATCCACTAGCCACAGTCTAACTGGCGTCCAACCTTCCCCTCCTCATCCACTAGCCACAGTCTAACTGGCGTCCAACCTCCCCTCCTCATCCACTAGCCACAGTCTAACTGGCGTCCAACCTTCCCCTCCTCATCCACTAGCCCCAGTCTAACTGGCGTCCAACCTTCCCCTCCTCATCCACTAGCCCCAGTCTAACTGGCGTCCAACCTTCCCCTCCTCATCCACTAGCCACAGTCTAACTGGCGTCCAACCTTCCCCTCCTCATCCACTAGCCACAGTCTAACTGGCGTCCAACCTTCCCCTCCTCATCCACTAGCCACAGTCTAACTGGCGTCCAACCTTCCCCTCTCATCCACTAGCCACAGTCTAACTGGCGTCCAACCTTCCCCTCCTCATCCACTAGCCACAGTCTAACTGGCGTCCAACCTTCCCCTCCTCATCCACTAGCCACAGTCTAACTGGCGTCCAACCTTCCCCTCCTCATCCACTAGCCACAGTCTAACTGGCGTCCAACCTTCCCCTCCTCATCCACTAGCCACAGTCTAACTGGCGTCCAACCTTCCCCTCCTCATCCACTAGCCACAGTCTAACTGGCGTCCAACCTTCCCCTCCTCATCCACTAGCCACAGTCTAACTGGCGTCCAACCTTCCCCTCCTCATCCACTAGCCACAGTCTAACTGGCGTCCAACCTTCCCCTCCTCATCCACTAGCCACAGTCTAACTGGCGTCCAACCTTCCCCTCCTCATCCACTAGCCACAGTCTAACTGGCGTCCGACCTTCCCCTCCTCATCCACTAGCCACAGTCTAACTGGCGTCCAACCTTCCCCTCCTCATCCACTAGCCCCAGTCTAACTGGCGTCCAACCTTCCCCTCCTCATCCACTAGCCACAGTCTAACTGGCGTCCAACCTTCCCCTCCTCATCCACTAGCCACAGTCTAACTGGCGTCCAACCTTCCCCTCCTCATCCACTAGCCCCAGTCTAACTGGCGTCCAACCTTCCCCTCCTCATCCACTAGCCCCAGTCTAACTGGCGTCCAACCTTCCCCTCCTCATCCACTAGCCACAGTCTAACTGGCGTCCAACCTTCCCCTCCTCATCCACTAGCCACAGTCTAACTGGCGTCCAACCTTCCCCTCCTCATCCACTAGCCACAGTCTAACTGGCGTCCAACCTTCCCCTCCTCATCCACTAGCCACAGTCTAACTGGCGTCCAACCTTCCCCTCCTCATCCACTAGCCACAGTCTAACTGGCGTCCGACCTTCCCCTCCTCATCCACTAGCCACAGTCTAACTGGCGTCCAACCTTCCCCTCCTCATCCACTAGCCACAGTCTAACTGGCGTCCAACCTTCCCCTCCTCATCCACTAGCCACAGTCTAACTGGCGTCCAACCTTCCCCTCCTCATCCACTAGCCACAGTCTAACTGGCGTCCAACCTTCCCCTCCTCATCCACTAGCCCCAGTCTAACTGGCGTCCAACCTTCCCCTCCTCATCCACTAGCCCCAGTCTAACTGGCGTCCAACCTTCCCCTCCTCATCCACTAACCACAGTCTAACTGGCGTCCAACCTTCCCCTCCTCATCCACTAGCCACAGTCTAACTGGCGTCCAACCTTCCCCTCCTCATCCACTAGCCACAGTCTAACTGGCGTCCAACCTTCCCCTCCTCATCCACTAGCCACAGTCTAACTGGCGTCCAACCTTCCCCTCCTCATCCACTAGCCACAGTCTAACTGGCGTCCAACCTTCCCCTCCTCATCCACTAGCCACAGTCTAACTGGCGTCCAACCTTCCCCTCCTCATCCACTAGCCACAGTCTAACTGGCGTCCAACCTTCCCCTCCTCATCCACTAGCCACAGTCTAACTGGCGTCCAACCTTCCCTCCTCATCCACTAGCCACAGTCTAACTGGCGTCCACAACCTTCCCCTCCCCTCATCCACTAGCCACAGTCTAACTGGCGTCCAACCTTCCCCTCCTCATCCACTAGCCACAGTCTAACTGGCGTCCAACCTTCCCCTCCTCATCCACTAGCCACAGTCTAACTGGCGTCCAACCTTCCCCTCCTCATCCACTAGCCCCAGTCTAACTGGCGTCCAACCTTCCCCTCCTCATCCACTAGCCCCAGTCTAACTGGCGTCCAACCTTCCCCTCCTCATCCACTAGCCACAGTCTAACTGGCGTCCAACCTTCCCCTCCTCATCCACTAGCCACAGTCTAACTGGCGTCCAACCTTCCCCTCCTCATCCACTAGCCACAGTCTAACTGGCGTCCAACCTTCCCCTCCTCATCCACTAGCCACAGTCTAACTGGCGTCCAACCTTCCCCTCCTCATCCACTAGCCACAGTCTAACTGGCGTCCAACCTTCCCCTCCTCATCCACTAGCCACAGTCTAACTGGCGTCCAACCTTCCCCTCCTCATCCACTAGCCACAGTCTAACTGGCGTCCAACCTTCCCCTCCTCATCCACTAGCCACAGTCTAACTGGCGTCCAACCTTCCCCTCCTCATCCACTAGCCACAGTCTAACTGGCGTCCAACCTTCCCCTCCTCATCCACTAGCCACAGTCTAACTGGCGTCCAACCTTCCCCTCCTCATCCACTAGCCACAGTCTAACTGGCGTCCAACCTTCCCCTCCTCATCCACTAGCCACAGTCTAACTGGCGTCCAACCTTCCCCTCCTCATCCACTAGCCCCAGTCTAACTGGCGTCCAACCTTCCCCTCCTCATCCACTAGCCCCAGTCTAACTGGCGTCCAACCTTCCCCTCCTCATCCACTAGCCCCAGTCTAACTGGCGTCCAACCTTCCCCTCCTCATCCACTAGCCACAGTCTAACTGGCGTCCAACCTTCCCCTCCTCATCCACTAGCCACAGTCTAACTGGCGTCCAACCTTCCCCTCCTCATCCACTAGCCACAGTCATAACTGGCGTCCAACCTTCCCCTCCTCATCCACTAGCCACAGTCTAACTGGCGTCCAACCTTCCCCTCCTCATCAACTAGCCACAGTCTAACTGGCGTCCAACCTTCCCCTCCTCATCCACTAGCCACAGTCTAACTGGCGTCCAACCTTCCCCTCCTCATCCACTAGCCACAGTCTAACTGGCGTCCAACCTTCCCCTCCTCATCCACTAGCCACAGTCTAACTGGCGTCAACCTTCCCCTCCTCATCCACTAGCCCCAGTCTAACTGGCGTCCAACCTTCCCCTCCTCATCCACTAGCCACAGTCTAACTGGCGTCCAACCTTCCCCTCCTCATCCACTAGCCACAGTCCTAACTGGCGTTCCAACCTTCCCCTCCTCATCCACTAGCCACAGTCTAACTGGCGTCCAACCTTCCCCTCCTCATCCACTAGCCACAGTCTAACTGGCGTCCAACCTTCCCCTCCTCATCCACTAGCACAGTCTAACTGGCGTCCAACCTTCCCCTCCTCATCCACTAGCCACAGTCTAACTGGCGTCCAACCTTCCCCTCCTCATCCACTAGCCACAGTCTAACTGGCGTCCAACCTTCCCCTCCTCATCCACTAGCCACAGTCTAACTGGCGTCCAACCTTCCCCTCCTCATCCACTAGCCACAGTCTAACTGGCGTCCACCTTCCCCTCCTCATCCACTAGCCACAGTCTAACTGGCGTCCAAACCTTCCCCTCCTCATCCACTAACCACAGTCTAACTGGCGTCCAACCTTCCCCTCCTCATCCACTAGCCACAGTCTAACTGGCGTCCAACCTTCCCCCTCCTCATCCACTAGCCACAGTCTAACTGGCGTCCAACCTTCCCCTCCTCATCCACTAGCCACAGTCTAACTGGCGTCCAACCTTCCCCTCCTCATCCACTAGCCACAGTCTAACTGGCGTCCAACCTTCCCCTCCTCATCACCCCACTAGCCACAGTCTAACTGGCGTCCAACCTTCCCCTCCTCATCCACTAGCCACAGTCTAACTGGCGTCCAACCTTCCCCTCCTCATCCACTAGCCCACAGTCTAACTGGCGTCCAACCTTCCCCTCCTCATCCACTAGCCACAGTCTAACTGGCGTCCAACCTTCCCCTCCTCATCCACTAGCACAGTCTAACTGGCGTCCAACCTTCCCCTCCTCATCCACTAACCACAGTCTAACTGGCGTCCAACCTTCCCCTCCTCATCCACTAGCCACAGTCTAACTGGCGTCCAACCTTCCCCTCCTCATCCACTAGCCACAGTCTAACTGGCGTCCAACCTTCCCCTCCTCATCCACTAGCCACAGTCTAACTGGCGTCCAACCTTCCCTCCTCATCCACTAGCCACAGTCTAACTGGCGTCCAACCTTCCCCTCCTCATCCACTAGCCACAGTCTAACTGGCGTCCAACCTCCCCTCCTCATCCACTAGCCACAGTCTAACTGGCGTCCAACCTTCCCCTCCTCATCCACTAACCACAGTCTAACTGGCGTCCAACCTTCCCCTCCTCATCCACTAGCCACAGTCTAACTGGCGTCCAACCTTCCCCTCCTCATCCACTAGCCACAGTCTAACTGGCGTCCAACCTTCCCCTCCTCATCCACTAGCCACAGTCTAACTGGCGTCCAACCTTCCCCTCCTCATCCACTAGCCACAGTCTAACTGGCGTCCGACCTTCCCCTCCTCATCCACTAGCCACAGTCTAACTGGCGTCCAACCTTCCCCTCCTCATCCACTAGCCACAGTCTAACTGGCGTCCAACCTTCCCCTCCTCATCCACTAGCCCCAGTCTAACTGGCGTCCAACCTTCCCCTCCTCATCCACTAGCCACAGTCTAACTGGCGTCCGACCTTCCCCTCCTCATCCACTAGCCACAGTCTAACTGGCTTCCAACCTTCCCCTCCTCATCCACTAGCCACAGTCTAACTGGCGTCCAACCTTCCCCTCCTCATCCACTAACCACAGTCTAACTGGCGTCCAACCTTCCCCTCCTCATCCACTAGCCACAGTCTAACTGGCGTCCAACCTTCCCCTCCTCATCCACTAGCCACAGTCTAACTGGCGTCCAACCTTCCCTCCCTCATCCACTAGCCACAGTCTAACTGGCGTCCAACCTTCCCCTCCTCATCCACTAGCCACAGTCTAACTGGCGTCCAACCTTCCCCTCCTCATCCACTAGCCACAGTCTAACTGGCGTCCAACCTTCCCCTCCTCATCCACTAGCCACAGTCTAACTGGCGTCCAACCTTCCCCTCCTCATCCACTAGCCACAGTCTAACTGGCGTCCAACCTTCCCCTCCTCATCCACTAGCCACAGTCTAACTGGCGTCCAACCTTCCCCTCCTCATCCACTAGCCACAGTCTAACTGGCGTCCAACCTTCCCCTCCTCATCCACTAGCCACAGTCTAACTGGCGTCCAACCTTCCCCTCCTCATCCACTAGCCACAGTCTAACTGGCGTCCAACCTTCCCCTCCTCATCCACTAGCCACAGTCTAACTGGCGTCCAACCTTCCCCTCCTCATCCACTAGCCACAGTCTAACTGGCGTCCAACCTTCCCCTCCTCATCCACTAACCACAGTCTAACTGGCGTCCAACCTTCCCCTCCTCATCCACTAGCCACAGTCTAACTGGCGTCCACAAACCCTCCCCTCCTCATCCACTAGCCACAGTCCTAACTGGCGTCCAACCTTCCCCTCCTCATCCACTAGCCACAGTCTAACTGGCGTCCAACCTTCCCCTCCTCATCCACTAGCCACAGTCTAACTGGCGTCCAACCTTCCCCTCCTCATCCACTAACCACAGTCTAACTGGCGTCCAACCTTCCCCTCCTCATCCACTAGCCACAGTCTAACTGGCTAAGCGTCCAACCTTCCCCTCCTCATCCACTAGCCACAGTCTAACTGGCGTCCAACCTTCCCCTCCTCATCCACTAGCCACAGTCTAACTGGCGTCCAACCTTCCCCTCCTCATCCACTAGCCACAGTCTAACTGGCGTCCAACTTCCCCTCCTCATCCACTAGCCACAGTCTAACTGGCGTCCAACCTTCCCCTCCTCATCCACTAGCCACAGTCTAACTGGCGTCCAACCTTCCCCTCCTCATCCACTAGCCACAGTCTAACTGGCGTCCACCTTCCCCTCCTCATCCACTAGCCCCAGTCTAACTGGCGTCCAACCTTCCCCTCCTCATCCACTAGCCACAGTCTAACTGGCGTCCAACCTTCCCCTCCTCATCCACTAGCCACAGTCTAAACTGGCGTCCAACCTTCCCCTCCTCATCCACTAGCCACAGTCTAACTGGCGTCCGACCTTCCCCTCCTCATCCACTAGCCACAGTCTAACTGGCGTCCAACCTTCCCCCATCCTCATCCACTAGCCACAGTCTAACTGGCGTCCAACCTTCCCCTCCTCATCCACTAGCCACAGTCTAACTGGCGTCCAACCTTCCCCTCCTCATCCACTAGCCCCAGTCTAACTGGCGTCCAACCTTCCCCTCCTCATCCACTAGCCACAGTCCTAACTGGCGTCCAACCTTCCCCTCCTCATCCACTAGCCACAGTCTAACTGGCGTTCCAACCTTCCCCTCCTCATCCACTAGCCACAGTCTAACTGGCGTCCAACCTTCCCCTTCCTCATCCACTAGCCACAGTCTAACTGGCGTCCAACCTTCCCCTCCTCATCCACTAACCACAGTCTAACTGGCGTCCCAACCTTCCCCTCCTCATCCACTAGCCACAGTCTAACTAACTTCCCTGTATCGACTACTGTATGTTATTAAAGGACAATTCCACCACTTTATAACCAGTTATTCTGCTGTTAGTATACACTGAGTATACACCACTGGAAGCCTTTATGGGGTCAGTAAAACGTCTAAAATACGAGAAGTAGCGTTCTCTGTAAACGCCGACTCCTTAACTGCAGGACAACGACTTCCAAAACAAACCACCTCCTTTCATCACAGCCACCACCTTTCATGGCAGCCTCTCAGCTTTACCCCGTGGCGCTAGGACGCAGACCCCATTAACCCTAGAGACTCTCAGCTTTACCCCGTGGCGCTAGGACGCAGACCCCATTAACCCTAGAAGACGAGACTCTCAGCTTTACCCCGTGGCGCTAGGACGCAGACCCCATTAACCCTAGAGACTCTCAGCTTTACCCCGTGGCGCTAGGACGCAGACCCCATTAACCCTAGAGACTCTCAGCTTTACCCCGTGGCGCTAGGACGCAGACCCCATAACCATAGGCCCAGGGCGGCGCTGCAGTGTTCGCGCTCCCCGTGCTACTGCTGCTACTGCAAAAGGTTCCCATTCTCCTAAAAAACGAATCATGACTAATGTTGTATAGCTTGTCTTATACACACACCACAGGCTATACTGGATGTCTAAGACAAGCTGGTCTGTCTGTATTATTAGGTCTTGATCTAAAGTGAAACCTTCAACTGTCAGTGAATCCGCCACGTTGTCAAGAGTGAGACTGTCAGGGATCATAAACTATTTGAATGAGAACCTTTGTACTCCCAGTTCCATCCAATGTTTAAACTAAACGCAGAATCTTAGAATGTGTAACATATTGAAAATAGCACATGAGTAACTAAATTCATTGATTCAATTCATAAATATTGTGGACATATTTTAATATTTTTTATATTGAATAAAATGTGTGTTTGATTTCTTTGCCCTCCCGCCCAAACTCAGCTGAGGTTGAAGTGAAGCACAGACTCCCTTATTTCAAATGGAAGAGGAGGAAACAAATGTTTGATGCTACAACGAAGCTGTAAAATAACCGTTTTAAGACCACTCTATAAGCAGAGAACGGTAGACAGATTTATTACAGTCTTCAAATCAAACTGTATTAAAGACAGAACATTGACTGAGGTATTCACAACCTGGTACTGACAGAACATTGACTGAGGTATTCACAACCTGGTACTGACAGAACAGTGACTGAGGTATTCACAACCTGGTACTGACAGAACAGTGACTGAGGTATTCACAACCTGGTACTGACAGAACAGTGACTGAGGTATTCACAACCTGGTACTGACAGAACAGTGACTGAGGTATTCACAACCTGGTACTGACAGAACAGTGACTGAGGTATTCACACAGACATACTAAATGATTGAACATACCTGGTATTTCACTGTGAACCATGAAGAATGTAGCAAAAACAAAAACACAAAATATGACCAGTTGTTTCATGATGCTGTCTGTGTGTGTTCGCTGTTCGCTGTAGTCTCCAGGAGAGTGAATGAGGGCTGTAGTCTCCAGGAGAGTGAATGATGGTTGTAAACTACAATGGGAGTGGAGGTTTACACATCATCACCACCGACCTTCGTACTCATCACTGATACCAGGGCTGTGTCCCAACAGGGGGGCAGGTACAATAAGGATATGTACAGTGGGGGGGAAAAAAAGTATTTAGTCAGCCACCAATTGTGCAAGTTCTCCCACTTAAAAAGATGAGAGAGGCCTGTAAATTTCATCATAGGTACACGTCAACTATGACAGACAAATGAGGAAAAAAAATTCAGAAAATCACATTGTAGGATTTTTAATGAATTTATTTGCAAATTATGGTGGAAAATAGTATTTGGTCAATAACAAAAGTTTCTCAATACTTTGTTATATACCCTTTGTTGGCAATGACACAGGTCAAACGTTTTCTGTAAGTCTTCACAAGGTTTTCACACACTGTTGCTGGTATTTTGGCTCATCTTTTTAAGTGGGAGAACTTGCACAATTGGTGGCTGACTAAATACTTTTCCCCCCCACTGTAGGTGCTGATAGAAGAATTAGGTAATGACTAATTATTACACTCCACTTTGTGAAATGTATTAAGAATAATAATAAAGCTTAGTTAGAAGGTAAACAAGGGCTGTGGCTTATCTTTAGATCTATGCAAGTGGAAAGCAACTGTGAATCCGATAACAGAAAACAAGATGTGAAACTTGTCCCCACGGTATGTGCCTGTATAAGATGCATATCTGCCCAGCAATAGAATATTTGTGTCTGCTGAACATAGAGTATTTGTGACTTCTGAAACCAGTACAGGAAGAGACAACTAGGTTGCTGCCCTCCCGAGTGGTGCAGTGGTCTAAGGCACTGCATCGCAGTGCTAGCTGTGCCACTAGAGATCCTGGTTCGAATCCAGGCTCTGTCGTAGCCGGCCGAGACTGGGAGACTCATGGGGCGGCGCGCAATTCGTCCAGGGTAGGGGAGGGAATGGCCGGCAGGGATGTAGCTTAGTTGGTAGAGCATGGCGTTTGCAACGGGATTATTTTAGATACTCTTTGAAGAGGTAGGGTTTCAGGTGCTTTCGGAAGATGAGCATGGACTCTGCTGTCCTAACTTTAGGGGGAAGCTGGTTCCTCCATTGGGGTGCCAGAACAGAGAAGAGCTTGGACTGGGCTGAGTGGGAGCTGCCCTCCTGTAGGGGTGGGAGGGCCAAGAGACCAGAGGTGGCAGAACAGAGTGCTCATGTTGGGGTGTAGGGTTTGAGCAGAGCCTGAAGGTATGGAGGGGCAGTTCCTATTGCTGTTCTGTAGGTAAGCACCATGGTCTTGAAGTGGATGTGAGCTTCAACTGGAAGCCAGTGGAGTGTGTGGAGGAGCGGGGCGACATGGGAGAACTTGGGAAGGTGTAAAGTACTTAAGTAAAAATAATTTATATTACTACTTAAGTCGTTTTTATGGTGGGTATCTGTACTGTACTTTACTATTTATATTTTTGACAACTTTTACTTTTACTTCACTACATTCATAAAGAAAATAATGTACTTTTTACTCCATACATTTTCCCTGACATCCAAAAGTACTCGTTACATTTTGAATGCTTAGCAGGACAGGAAAATGGTCCAATTCACACACTTATCAAGAGAAACATCCCTGGTCATCCCTACTGCCTCTGATCTGGTGGACTCACTAAACACAACAAGAGAACATCCCTGGTCATCACTGCTGCCTCTGATCTGGTGGACTCACTAAACACGAATGCTTTGTTTGTAAATGATGTCTGAGTGTTGGAGTGTGCCCCTGGCTATCTGTAAATTAAAAAAACAAGAAAATGGTGCCTTCTGGTTTGCTTAATATAAGGAATATGAAACGATTTATACTTTGACTTTTGATACTTAAGTATATTTTAGCAATTATATTTACTTTTGATACTTAAGTATATTTAAAACCAAATACTTTTAGACTTTTACTCAAGTAGTATTGTATTGGGTGACATTCACTTTTACTGGAGTCATTTTCTATTAAGGTATCTTTACTTTTACTCAAGTATGACAATTGGGTACTTTTTCCACCACTATGTAGTTGATGCGAGCTTCGACTAGAAGCCAGTGGAGTGTGCGGCGGAGCGGGGTGACATGGGAGAACTTGGGAAGGTTGAACACCAGGCGGGCAGCAGCGTTCTGGATAAGTTGCAAGAGTTTGATGGCAGAAGCGGGGAGCCCAGCCAACAGCGAGTTGCAGTAGTCCAGACTGGAGATGACAAGTACCTGGATTAGGACCTGCGCCTCTTCCTGTGTGAGGTAGGGTCGTACTCTACGGATGTTGTAGAGCATGAACCTGCAGGAACGAGTTTGCAGAGAACGACAGGGTGTTGTCCAGGATCACGCCAAGGTTCTTTGCACTCTGGGAGAGCAACACTGTGGAGTTGTCAACCATGATGGAGAGGTCATTGAGCGGGCAGGTCTTCCCTGGGAGGAAGAGCAGCTCCGTCTTGTCGAGGTTGAGCTTGAGGTGGTGGGCCGACATCCAAGCTGAGATATCTGCCAGGCACACAGAGATGGGTCGCCACCTGGGTGTCAGAAGAGGGGAAGGAGAAAAGTAGTTGAGTGTCATCCGCATAGCAATGATAGGAGAGACCATGTGATCCAAGAGTGTGCAGAGCCTGAGACACCCAGCCCTGAGAGGGTGGAGAGAAGGATCTGATGGTTGACAGTTTCGAAGGCAGCGGATAGATCTAGGAGGATGACAACAGGGCACTTGGGCCCCGTGTAGCTCAGTTGGTAGAGCATGGCGTTTGCAACACCAGTGTTGTGGATTCGTTTCCCACGGGGGGCCAGTATGAAAAATGTATGCACTCACTAACTGTAAGTCGCTCTGGATAAGAGCGCCTGCTAAATGACTAAAAAAAAACAGAGGAGAGAGAGTCAGCTTTGGCAGTGTGGAGAGCCTCCGTGACACAGAGGAGAGCAGTCTCGGTTGAGTGACCCGTCTTGAAGCCTGACTGGTTAGGGCCAAGAAGATAGTTCTGAGAGAGATAATGAGAGAGTTGGTCAGAGACAGAACGCTCAAGTGTTTTGGAAAGAAAAGAAAGAAGGGATACAGGTCTGTAGTTTTTTACGTCAGATGAGTCAAGTGTTGGTTTCTTGAGGAGAGGAGTGACAGCCATAGGAGTTGGCTACAGACAGATCTGGGAACAGGCTATAAACAATATCTGGGAACAGGCTATAAACAATATCTGGGAACAGGCTATAAACAATATCTGGGAACAGGCTAGAAACAATATCTGGGAACAGGCTATAAACAATATCTGGGAACAGGCTATAAACAATATCTGGGAACAGGCTAGAAACAATATCTGGGAACAGGCTATAAACAATATCTGGAAACGGCTATATAAACAATATCTGGGAACAGGCTAGAAACAATATCTGGGAACAGGCTATAAACAATATCTGGTAACAGGCTATAAACAATATCTGGGAACAGGCTATAAACAATATCTGGGAACAGGCTATAAACAATATCTGGGAAACAGGCTATAAACAATATCTGGGAACAGGCTATAAACAATATCTGGGAACAGGCTAGAAACAATATCTGGGAACAGGCTATAAACAATATCTGGTAACAGGCTATAAACAATATCTGGGGCTAAAACAGGCTAGAAATAATATCTGGGAACAGAAACAATATCTAGGAACAGGCTAGAAACAATATCTGGGAACAGGCTAGAAACAATATCTGGGGCTAAAATAGGCTAGAAAACAATATCTGGGAAAATAATATCTGGAACAGGCTAGAAATAATATCTGGAACAGGCTAGAAAAATATCTGGGAACAGGCTAGAAATAGAAACAATATCTGGGAACAGGCTAGAAACAATATCTAGAACAGCTAGAAACAATATCTGGGAACAGGCTAGAAATAATATCTGGGAACAGGCTAGAAACAATATCTGGGAACCAGGCTAGAAACAATCTGGGAACAGGGCTAGAAACAATATCTGGGAACAGGCTAGAAACAATAATCTGGGAACAGGCTGGGAACAGGCTAGAAACAACATCTGGGAACAGGCTAGAAACAATATCTGGGAACAATATCTGGGAGGCTAGAAACAATATCTGGAACAGGCTAGAAACAAATATCTGGGAACAGGCTAGAAACAATATCTGGGAACAGGCTAGAAACAATATCTGGGAACAGGCTAGAAACAATATCTGGGAACAGGCTAGAAACAATATCTGGGAACAAGAAACAATATCTGGGAACAGGCTAGAAAACAATATCTGGGAACAGGCTAGAAAAAATATCTGGGGAACAGGCTAGAAAACAATATCTGGGAACAGGCTAGAAATAATATCTGGGAACAGGCTAGAAACAATATCTGGGAACAGGCTAGAAACAATATCTGGGAACAGGCTAGAAACAATATCTGGAACAGGCTAGAAACAATATCTGGGAACAGGCTAGAAACAATATCTGGGGAACAGGCTAGAAACAATATCTGGGAACAGGCTAGAAACAATATCTGGGAACAGGAACAGAAACAATATCTGGGAACAGGCTAGAAATAATATCTGGGAACAGGCTAGAAACAATATCTGGGAAAACTAAAACAATATCTGGGAACAGGCTAGAAACAATATCTGGGAAACATCTGGGAACAGGCTAGAAACAATATCTGGGAACAGGCTAGAAACAATATCTGGGAACAGGCTAGAAATAATATCTGGGAACAGGCTAGAAACAATATCTGGGAACAGGCTAGAAACAATATCTGGGGCTAACAATATCTGGGAACAGGCTAGAAACAATATCTGGGAACAGGCTAGAAACAATATCTGGAAACAGGCTAGAAACAATATCTGGGAACAGGCTAGAAAACAATATCTGGGAACAGGCTAGAAATAATATCTGGGAACAGGCTAGAAATAATAGAAAACAGGCTAGAAACAATATCTGGAAACAGGCTAGAAACAATATCTGGGAACAGGCTAGAAACAATATCTGGGAACAGAGAAACAGGCTAGAAAACAATATCTGGGAACAGGCTAGGGTACAGGCTAGAAAAATATCTGGGAACAGGCTAGAAACAATATCTGGGAACAGGCTAGAAAATAATATCTGGGAACAGGCTAGAAACAATATCTGGGAACAGGCTAGAAACAATATCTGGGAACAGGCTAGAAACAATATCAGGGGAAACAGGCTAGAAACAATATCTGGGATCTGGGAACAGGCTAGAAACAATATCTGGGAACAGGCTAGAAACAATATCTGGGGCTAAAACAAATATCTGGGAACAGGCTAGAAACAATATCTGGGAACAGAAAAAATATCTGGGAACAGGCTAGAAACAATATCTGGGAACAGGCTAGAAAACAATATCTGGGAACAGGCTAGAAATAATATCTGGGAACAACAGGCTAGAAACAATATCTGGGAACAGGCTAGAAACAATATCTGGGAACAGGCTAGAAAGAATATCTGGGAACAGGCTAGAAACAATATCTGGGAACAGGCTAGAAACAATATCTGGGAACAGGCTAGAAATAAATATCTGGGAACAGGCTAGAAACAATATCTGGGAACAGGCTAGAAAACAATATCTGGGAACAGGGCTAGAAACAATATCTGGGAACAGGCTAGAAACAATATCTGGGAACAGGCTAGAAACAATATCTGGGAACAGGCTAGAAACAATATCTGGAACAGGCTAGAAATAATATCTGGGAACAGGCTAGAAAACAATATCTTGGAAACAGGCTAAAATATCTGGGAACAGGCTAGAAACAATATCTGGGAACAGGCTAGAAACAATATCTGGGAACAGGCTAGAAACAATATCTGGGAACAGGCTAGAAATAATATCTGGGAAACAGGCTAGAAACAATATCTGGGAACAGGCTAGAAACAATATCTGGGAACAGGCTAGAAAACAATATCTGGGAACAGGCTAGAAACAATATCTGGGAACAGGCTAGAAAACTAACAGGCTAGAAAACAATATCTGGGAGAAACAGGCTAGAAACAATATCTGGGAACAGGCTAGAAACAATATCTGGGAACAGGCTAGAAACAATATCTGGGAACAGGCTAGAAATATATCTGGGAACAGGCTAGAAACAATATCTGGGAACAGCTAGAAACAATATCTGGGAACAGGCTAAAAACAGAAACTAGAAATAAATATCTGGGAACAGGCTAGAAACAATATCTGGGAACAGGCTAGAAACAATATCTGGGGAACAGGCTAGAAAAATATCTGGGAACAGGCTAGAAACAATATCTGGGAACAGGCTAGAAACAAATATCTGGGAACAGGCTAGAAACAATATCTGGGAACAGGCTAGAAACAAAATATCTGGGAACAGGCTAGAAACAATATCTGGGAACAGGCTAGAAACAATATCTGGGAAAACAGGGAACAGGCTAGAAACAATATCTGGGAACAGGCTAGAAACAATATCTGGGAACAGGCATAGAAATAATATCTGGGAACAGGCTAGAAACAATATCTGGGAACAGGCTAGAAACAATATCTGGGAACAGGCTAGAAACAATATCTGGGAACAGGCTAGAAACAATATCTGGGAACAGGCTAGAAACAATATCTGGGAACAGGCTAGAAATAATATCTGGGAACAGAGCTAGAAACAATATCTGGGAACAGGCTAGAAACAATATCTGGGAACAGGCTAGAAACAATATCTGGGAACAGGCTAGAAACAATATCTGGGAACAGGCTAGAAACAATATCTGGGAACAGGCTAGAAAACAATATCTGGGAACAGGCTAGAAACAATATCTGGGAACAGGCTAGAAACAATATCTGGGAACAGGCTAGAAACAATATCTGGGAACAGGCTAGAAACAATATCTGGGAACAGGCTAGAAACAATATCTGGGAACAGGCTAGAAATAATATCTGGGAACAGGCTAGAAACAATATCTGGGAACAGGCTAGAAATAATATCTGGGAACAGGCTAGAAATAATATCTGGGAACAGGCTAGAAACAATATCTGGGAACAGGCTAGAAACAATATCTGGGAACAGGCTAGAAACAATATCTGGGAACAGGCTAGAAACAATATCTGGGAACAGGCTAGAAACAATATCTGGGAACAGGCTAGAAACAATATCTGGGAACAGGCTAGAAACAATATCTGGAACAGGCTAGAACAGGCTAGAAACAATATCTGGGAACAGGCTAGAAAATAATATCTGGGAACAGGCTAGAAACAATATCTGGGAACAGGCTAGAAACAATATCTGGGAACAGGCTAGAAAACAATATCTGGGAACAGGCTAAATAATATCTGGGAACAGGCTAGAAAAATAAGAGAACTGGGAACAGGCTAGAAACAATATCTGGGAACAGGCTAGAAACAATATCTGGGAACAGGCTAGAAACAATATCTGGGAACAGGCTAGAAACAATATCTGGGAACAGGCTAGAAACAATATCTGGGAACAGGCAGGCTAGAAACATATCTGGGAACAGGCTAGAAACAATATCTGGGAACAGGCTAGAAACAATATCTGGGAACAGGCTAGAAACAATATCTGGGAACAGGCTAGAAATGCTAAATATCTGGGAACTAGGCTAGAAACAATAGAAACAATATCTGGGAACAGGCTAGAAATAATATCTGGGAACAGGCTAGAAACAATATCTGGGAAACAGGCTAGAAATAATATCTGGGAACAGGCTAGAAACAATATCTGGGAACAGGCTAGAAACAATATCTGGGAACAGGCTAGAAACAATATCTGGGAACAGGCTAGAAACAATATCTGGGAACAGGCTAGAAACAAACAATATCTGGGACACAGCTAGAAACAATATCTGGGAACAGGCTAGAAACAATATCTGGGAACAGGCTAGAAACAATATCTGGGAACAGGCTAGAAACAATATCTGGGAAACACAGGCTAGAAAAATAATATCTGGGAACAGGCTAGAAACAATATCTGGGAACAGGCTAGAAACAATATCTGGGAACAGGCTAGAAACTATAAATAATGGGAACAGGCTAGAAAACATATCTGGGAACAGGCTAGAAATAATATCTGGGAACAGGCTAGAAACAATATCTGGGAACAGGCTAGAAACAATATCTGGGAACAGGCTAGAAACAATATCTGGGAACAGGCTAGAAACAATATCTGGGAACAGGCTAGAAACAATATCTGGGAACAGGCTAGAAACAATATCTGGGAACAGGCTAGAAACAATATCTGGGAACAGGCTAGAAACAATATCTGGGAACAGGCTAGAAACAATATCTGGGAACAGGCTAGAAACAATATCTGGGAACAGGCTAGAAACAATATCTGGGAACAGGCTAGAAACAATATCTGGGAACAACAGGGAACAGGCTAGAAACAATATCTGGGAACAGGCTAGAAACAATATCTGGGAACAGGCTAGAAACAATATCTGGGAACAGGCTAGAAACAATATCTGGGAAACAGGGCTAGAACAGGGAACTAGAAATAATATCTGGGAACAGGCTAGAAACAATATCTGGAACAGGCTAGAAACAATATCTGGGAACAGGCTAGAAACAATATCTGGGAACAGGCTAGAAACAATATCTGGGAACAGGCTAGAAACAATATCTGGGAACAGGCTAGAAACAATATCTGGGAACAGGCTAGAAACAATATCTGGGAACAGGCTAGAAACAATATCTGGGAACAGGCTAGAAACAATATCTGGGAACAGGCTAGAAACAATATCTGGGAACAGGCTAATAATATCTGGGAACAGGCTAGAAACAATATCTGGGAACAGGCTAGAAAAACAATATCTGGGAACAGGCTAGAAACAGGCTAGAAACATATATGGGAACAGGCTAGAAACAATATCTGGGAACAGGCTAGAAACAATATCTGGGAACAGGCTAGAAAAAATATCTGGGAACAGGCTAGAAACAATAGGGAACAGGCTAGAAAATATCTGGGAACAGGCTAGAAACAATATCTGGGAAAGGCTAGAAACAATATCTGGGAACAGGCTAGAAACAATATCTGGGAACAGGCTAGAAACAATATCTGGGAACAGGCTAGAAACAATATCTGGGAACAGGCTAGAAACAATATCTGGGAACAGGCTAGAAACAATATCTGGGAACAGGCTAGAAACAATATCTGGGAACAGGCTAGAAATCTGGGAACAGGCTAGAAACAATATCTGGGAACAGGCTAGAAACAATATCTGGGAACAGGCTAGAAACAATATCTGGGAACAGGCTAGAAACAATATCTGGGAACAGGCTAGAAACAATATCTGGGAACAGGCTAGAAACAATAGGGAAAGGCTAGAAACAATCTGGGAACAGGCTAGAAACAATATCTGGGAACAGGCTAGAAATAATATCTGGGAACAGGCTAGAAACAATATCTGGGAACAGGCTAGAAACAATATCTGGGGAACAGGCTAGAAACAATATCTGGGAACAGGCTAGAAACAATATCTGGGAACAGGCTAGAAACAATATCTGGGAACAGGGAACTAGAAACAATATCTGGGAACAGGCTAGAAAACAATATCTGGGAACAGGCAGGCTAAAAGAAACATATCTGGGAACAGGCTAGAAACAATATCTGGGAACAGGCTAGAAACAATATCTGGGAACAGGCTAGAAACAATATCTGGGAACAGGCTAGAAACAATATCTGGGAACAGGCTAGAAACAATATCTGGGAACAGGCTAGAAACAATATCTGGGAACAGGCTAGAAACAATATCTGGGAACAGGCTAGAAACAATATCTGGGAACAGGCTAGAAACAATATCTGGGGCTAGAAACAATATCTGGGAACAGGCTAGAAACAATATCTGGGAACAGGCTAGAAACAATATCTGGGAACAGGCTATCTGGGAAAAGATAATATCTGGGAAACAGGCTAGAAACAATATCTGGGAACAGGCTAGAAAACAATATCTGGGAACAGGCTAGAAACAATATCTGGGAACAGGCTAGAAACAATATCTGGGAACAGGAAACAATATCTGGAACAGGCTAGAAACAATATCTGGGAACAGGCTAGAAACAATATCTGGGAACAGGCTAGAAACAATATCTGGGAACAGGCTAGAAACAATATCTGGGGGCTAGAAATATATCTGGGAACAGGCTAGAAACAATATCTGGAAACAGGCTAGAAACAATATCTGGGAACAGGCTAGAAACAATATCTGGGAACAGGCTAGAAACAATATCTGGGAACAGGCTAGAAATAATATCTGGGAACAGGCTAGAAACAATATCTGGGAACAGGCTAGAAACAATATCTGGGAACAGGCTATATCTGGGAAAGGCTAGATATCTGGGAACAGGCTAGAAACAATATCTGGGAACAGGCTAGAAACAATATCTGGGAACAGGCTAGAAACAATATCTGGGAACAGGCTAGAAACAATATCTGGGAACAGGCTAGAAACAATATCTGGGAACAGGCTAGAAAACAGAACAAGAAACAATATCTGGGAACAGGCTAGAAACATATCTGGGAACAGGCTAAAACAATATCTGGAACAGGCTAGAAACAATATCTGGGAACAGGCTAGAAACAATATCTGGGAACAGGCTAAAACAGGCTAGAAACAATATCTGGGAACAGGGGAACAGGCTAGAAAACAATATCTGGGAACAGGCTAGAAACAATATCTGGGAACAGGCTAGAAACAATATCTGGGAACAGGCTAGAAACAATATCTGGGAACAGGCTAGAAACAATATCTGGAACAGGCTAGAAACAATATCTGGGAACAGGCTAGAAACAATATCTGGGAACAGGCTAGGAAAGGCTAGAAACAATATCTGGGAACAGGCTAGAAACAATATCTGGGAACAGGCTAGAAACAATATCTGGGAACAGGCTAGAAACAATATCTGGGAACAGGCTAGAAACAATATCTGGAAAGGCTAGAAATAATATCTGGGAACAGGCTAGAAAACAATATCTGGGAAACAGGCTAGAAACAATATCTGGGAACAGGGAACAATATCTGGGAACAGGCTAGAAACAATATCTGGGAACAGGCTAGAAACAATATCTGGGAACAGGAAGAATAGAAAGGCTAGAATATCTGGGAACAGGCTAGAAACAATATCTGGGAACAGGCTAGAAACAATATCTGGGAACAGGCTAGAAATAATATCTGGGAACAGGCTAGAAACAATATCTGGGAACAGGCTAGAAACAATATCTGGGAACAGGCTAGAAACAATATCTGGGAACAGGCTAGAAACAATATCTGGGACAGGCTAAAACAATATCTGGAGGCTAGAAACAATATCTGGGAAAGCTAAATAATATCTGGGAACAGGCTAGAAACAATATCTGGGAACAGGCTAGAAATATATCTGGGAACAGGCTAGAAACAATATAACTGGGAAACAATATCTGGCAGGCTAGAAACAATATCTGGGAACAGGCTAGAAACAATATCTGGGAACAGGCTAGAAACAATATCTGGGAACAGGCTAGGGAAAGGCTAGAAACAATATCTGGGAACAGGCTAGAAACAATATATCTGGGAACAGGCTAGAAACAATATCTGGGAACAGGCTAGAACACATAATATCTGGGAACAGGCTAGAAAAACAATATCTGGGAACAGGCTAGAAATAATATCTGGGAACAGGCTAGAAACAATATCTGGGAACAGGCTAGAAATAATATCTGGGAACAGGCTAGAAACAATATCTGGGAACAGGCTAGAAACAATATCTGGGAACAGGCTAGAAACAATATCTGGGAAAGGCTAGAAAACAATATCTGGGAAACAGGCTAGAAATCTGGGAACAGGCTAAAACTAATATCTGGGAACAGGCTAGAAACAATATCTGGGAACAGGCTAGAAATAATATCTGGGAACAGGCTAGAAACAATATCTGGGAACCAGGCTAGAAAAGGCAATATCTGGGAACAGGCTAGAAACAATATCTGGGAACAGGCTAGAAACAATATCTGGGAACAGGCTAGAAACAATATCTGGGAAACAGGCTAGAAAACAATATCTGGGAAAGGCTAGAAACAATATCTGGGAACAGGCTAGAAACAATATCTGGGAACAGGCTAGAAACAATATCTGGGAACAGGCTAGAAAACAATATCTGGGAACAGGCTAGAAACAATATCTGGGAACAGGCTAGAAATAATATCTGGGAACAGGCTAGAAACAATATCTGGGAACAGGCTAGAAAACAATATCTGGGAACAGGCTAGAAACAATATCTGGGAACAGGCTAGAAATAATATCTGGGAACAGGCTAGAAACAATATCTGGGAACAGGCTAGAAACAATATCTGGGAACAGGCTAGAAACAATATCTGGGAACAGCTAGAAACAATATCTGGGAACAGGCTAGAAAAATATCTGGGAACAGGCTAGAAACAATATCTGGGAACAGGCTAGAAATAATATCAACAGGCTAGAAACAATATCTGGGAACAGGCTAGAAATAATATCTGGGAACAGGCTAGAAACAATATCTGGGAACAGGCTAGAAACAATATCTGGGAACAGGCTAGAAACAATATCTGGGAACAGGCTAGAAACAATATCAGGCTGGGGAACAGGCTAGAAACAATATCTGGGAACAGGCTAGAAACAATATCTGGGAACAGGCTAGAAACAATATCTGGGAACAGGCTAGAAATAATATCTGGGAACAGGCTAGAAAATAATATCTGGGAACAGGCTAGAAACAATATCTGGGAACAGGCTAGAAACAATATCTGGGAACAGGCTAGAAACAATATCTGGGAACAGGCTAGAAACAATATCTGGGAACAGGCTAGAAACAATAGAAAGGCTAATATCTGGGAACAGGCTAGAAACAATATCTGGGAACAGGCTAGAAACAATATCTGGGAACAGGCTAGAAACAATATCTGGGAACAGGCTAGAAACAATATCTGGGAACAGGCTAGAAACAATATCTGGGAACAGGCTAGAAAAAATATCTGGGAACAGGCTAGAAACAATATCTGGGAACAGGCTAGAAACAATATCTGGGAACAGGCTAGAAACAATATCTGGGAACAGGCTAGAAATAATATCTGGGAACAGGCTAGAAACAATATCTGGGAACAGGCTAGAAAAAATATCTGGGAACAGGCTAGAAATAATATCTGGGAACAGGCTAGAAACAATATCTGGGAACAGGCTAGAAACAATATCTGGGAACAGGCTAGAAACAATATCTGGGAACAGGCTAGAAATAATATCTGGGAACAGGCTAGAAACAATATAGAACAGGCTAGAAACAATATCTGGGAACAGGCTAGAAACAATATCTGGGAACAGGCTAGAAACAATATCTGGGAAAGGCTAAAATCTGGGAACAGGCTAGAAAACAATATCTGGGAACATCTAGAAACAATATCTGGGAACAGGCTAGAAACAATATCTGGGAACAGGCTAGAAACAATATCTGGGAACAGGCTAGAAACAATATCTGGGAACAGGCTAGAAACATCTGGGAACAGGCTAGAAACATATCTGGGAACAGGCTAGAAACAATATCTGGGAACAGGCTAGAAACAATATCTGGGAACAGGCTAGAAACAATATCTGGGAACAGGCTAGAAATAATATCTAACAGGCTAGAAACAATATCTGGGAACAGGCTAGAAACAATATCTGGGAACAGGCTAGAAAAACAATATCTGGGAACAGGCTAGAAACAATAGAAAACAATATCTGGGAACAGGCTAGGAAACAATAACAGGCTGGGGAACAGGCTAGAAACAATATCTGGGAACAGGCTAGAAACAATATCTGGGAACAGGCTAGAAACAATATCTGGGAACAGGCTAGAAACATAATGGGGAACAGGCTAGAAAATAATATCTGAAACAATATCTGGGAACAGGCTAGAAACAATAACAGGCTAGAAACAATATCTGGGAACAGGCTAGAAACAATATCTGGGAACAGGCTAGAAACAATATCTATCAGGGAACAGGCTAGAAAAAACAATATCTGGGAACAGGCTAGAAAAAAATATCTGGGAACAGGCTAGAAACAATATCTGGGAACAGGCTAGAAACAATATCTGGGAACAGGCTAGAAACAATATCTGGGAACAGGCTAGAAACAATATCTGGGAACAGGCTAGAAAGGGGAACAGGCTAGAAAACAATATCTGGGAACAGGCTAGAAACAATATCTGGGAACAGGCTAGAAAAACAATATCTGGGAACAGGCTAGAAACAATATCTGGGAACACAGGCAATATCTGGGAACAGGCTAATATCTGGGGAACAGGCTAGAAACAATATCTGGGAACAGGCTAGAAACAAATATCTGGGAACAGGCAATATCTGGGAAAGGCTAAACAATATCTGGGAACAGGCTAGAAACAATGGGAACAGGCTAGAAACAATATCTGAAGGCTAGAAACAATATCTGGGAACAGGCTAGAAACAATATCTGGGAACAGGCTAGAAAACAATATCTGGGAACAGGCTAGAAACAATATCTGGGAACAGGCTAGAAATAATATCTGGGAAACCAGGCTAGAAATATCTGGGAACAGGCTAGAAACAATATCTGGGAACAGGCTAGAAACAATATCTGGGAACAGGCTAGAAAACAATATCTGGGAACAGGCTAGAAAACAATATCTGGGCTAGAAATAATATCTGGGAACAGGCTAGAAACAATATCTGGGAACAGGCTAGAAACAATATCTGGGAACAGGCTAGAAATAACAATATCTGCTAGAAACATATCTGGGAACAGGCTAGAAAATATCTGGGAATAAAAAACAATATCTGGGAACAGGCTAGAAACAATATCTGGGAACAGGCTAGAAACAATATCTGGGAACAGGCTAGAAACAATATCTGGGAACAGGCTAGAAACAATATCTGGGAAACAGGCTAGAAAAACAATATCTGGGAACAGGCTAGAAACAATATCTGGGAACAGGCTAGAAACAATATCTGGGAAACAGGCTAAAACAATATCTGGGAACAGGCTAGAAACAATATCTGGGAACAGGCTAGAAACAATATCTGGGAACAGGCTAGAAACAATATCTGGGAACAGGCTAGAAACAATATCTGGGAACAGGCTAGAAACAATATCTGGGAACAGGCTAGAAACAATATCTGGGAACAGGCTAGAAACAATATCTGGGAACAGGCTAGAAACAATATCTGGGAAAACAGGCTAGAAACAATATCTGGGAACAGGCTAGAAACAATATCTGGGAACAGGCTAGAAATAATATCTGGGAACAGGCTAGAAACAATATCTGGGAACAGGCTAGAAACAATATCTGGGAACAGGCTAGAAACAATAATATCTGGGAACAGGCTAGAAACAATATCTGGGAACAGGCTAGAAATAATATCTGGGAAACAGGCTAGAAACAATATCTGGGAACAGGCTAGAAACAATATCTGGGAACAGGCTAGAAACAATATCTGGGAACAGGCTAGAAACAATATCTGGGAACAGGCTAGAAACAATATCTGGGAACAGGCTAGAAACAATATCTGGGAACAGGCTAGAAACAATATCTGGGAACAGGCTAGAAACAATATCTGGGAACAGGCTAGAAACAATATCTGGGAACAGGCTAGAAACAATATCTGGAACAGGCTAGAAACAATATCTGGGAACAGGCTAGAAATAATATCTGGGAACAGGCTAGAAACAATATCTGGGAACAGGCCTAGAAAACAATATCTGGAAAACAGGCTAGAAACAATATATGGGAACAGGCTAGAAACAATATCTGGGAACAGGCTAGAAACAATATCTGGGAACTAGAAACAATATCTGGGAACAGGCTAGAAACAATATCTGAGAAACAGGCTAAAAAACAATATCTGGGAACAGGCTAGAAACAATATCTGGGAACAGGCTAGACTGAGTCAGGAAACACAGCACATCCCATCCCTTTACTGTACACATTAGGACTGAGTCAGGAAACACAGCACATCCCATCCCTTTACTGTACACATTAGGACTGAGTCAGGAAACACAGCACATCCCATCCCTTTACTGTACACATTAGGACTGAGTCAGGAAACACAGCACATCCCATCCCTTTACTGTACACATTAGGACTGAGTCAGGAAACACAGCACATCCCATCCCTTTACTGTACACATTAGGACTGAGTCAGGAAACACAGCACATCCCATCCCTTTACTGTACACATTAGGACTGAGTCAGGAAACACAGCACATCCCATCCCTTTACTGTACACATTAGGACTGAGTCAGGAAACACAGCACATCCCATCCCTTTACTGTACACATTAGGACTGAGTCAGGAAACACAGCACATCCCATCCCTTTATAGTACACATTAGGACTGAGTCAGGAAACACAGCACATCCCATCCCTTTACAGTACACATTAGGACTGAGTCAGGAAACACAGCACATCCCATCCCTTTTACTGTACACATTAGGACTGAGTCAGGAAACACAGCACATCCCATCCCTTTATAGTACACATTAGGACTGAGTCAGGAAACACAGCACATCCCATCCCTTTACTGTACACATTAGGACTGAGTCAGGAAACACAGCACATCCCATCCCTTTACTGTACACATTAGGACTGAGTCAGGAAACACAGCACATCTCATCCCTTTACTGTACACATTAGGACTGAGTCAGGAAACACAGCACATCCCATCCCTTTATAGTACACATTAGGACTGAGTCAGGAAACACAGCACATCCCATCCCTTTACTGTACACATTAGGACTGAGTCAGGAAACACAGCACATCCCATCCCTTTACTGAACACATTAGGACTGAGTCAGGAAACACAGCACATCCCATCCCTTTACTGCACACATTAGGACTGAGTCAGGAAACACAGCACATCCCATCCCTTTACTGTACACATTAGGACTGAGTCAGGAAACACATCCCATCCCATCCCTTTATAGTACACATTAGGACTGAGTCAGGAAACACAGCACATCCCATCCCTTTACTGTACACATTAGGACTGAGTCAGGAAACACAGCACAGCCCATCCCTTGACTGTACACATTAGGACTGAGTCAGGAAACACAGCACATCCCATCCCTTTATAGTACACATTAGGACTGAGTCAGGAAACACAGCACATCCCATCCTTTTATAGTACACATTAGGACTGAGTCAGGAACACAGCCCATCCCATCCCTTTATAGTACACATTAGGACTGAGTCAGGAAACACAGCACATCCCATCCCTTTATAGTACACATTAGGACTGAGTCAGGAAACACAGCACATCCCATCCCTTTATAGTACACATTAGGACTGAGTCAGGAAACACAGCATATCCCATCCCTTTACTTCACACATTAGGACTGAGTCAGGAAACACAGCCCATCCCATCCCTTTACTGTACACATTAGGACTGAGTCAGGAAACACAGCACATCCCATCCCTTTACTGCACACATTAGGACTGAGTCAGGAAACACAGCACATCCCTTCCCTTTACTGTACACATTAGGACTGAGTCAGGAAACACAGCACATCCCATCCCTTTACTGTACACATTAGGACTGAGTCAGGAAACACAGCACATCCCATCCCTTTACTGTACACATTAGGACTGAGTCAGGAAACACAGCACATCCCATCCCTTTACTGTACACATTAGGACTGAGTCAGGAAACACAGCACATCCCATCCCTTTATAGTACACATTAGGACTGAGTCAGGAAACACAGCACATCCCATCCCTTTACTGTACACATTAGGACTGAGTCAGGAAACACAGCACATCCCATCCCTTTATAGTACACATTAGGACTGAGTCAGGAAACACAGCACATCCCATCCCTTTATAGTACACATTAGGACTGAGTCAGGAAACACAGCACATCCCATCCCTTTACTGTACACATTAGGACTGAGTCAGGAAACACAGCACATCCCATCCCTTGACTGTACACATTAGGACTGAGTCAGGAAACACAGCACATCCCATCCCTTTATAGTACACATTAGGACTGAGTCAGGAAACACAGCACATCCCATCCCTTTATAGTACACATTAGGACTGAGTCAGGAAACACAGCACATCCCATCCCTTTACTGTACACATTAGGACTGAGTCAGGAAACACAGCACATCCCATCCCTTTATAGTACACATTAGGACTGAGTCAGGAAACACAGCACATCCATCCCTTTATAGTACACATTAGGACTGAGTCAGGAAACACAGCACATCCCATCCCTTTATAGTACACATTAGGACTGAGTCAGGAAACACAGCACATCCCATCCCTTTATAGTACACATTAGGACTGAGTCAGGAAACACAGCACATCCCATCCCTTTATAGTACACATTAGGACTGAGTCAGGAAACACAGCACATCCCATCCCTTTATAGTACACATTAGGACTGAGTCAGGAAACACAGCACATCCATCCCTTTACTGTACACATTAGGACTGAGTCAGGAAACACAGCACATCCCATCCCTTTACTGTACACATTAGGACTGAGTCAGGAAACACAGCACATCCCATCCCTTTATAGTACACATTAGGACTGAGTCAGGAAACACAGCACATCCCATCCCTTTACTGTACACATTAGGACTGAGTCAGGAAACACAGCACATCCCATCCCTTTACTGTACACATTAGGACTGAGTCAGGAAACACAGCACATCCCATCCCTTTACTGTACACATTAGGACTGAGTCAGGAAACACAGCACATCCCATCCCTTTACTGTACACATTAGGACTGAGTCAGGAAACACAGCACATCCCATCCCTTTACTGTACACATTAGGACTGAGTCAGGAAACACAGCACATCCCATCCCTTTACTGTACACATTAGGACTGAGTCAGGAAACACAGCACATCCCATCCCTTTACTGTACACATTAGGACTGAGTCAGGAAACACAGCACATCCCATCCCTTTATAGTACACATTAGGACTGAGTCAGGAAACACAGCACATCCCATCCTTTTATAGTACACATTAGGACTGAGTCAGGAAACACAGCACATCCCATCCCTTTATAGTACACATTAGGACTGAGTCAGGAAAACACAGCACATCCCATCCCTTTATAGTACACATTAGGACTGAGTCAGGAAAACACAGCACATCCCATCCCTTTACTGTACACATTAGGACTGAGTCAGGAAACACAGCACATCCCATCCCTTTACTGCACACATTAGGACTGAGTCAGGAAACACAGCACATCCCATCCCTTTACTGTACACATTAGGACTGAGTCAGGAAACACAGCACATCCCATCCCTTTATAGTACACATTAAGACTGAGTCAGGAAACACAGCACATCCCATCCCTTTATAGTACACATTAGGACTGAGTCAGGAAACACAGCACATCCCATCCCTTTACTGTACACATTAGGACTGAGTCAGGAAACACAGCACATCCCATCCCTTTACTGCACACATTAGGACTGAGTCAGGAAACACAGCACATCCCATCCCTTTACTGTACACATTAGGACTGAGTCAGGAAACACAGCACATCCCATCCCTTTATAGTACACATTAGGACTGAGTCAGGAAACACAGCACATCCCATCTCTTTATAGTACACATTAGGACTGAGTCAGGAAACACAGCACATCCCATCCCTTTATAGTACACATTAGGACTGAGTCAGGAAACACAGCACATCCCATCCCTTTATAGTACACATTAGGACTGAGTCAGGAAACACAGCACATCCCATCCCTTTACTGTACACATTAGGACTGAGTCAGGAAACACATCACATCCCATCCCTTTACTGTACACATTAGGACTGAGTCAGGAAACACAGCACATCCCATCCCTTTACTGTACACATTAGGACTGAGTCAGGAAACACATCACATCCCATCCCTTTACTGTACACATTAGGACTGAGTCAGGAAACACAGCACATCCCATCCCTTTACTGCACACATTAGGACTGAGTCAGGAAACACAGCACATCCCATCCCTTTATAGTACACATTAGGACTGAGTCAGGAAACACAGCACATCCCATCCCTTTACTGTACACATTAGGACTGAGTCAGGAAACACAGCACATCCCATCCCTTTACTGTACACATTAGGACTGAGTCAGGAAACACAGCACATCCCATCCCTTTATAGTACACATTAGGACTGAGTCAGGAAACACAGCACATCCCATCCCTTTATAGTACACATTAGGACTGAGTCAGGAAACACAGCACATCCCATCCCTTTATAGTACACATTAGGACTGAGTCAGGAAACACAGCACATCCCATCCCTTTACTGTACACATTAGGACTGAGTCAGGAAACACAGCACATCCCATCCCTTTATAGTACACATTAGGACTGAGTCAGGAAACACAGCACATCCCATCCCTTTATAGTACACATTAGGACTGAGTCAGGAAACACAGCACATCCCATCCCTTTACTGTACACATTAGGACTGAGTCAGGAAACACAGCACATCCCATCCCTTTACTGTACACATTAGGACTGAGTCAGGAAACACAGCACATCCCATCCCTTTACTGTACACATTAGGACTGAGTCAGGAAACACAGCACATCCCATCCCTTTACTGTACACATTAGGACTGAGTCAGGAAACACAGCACATCCCATCCCTTACTGTACACATTAGGACTGAGTCAGGAAACACAGCACATCCCATCCCTTTACTGACACATTAGGACTGAGTCAGGAAACACAGCACATCCCATCCCTTTACTGTACTCATTAGGACTGAGTCAGGAAACACAGCACATCCCATCCCTTTATAGTACACATTAGGACTGAGTCAGGAAACACAGCACATCCCATCCCTTTACTGGACACATTAGGACTGAGTCAGGAAACACAGCACATCCCATCCCTTTATAGTACAAATTAGGACTGAGTCAGGAAACACAGCACATCCCATCCCTTTATAGTACACATTAGGACTGAGGCAGGAAACACAGCACATCCCATCCCTTTATAGTACACATTAGGACTGAGTCAGGAAACACAGCACATCCCATCCCTTTATAGTACACATTAGGACTGAGTCAGGAAACACAGCACATCCCATCCCTTTACTGCACACATTAGGACTGAGTCAGGAAACACAGCACATCCCATCCCTTGACTGTACACATTAGGACTGAGTCAGGAAACACAGCACATCCCATCCCTTTATAGTACACATTAGGACTGAGTCAGGAAACACAGCACATCCCATCCCTTTATAGTACACATTAGGACTGATTCAGGAAACACAGCACATCCCATCCCTTTATAGTACACATTAGGACTGAGTCAGGAAACACAGCACATCCCATCCCTTTACTGTACACATTAGGACTGAGTCAGGAAACACAGCACATCCCATCCCTTGACTGTACACATTAGGACTGAGTCAGGAAACACAGCACATCCATCCCCTTTATAGTACACATTAGGACTGAGTCAGGAAACACAGCACATCCCATCCCTTTTTAGTACACATTAGGACTGAGTCAGGAAACACAGCACATCCCATCCCTTTACTGTACACATTAGGACTGAGTCAGGAAACACAGCACATCCCATCCCTTTATAGTACACATTAGGACTGAGTCAGGAAACACAGCACATCCCATCCCTTTATAGTACACATTAGGACTGAGTCAGGAAACACAGCACATCCCATCCCTTTATAGTACACATTAGGACTGAGTCAGGAAACACAGCACATCCCATCCCTTTATAGTACACATTAGGACTGAGTCAGGAAACACAGCACATCCCATCCCTTTATAGTACACATTAGGACTGAGTCAGGAAACACAGCACATCCCATCCCTTTACTGTACACATTAGGACTGAGTCAGGAAACACAGCACATCCCATCCCTTTACTGTACACATTAGGACTGAGTCAGGAAACACAGCACATCCCATCCCTTTACTGTACACATTAGGACTGAGTCAGGAAACACAGCACATCCCATCCCTTTACTGTACACATTAGGACTGAGTCAGGAAACACAGCACATCCCATCCCTTTACTGTACACATTAGGACTGAGTCAGGAAACACAGCACATCCCATCCCTTTACTGTACACATTAGGACTGAGTCAGGAAACACAGCACATCCCATCCCTTTACTGTACACATTAGGACTGAGTCAGGAAACACAGCACATCCCATCCCTTTATAGTACACATTAGGACTGAGTCAGGAAACACAGCACATCCCATCCTTTTATAGTACACATTAGGACTGAGTCAGGAAACACAGCACATCCCATCCCTTTATAGTACACATTAGGACTGAGTCAGGAAAAACAGCACATCCCATCCCTTTATAGTACACATTAGGACTGAGTCAGGAAACACAGCACATCCCATCCCTTTACTGTACACATTAGGACTGAGTCAGGAAACACAGCACATCCCATCCCTTTACTGCACACATTAGGACTGAGTCAGGAAACACAGCACATCCCATCCCTTTACTGTACACATTAGGACTGAGTCAGGAAACACAGCACATCCCATCCCTTTATAGTACACATTAAGACTGAGTCAGGAAACACAGCACATCCCATCCCTTTATAGTACACATTAGGACTGAGTCAGGAAACACAGCACATCCCATCCCTTTACTGTACACATTAGGACTGAGTCAGGAAACACAGCACATCCCATCCCTTTACTGCACACATTAGGACTGAGTCAGGAAACACAGCACATCCCATCCCTTTACTGTACACATTAGGACTGAGTCAGGAAACACAGCACATCCCATCCCTTTATAGTACACATTAGGACTGAGTCAGGAAACACAGCACATCCCATCTCTTTATAGTACACATTAGGACTGAGTCAGGAAACACAGCACATCCCATCCCTTTATAGTACACATTAGGACTGAGTCAGGAAACACAGCACATCCCATCCCTTTATAGTACACATTAGGACTGAGTCAGGAAACACAGCACATCCCATCCCTTTACTGTACACATTAGGACTGAGTCAGGAAACACATCACATCCCATCCCTTTACTGTACACATTAGGACTGAGTCAGGAAACACAGCACATCCCATCCCTTTACTGTACACATTAGGACTGAGTCAGGAAACACAGCACATCCCATCCCTTTATAGTACACATTAGGACTGAGTCAGGAAACACAGCACATCCCATCCCTTTATAGTACACATTAGGACTGAGTCAGGAAACACAGCACATCCCATCCCTTTACTGTACACATTAGGACTGAGTCAGGAAACACAGCACATCCCATCCCTTTACTGTACACATTAGGACTGAGTCAGGAAACACAGCACATCCCATCCCTTTACTGTACACATTAGGACTGAGTCAGGAAACACAGCACATCCCATCCCTTTACTGTACACATTAGGACTGAGTCAGGAAACACAGCACATCCCATCCCTTTACTGTACACATTAGGACTGAGTCAGGAAACACAGCACATCCCATCCCTTTACTGTACACATTAGGACTGAGTCAGGAAACACAGCACATCCCATCCCTTTACTGTACTCATTAGGACTGAGTCAGGAAACACAGCACATCCCATCCCTTTATAGTACACATTAGGACTGAGTCAGGAAACACAGCACATCCCATCCCTTTACTGGACACATTAGGACTGAGTCAGGAAACACAGCACATCCCATCCCTTTATAGTACAAATTAGGACTGAGTCAGGAAACACAGCACATCCCATCCCTTTATAGTACACATTAGGACTGAGGCAGGAAACACAGCACATCCCATCCCTTTATAGTACACATTAGGACTGAGTCAGGAAACACAGCACATCCCATCCCTTTATAGTACACATTAGGACTGAGTCAGGAAACACAGCACATCCCATCCCTTTACTGCACACATTAGGACTGAGTCAGGAAACACAGCACATCCCATCCCTTGACTGTACACATTAGGACTGAGTCAGGAAACACAGCACATCCCATCCCTTTATAGTACACATTAGGACTGAGTCAGGAAACACAGCACATCCCATCCCTTTATAGTACACATTAGGACTGATTCAGGAAACACAGCACATCCCATCCCTTTATAGTACACATTAGGACTGAGTCAGGAAACACAGCACATCCCATCCCTTTACTGTACACATTAGGACTGAGTCAGGAAACACAGCACATCCCATCCCTTGACTGTACACATTAGGACTGAGTCAGGAAACACAGCACATCCCATCCCTTTATAGTACACATTAGGACTGAGTCAGGAAACACAGCACATCCCATCCCTTTATAGTACACATTAGGACTGAGTCAGGAAACACAGCACATCCCATCCCTTTACTGTACACATTAGGACTGAGTCAGGAAACACAGCACATCCCATCCCTTTATAGTACACATTAGGACTGAGTCAGGAAACACAGCACATCCCATCCCTTTATAGTACACATTAGGACTGAGTCAGGAAACACAGCACATCCCATCCCTTTATAGTACACATTAGGACTGAGTCAGGAAACACAGCACATCCCATCCCTTTATAGTACACATTAGGACTGAGTCAGGAAACACAGCACATCCCATCCCTTTATAGTACACATTAGGACTGAGTCAGGAAACACAGCACATCCCATCCCTTTATAGTACACATTAGGACTGAGTCAGGAAACACAGCACATCCCATCCCTTTACTGTACACATTAGGACTGAGTCAGGAAACACAGCACATCCATCCCTTTACTGTACACATTAGGACTGAGTCAGGAAACACAGCACATCCCATCCCTTTATAGTACACATTAGGACTGAGTCAGGAAACACAGCACATCCCATCCCTTTACTGTACACATTAGGACTGAGTCAGGAAACACAGCACATCCCATCCCTTTACTGTACACATTAGGACTGAGTCAGGAAACACAGCACATCCCATCCCTTTACTGTACACATTAGGACTGAGTCAGGAAACACAGCACATCCCATCCCTTTACTGTACACATTAGGACTGAGTCAGGAAACACAGCACATCCCATCCCTTTACTGTACACATTAGGACTGAGTCAGGAAACACAGCACATCCCATCCCTTTACTGTACACATTAGGACTGAGTCAGGAAACACAGCACATCCCATCCCTTTACTGTACACATTAGGACTGAGTCAGGAAACACAGCACATCCCATCCCTTTATAGTACACATTAGGACTGAGTCAGGAAACACAGCACATCCCATCCTTTTATAGTACACATTAGGACTGAGTCAGGAAAACACAGCACATCCCATCCCTTTATAGTACACATTAGGACTGAGTCAGGAAAACACAGCACATCCCATCCCTTTATAGTACACATTAGGACTGAGTCAGGAAACACAGCACATCCCCATCCCTTTATAGTACACATTAAGACTGAGTCAGGAAACACAGCACATCCCATCCCTTTATAGTACACATTAGGACTGAGTCAGGAAACACAGCACATCCCATCCCTTTACTGTACACATTAGGACTGAGTCAGGAAACACAGCACATCCCATCCCTTTACTGCACACATTAGGACTGAGTCAGGAAACACAGCACATCCCATCCCTTTACTGTACACATTAGGACTGAGTCAGGAAACACAGCACATCCCATCCCTTTATAGTACACATTAGGACTGAGTCAGGAAACACAGCACATCCCATCTCTTTATAGTACACATTAGGACTGAGTCAGGAAACACAGCACATCCCATCCCTTTATAGTACACATTAGGACTGAGTCAGGAAACACAGCACATCCCATCCCTTTATAGTACACATTAGGACTGAGTCAGGAAACACAGCACATCCCATCCCTTTACTGTACACATTAGGACTGAGTCAGGAAACACATCACATCCCATCCCTTTACTGTACACATTAGGACTGAGTCAGGAAACACAGCACATCCCATCCCTTTACTGTACACATTAGGACTGAGTCAGGAAACACATCACATCCCATCCCTTTACTGTACACATTAGGACTGAGTCAGGAAACACAGCACATCCCATCCCTTACTGTACACATTAGGACTGAGTCAGGAAACACAGCACATCCCATCCCTTTACTGTACACATTAGGACTGAGTCAGGAAACACAGCACATCCCATCCTTTACTGCACACATTAGGACTGAGTCAGGAAACACAGCACATCCCATCCCTTTATAGTACACATTAGGACTGAGTCAGGAAACACAGCACATCCCATCCCTTTACTGTACACATTAGGACTGAGTCAGGAAACACAGCACATCCCATCCCTTTACTGTACACATTAGGACTGAGTCAGGAAACACAGCACATCCCATCCCTTTATAGTACACATTAGGACTGAGTCAGGAAACACAGCACATCCCATCCCTTTATAGTACACATTAGGACTGAGTCAGGAAACACAGCACATCCCATCCCTTTATAGTACACATTAGGACTGAGTCAGGAAACACAGCACATCCCATCCCTTTACTGTACACATTAGGACTGAGTCAGGAAACACAGCACATCCCATCCCTTTATAGTACACATTAGGACTGAGTCAGGAAACACAGCACATCCCATCCCTTTATAGTACACATTAGGACTGAGTCAGGAACACACAGCACATCCCATCCCTTTACTGTACACATTAGGACTGAGTCAGGAAACACAGCACATCCCATCCCTTTACTGTACACATTAGGACTGAGTCAGGAAACACAGCACATCCCATCCCTTTACTGTACACATTAGGACTGAGTCAGGAAACACAGCACATCCCATCCCTTTACTGTACACATTAGGACTGAGTCAGGAAACACAGCACATCCCATCCCTTTACTGTACACATTAGGACTGAGTCAGGAAACACAGCACATCCCATCCCTTTACTGTACACATTAGGACTGAGTCAGGAAACACAGCACATCCCATCCCTTTACTGTACTCATTAGGACTGAGTCAGGAAACACAGCACATCCCATCCCTTTATAGTACACATTAGGACTGAGTCAGGAAACACAGCACATCCCATCCCTTTACTGGACACATTAGGACTGAGTCAGGAAACACAGCACATCCCATCCCTTTATAGTACAAATTAGGACTGAGTCAGGAAACACAGCACATCCCATCCCTTTATAGTACACATTAGGACTGAGGCAGGAAACACAGCACATCCCATCCCTTTATAGTACACATTAGGACTGAGTCAGGAAACACAGCACATCCCATCCCTTTATAGTACACATTAGGACTGAGTCAGGAAACACAGCACATCCCATCCCTTTACTGCACACATTAGGACTGAGTCAGGAAACACAGCACATCCCATCCCTTGACTGTACACATTAGGACTGAGTCAGGAAACACAGCACATCCCATCCCTTTATAGTACACATTAGGACTGAGTCAGGAAACACAGCACATCCCATCCCTTTATAGTACACATTAGGACTGAGTCAGGAAACACAGCACATCCCATCCCTTTATAGTACACATTAGGACTGAGTCAGGAAACACAGCACATCCCATCCCTTTACTGTACACATTAGGACTGAGTCAGGAAAACACAGCACATCCCATCCCTTTACTGTACACATTAGGACTGAGTCAGGAAACACAGCATATCCCATCCCTTTACTGTACACATTAGGACTGAGTCAGGAAAAACAGCACATCCCATCCCTTTATAGTACACATTAGGACTGAGTCAGGAAACACAGTACATCCCATCCCTTGACTGTACACATTAGGACTGAGTCAGGAAACACAGCACATCCCATCCCTTTACTGTACACATTAGGACTGAGTCAGGAAACACAGCACATCCCATCCCTTTATAGTACACATTAGGACTGAGTCAGGAAACACAGCACATCCCATTCCTTGACTGTACACATTAGGACTGAGTCAGGAAACACAGCACATCCCATCCCTTTATAGTACACATTAGGACTGAGTCAGGAAACACAGCACATCCCATCCCTTTATAGTACACATTAGGACTGAGTCAGGAAACACAGCACATCCCATCCCTTGACTGTACACATTAGGACTGAGTCAGGAAACACAGCACATCCCATCCCTTTATAGTACACATTAGGACTGAGTCAGGAAACACAGCACATCCCATCCCTTTATAGTACACATTAGGACTGAGTCAGGAAACACAGCACATCCCATCCCTTTATAGTACACATTAGGACTGAGTCAGGAAACACAGCACATCCCATCCCTTTACTGTACACATTAGGACTGAGTCAGGAAACAAAGCACATCCCATCCCTTTACTGTACACATTAGGACTGAGTCAGGAAACACAGCACATCCCATCCCTTTATAGTACACATTAGGACTGAGTCAGGAAACACAGCACATCCCATCCCTTTATAGTACACATTAGGACTGAGTCAGGAAACACAGCACATCCCATCCCTTGAATGTACACATTAGGACTGAGTCAGGAAACACAGCACATCCCATCCCTTTACTGTACACATTAGGACTGAGTCAGGAAACACAGCACATCCCATCCCTTTACTGTACACATTAGGACTGAGTCAGGAAACACAGCACATCCATCCCTTTACTGTACACATTAGGACTGAGTCAGGAAACACAGCACATCCCATCCCTTTACTGTACACATTAGGACTGAGTCAGGAAACACAGCACATCCCATCCCTTTACTGTACACATTAGGACTGAGTCAGGAAACACAGCACATCCCATCCCTTTACTGTACACATTAGGACTGAGTCAGGAAACACAGCACATCCCATCCCTTTACTGTACTCATTAGGACTGAGTCAGGAAACACAGCACATCCCATCCCTTTATAGTACACATTAGGACTGAGTCAGGAAACACAGCACATCCCATCCCTTTACTGGACACATTAGGACTGAGTCAGGAAACACAGCACATCCCATCCCTTTATAGTACAAATTAGGACTGAGTCAGGAAACACAGCACATCCCATCCCTTTATAGTACACATTAGGACTGAGGCAGGAAACACAGCACATCCCATCCCTTTATAGTACACATTAGGACTGAGTCAGGAAACACAGCACATCCCATCCCTTCATAGTACACATTAGGACTGAGTCAGGAAACACAGCACATCCCATCCCTTTACTGCACACATTAGGACTGAGTCAGGAAACACAGCACATCCCATCCCTTGACTGTACACATTAGGACTGAGTCAGGAAACACAGCACATCCCATCCCTTTATAGTACACATTAGGACTGAGTCAGGAAACACAGCAGATCCCATCCCTTTATAGTACACATTAGGACTGAGTCAGGAAACACAGCACATCCCATCCCTTTATAGTACACATTAGGACTGAGTCAGGAAACACAGCACATCCCATCCCTTTACTGTACACATTAGGACTGAGTCAGGAAACACAGCACATCCCATCCCTTTATAGTACACATTAGGACTGAGTCAGGAAACACAGTACATCCCATCCCTTGACTGTACACATTAGGACTGAGTCAGGAAACACAGCACATCCCATCCCTTTACTGTACACATTAGGACTGAGTCAGGAAACACAGCACATCCCATCCCTTTATAGTACACATTAGGACTGAGTCAGGAAACACAGCACATCCCATTCCTTGACTGTACACATTAGGACTGAGTCAGGAAACACAGCACATCCCATCCCTTTATAGTACACATTAGGACTGAGTCAGGAAACACAGCACATCCCATCCCTTTATAGTACACATTAGGACTGAGTCAGGAAACACAGCACATCCCATCCCTTGACTGTACACATTAGGACTGAGTCAGGAAACACAGCACATCCCATCCCTTTATAGTACACATTAGGACTGAGTCAGGAAACACAGCACATCCCATCCCTTTATAGTACACATTAGGACTGAGTCAGGAAACACAGCACATCCCATCCCTTTATAGTACACATTAGGACTGAGTCAGGAAACACAGCACATCCCATCCCTTTACTGTACACATTAGGACTGAGTCAGGAAACAAAGCACATCCCATCCCTTTACTGTACACATTACGACTGAGTCAGGAAAACAGCACATCCCATCCCTTTATAGTACACATTAGGACTGAGTCAGGAAACACAGCACATCCCATCCCTTTATAGTACACATTAGGACTGAGTCAGGAAACACAGCACATCCCATCCCTTGAATGTACACATTAGGACTGAGTCAGGAAACACAGCACATCCCATCCCTTTACTGTACACATTAGGACTGAGTCAGGAAACACAGCACATCCCATCCCTTTACTGTACAGATTAGGACTGAGTCAGGAAACACAGCACATCCCATCCCTTGACTGTACACATTAGGACTGAGTAAGGAAACACAGCACATCCCATCCCTTTACTGTACACATTAGGACTGAGTCAGGAAACACAGCACATCCCATCCCTTTATAGTACACATTAGGACTGAGTCAGGAAAACACAGCACATCCCATCCCTTTATAGTACACATTAGGACTGAGTCAGGAAACACAGCACATCCCTTGACTGTACACATTAGGACTGAGTCAGGAAACACAGCACATCCCATCCCTTTACTGTACACATTAGGACTGAGTCAGGAAACACAGCACATCCCATCCCTTTATAGTACACATTAGGACTGACTCAGGAAACACAGCACATCCCATCCCTTTACTGCACACATTAGGACTGAGTCAGGAAACACAGCACATCCCATCCCTTGACTGCACACATTAGGACTGAGTCAGGAAACACAGCACATCCCATCCCTTTATAGTACACATTAGGACTGAGTCAGGAAACACAGCACATCCCATCCCTTTAATGTACACATTAGGACTGAGTCAGGAAACACAGCACATCCCATCCCTTTACTGTACACATTAGGACTGAGTCAGGAAACACAGCACATCCCATCCCTTTACTGTACACATTAGGACTGAGTCAGGAAACACAGCACATCCCATCCCTTTACTGTACACATTAGGACTGAGTCAGGAAACACAGCACATCCCATCCCTTTACTGTACACATTAGGACTGAGTCAGGAAACACAGCACATCCCATCCCTTTACTGTACACATTAGGACTGAGTCAGGAAACACAGCACATCCCCATCCCTTTACTGTACACATTAGGACTGAGTCAGGAAACACAGCACATCCCATCCCTTTACTGTACTCATTAGGACTGAGTCAGGAAACACAGCACATCCCATCCCTTTATAGTACACATTAGGACTGAGTCAGGAAACACAGCACATCCCATCCCTTTACTGGACACATTAGGACTGAGTCAGGAAACACAGCACATCCCATCCCTTTATAGTACAAATTAGGACTGAGTCAGGAAACACAGCACATCCCATCCCTTTATAGTACACATTAGGACTGAGGCAGGAAACACAGCACATCCCATCCCTTTATAGTACACATTAGGACTGAGTCAGGAAACACAGCACATCCCATCCCTTTATAGTACACATTAGGACTGAGTCAGGAAACACAGCACATCCCATCCCTTTACTGCACACATTAGGACTGAGTCAGGAAACACAGCACATCCCATCCCTTGACTGTACACATTAGGACTGAGTCAGGAAACACAGCACATCCCATCCCTTTATAGTACACATTAGGACTGAGTCAGGAAACACAGCAGATCCCATCCCTTTATAGTACACATTAGGACTGAGTCAGGAAACACAGCACATCCCATCCCTTTATAGTACACATTAGGACTGAGTCAGGAAACACAGCACATCCCATCCCTTTACTGTACACATTAGGACTGAGTCAGGAAACACAGCACATCCATCCCTTTATAGTACAAATTAGGACTGAGTCAGGAAACACAGCACATCCCATCCCTTTATAGTACACATTAGGACTGAGGCAGGAAACACAGCACATCCCATCCCTTTATAGTACACATTAGGACTGAGTCAGGAAACACAGCACATCCCATCCCTTTATAGTACACATTAGGACTGAGTCAGGAAACACAGCACATCCCATCCCTTTACTGCACACATTAGGACTGAGTCAGGAAACACAGCACATCCCATCCCTTGACTGTACACATTAGGACTGAGTCAGGAAACACAGCACATCCCATCCCTTTATAGTACACATTAGGACTGAGTCAGGAAACACAGCAGATCCCATCCCTTTATAGTACACATTAGGACTGAGTCAGGAAACACAGCACATCCCATCCCTTTATAGTACATATTAGGACTGAGTCAGGAAACACAGCACATCCCATCCCTTTACTGTACACATTAGGACTGAGTCAGGAAACACAGCACATCCCATCCCTTTATAGTACACATTAGGACTGAGTCAGGAAACACAGTACATCCCATCCCTTGACTGTACACATTAGGACTGAGTCAGGAAACACAGCACATCCCATCCCTTTACTGTACACATTAGGACTGAGTCAGGAAACACAGCACATCCCATCCCTTTATAGTACACATTAGGACTGAGTCAGGAAACACAGCACATCCCATTCCTTGACTGTACACATTAGGACTGAGTCAGGAAACACAGCACATCCCATCCCTTTATAGTACACATTAGGACTGAGTCAGGAAACACAGCACATCCCATCCCTTTATAGTACACATTAGGACTGAGTCAGGAAACACAGCACATCCCATCCCTTGACTGTACACATTAGGACTGAGTCAGGAAACACAGCACATCCCATCCCTTTATAGTACACATTAGGACTGAGTCAGGAAACACAGCACATCCCATCCCTTTATAGTACACATTAGGACTGAGTCAGGAAACACAGCACATCCCATCCCTTTATAGTACACATTAGGACTGAGTCAGGAAACACAGCACATCCCATCCCTTTATAGTACACATTAGGACTGAGTCAGGAAACACAGCACATCCCATCCCTTTACTGTACACATTAGGACTGAGTCAGGAAACACAGCACATCCCATCCCTTGACTGTACACATTAGGACTGAGTAAGGAAACACAGCACATCCCATCCCTTTACTGTACACATTAGGACTGAGTCAGGAAACACAGCACATCCCATCCCTTTATAGTACACATTAGGACTGAGTCAGGAAACACAGCACATCCCATCCCTTTATAGTACACATTAGGACTGAGTCAGGAAACACAGCACATCCCTTGACTGTACACATTAGGACTGAGTCAGGAAACACAGCACATCCCATCCCTTTACTGTACACATTAGGACTGAGTCAGGAAACACAGCACATCCCATCCCTTTATAGTACACATTAGGACTGAGTCAGGAAACACAGCACATCCCATCCCTTTACTGCACACATTAGGACTGAGTCAGGAAACACAGCACATCCCATCCCTTTGACTGCACACATTAGGACTGAGTCAGGAAACACAGCACATCCCATCCCTTGACTGTACACATTAGGACTGAGTCAGGAAACACAGCACATCCCATCCCTTTATAGTACACATTAGGACTGAGTCAGGAAACACAGCAGATCCCATCCCTTTATAGTACACATTAGGACTGAGTCAGGAAACACAGCACATCCCATCCCTTTATAGTACACATTAGGACTGAGTCAGGAAACACAGCACATCCCATCCCTTTACTGTACACATTAGGACTGAGTCAGGAAACACAGCACATCCCATCCCTTTATAGTACACATTAGGACTGAGTCAGGAAACACAGTACATCCCATCCCTTGACTGTACACATTAGGACTGAGTCAGGAAACACAGCACATCCCATCCCTTTACTGTACACATTAGGACTGAGTCAGGAAACACAGCACATCCCATCCCTTTATAGTACACATTAGGACTGAGTCAGGAAACACAGCACATCCCATTCCTTGACTGTACACATTAGGACTGAGTCAGGAAACACAGCACATCCCATCCTTTATAGTACACATTAGGACTGAGTCAGGAAACACAGCACATCCCATCCCTTTATAGTACACATTAGGACTGAGTCAGGAAACACAGCACATCCCATCCCTTGACTGTACACATTAGGACTGAGTCAGGAAACACAGCACATCCCATCCCTTTATAGTACACATTAGGACTGAGTCAGGAAACACAGCACATCCCATCCCTTTATAGTACACATTAGGACTGAGTCAGGAAACACAGCACATCCCATCCCTTTATAGTACACATTAGGACTGAGTCAGGAAACACAGCACATCCCATCCCTTTACTGTACACATTAGGACTGAGTCAGGAAACAAAGCACATCCCATCCCTTTACTGTACACATTAGGACTGAGTCAGGAAACACAGCACATCCCATCCCTTTATAGTACACATTAGGACTGAGTCAGGAACACAGCACATCCCATCCCTTTATAGTACACATTAGGACTGAGTCAGGAAACACAGCACATCCCATCCCTTGAATGTACACATTAGGACTGAGTCAGGAAACACAGCACATCCCATCCCTTTACTGTACACATTAGGACTGAGTCAGGAAACACAGCACATCCCATCCCTTTACTGTACAGATTAGGACTGAGTCAGGAAACACAGCACATCCCATCCCTTGACTGTACACATTAGGACTGAGTAAGGAAACACAGCACATCCCATCCCTTTACTGTACACATTAGGACTGAGTCAGGAAACACAGCACATCCCATCCCTTTATAGTACACATTAGGACTGAGTCAGGAAACACAGCACATCCCATCCCTTTATAGTACACATTAGGACTGAGTCAGGAAACACAGCACATCCCCCTTGACTGTACACATTAGGACTGAGTCAGGAAACACAGCACATCCCATCCCTTTACTGTACACATTAGGACTGAGTCAGGAAACACAGCACATCCCATCCCTTTATAGTACACATTAGGACTGAGTCAGGAAACACAGCACATCCCATCCCTTTACTGCACACATTAGGACTGAGTCAGGAAACACAGCACATCCCATCCCTTTACTGCACACATTAGGACTGAGTCAGGAAACACAGCACATCCCATCCCTTTACTGTACACATTAGGACTGAGTCAGGAAACACAGCACATCCCATCCCTTTATATAGTACAGATTAGGAATGAGTCAGGAAACACAGCACATCCCATCCCTTGACTGTACACATTAGGACTGAGTCAGGAAACACAGCACATCCCATCCCTTTACTGCACACATTAGGACTGAGTCAGGAAACACAGCACATCCCATCCCTTTATAGTACACATTAGGACTGAGTCAGGAAACACAGCACATCCCCCATCCCTACACATATAGTCACAAACCAGGACTGAGTCAGGAAACACAGCACATCCCATCCCTTTACTGTACACATTAGGACTGAGTCAGGAAACACAGCACATCCCATCCCTTTACTGTACACATTAGGACTGAGTCAGGAAACACAGCACATCCCATCCCTTTACTGTACACATTAGGACTGAGTCAGGAAACACAGCACATCCCATCCCTTTATAGTACACATTAGGACTGAGTCAGGAAACACAGCACATCCCATCCCTTTACTGTACACATTAGGACTGAGTCAGGAAACACAGCACATCCCATCCCTTTATATTACACATTACGACTGAGTCAGGAAACACACTACCATAAACTACCTAGACTTGATGAACCAACACTACCATAATCTACCTAGACTTGATGAACCAACACTACCATAATCTACCTAGACTTGATGAACCAACACTACCATAAACTACCTAGACTTGATGAACCAACACTACCATAAACTACCTAGACTTGATGAACCAACACTACCATAAACTACCTAGAATTGATTAACCAACACTACCACAAACTAACTAGACTTGATGAACCAACACTACCATAAACTACCTAGACTTGATGAACCAACACTATTATTAACTACCCAGACTTGATGAACCAACACTACCATAAACTACCTAGACTTGATGAACCAACACTACCATAAACTACCTAGACTTGATGAACCAACACTACCATAAACTAACTAGACTTGATGAACCAACACTACCATAAACTACCTAGACTTGATGAACCAACACTATTATTAACTACCTAGACTTGATGAACCAACACTACCATAAACTACCCAGACTTGATGAACCAACACTACCATATACTAACTAGACTTGATGAACCAACACTACCATAAACTAACTAGACTTGATGAACCAACACTACCATAAACTACCTAGACTTGATGAACCAACACTATTATTAACTACCTAGACTTGATGAACCAACACTACCATAAACTACCCAGACTTGATGAACCAACACTACATAAACTAACTAGACTTGATGAACCAACACTATTATTAACTACCTAGACTTGATGAACCCAACACTACCATAAACTACCTAGACTTGATGAACCAACACTACCATAAACTACCTAGACTTGATGAACCAACATCACCATAACCTACCTAGACTTGATGATGAACCTACCTAGACTTGATGTGGTCCTCTGTAGCTCAGCTGGTAGAGCACGGCGCTTGTAACGCCAAGGTAGTGGGTTCGATCCCCGGGACCACCCATACACAAAAATGTATGCACGCATGACTGTAAGTCGCTTTGGATAAAAGCGTCTGCTAAATGGCATATTATTATTGATATTATTATGAACCAACACTAGGCTAAACTACCTAGACTTGATTAACCAAAACTACTGTAACCTACCAAGACTTGATGAACCAACACTATTATTAACTACCTAGACTTGATGAACCAACACTACCATAAACTACCTAGACTTGATGAACCAACACTACCATACACTACCCAGACTTGATGAACCAACACTACCATAAACTACCTAGATTTGATGAACCAACACTACCATAAACTACCTAGACTTGATGAACCAACACTAACATAAACTACCTAGACTTGATGAACCAACACTACCATAAACTACCTAGACTTGATGAACCAACACTACATAACTAACTAGACTTGATGAACCAACACTATTATTAACTACCTAGACTTGATGAACCAACACTACCAACTACCAAGACTTGATGAACCAACACTATTATTAACTACCTAGACTTGATGAACCAACACTACCATAAACTACCTAGACTTGATGAACCAACACTACCATAAACTACCTAGACTTGATGAACCAACACTACATAAACTAACTAGACTTGATGAACCAACACTATTATTAACTACCTAGACTTGATGAACCAACACTACCATAAACTACCTAGACTTGATGAACCAACACTAACATAAACTACCCAGACTTGATGAACCAACACTAACATAAACTACCCAGACTTGATGAACCAACACTACCATAAACTAACTAGACTTGATGAACCAACACTACATAAACTAACTAGACTTGATGAACCAACCACTATTATTAACTACCTAGACTTGATGAACCAACACTACCATAAACTACCTAGACTTGATGAACCAACACTACCATAAACTACCTAGACTTGATGAACCAACACTATTATTAACTACCTAGACTTGATGAACCAACACTACCATAAACTACCTAGACTTGATGAACCAACACTATTATTAAATACCTAGACTTGATGAACCAACACTACCATAAACTACCTAGACTTGATGAACCAACACTACCATAAACTACCTAGACTTGATGAACCAACACTATTATTAACTACCTAGACTTGATGAACCAACACTACCATAAACTACCTAGACTTGATGAACCAACACTATTATTAACTACCTAGACTTGATGAACCAACACTACCATAAACTAACTAGACTTGATGAACCAACACTACCATAAACTACCTAGACTTGATGAACCAACACTACATAAACTAACTAGACTTGATGAACAAACACTATTATTAACTACCTAGACTTGATGAACCAACACTAACATAAACTACCCAGACTTGATGAACCAACACTACCATAAACTACCTAGACTTGATGAACCAACACTACATAAACTAACTAGACTTGATGAACCAACACTATTATTAACTACCTAGACTTGATGAACAAACACTACCATAAAACTACCTAGACTTGTTGAACCAACACTATTATTAACTACCTAGACTTGATGAACCAACACTATTATTAACTACCTAGACTTGATGAACCAACACTACCATAAACTACCTAGACTTGATGAACCAACACTAACATAAACTACCCAGACTTGATGAACCAACACTACCATAAACTAACTAGACTTGATGAACCAACACTACATAAACTAACTAGACTTGATGAACCAACACTATTATTAACTACCTAGACTTGATGAACCAACACTACCATAAACTACCTAGACTTGATGAACCAACACTACCATAAACTACCTAGACTTGATGAACCAACACTACCATAAACTACCTAGACTTGATGAACCAACACTACCATAAACTACCTAGACTTGATGAACCAACACTACCATAAACTACCTAGACTTGATGAACCAACACTACCATAAACTACCTAGACTTGATGAACCAACACTACCATAAACTACCTAGACTTGATGAACCAACACTACCATAAACTACCTAGACTTGATGAACCAACACTATTATTAACTACCTAGACTTGATGAACCAACACTACCATAAACTACCTAGACTTGATGAACCAACACTACCATAAACTACCTAGACTTGATGAACCAACACTACCATAAACTACCCAGACTTGATGAACCAACACTACCATAAACTACCTAGACTTGATGAACCAACACTACCATAAACTACCTAGACTTGATGAACCAACACTACCATAAACTACCTAGACTTGATGAACCAACACTACCATAAACTACCTAGACTTGATGAACCAACACTATTATTAACTATCTAGACTTGATGAACCAACACTACCATAAACTACCTAGACTTGATGAACCAACACTACCATAAACTACCTAGACTTGATGAACCAACACTACCATAAACTACCTAGACTTGATGAACCAACACTACCAAAAACTACCTAGACTTGATGAACCAACACTACCATAAACTACCTAGACTTGATGAACCAACACTACCATAAACTAACTAGACTTGATGAACCAACACTACCATAAACTACCTAGACTTGATGAACCAACACTACCATAAACTACCTAGACTTGATGAACCAACACTACCATAAACTACCTAGACTTGATGAACCAACACTACCATAAACTAACTAGACTTGATGAACCAACACTACCATAAACTACCTAGACTTGATGAACCAACACTACCATAAACTACCTAGACTTGATGAACCAACACTATTATTAACTACCTAGACTTGATGAACCAACACTACCATAATTTACCTAGACTTGATGAACCAACACTACCATAAACTACCTAGACTTGATGAACCAACACTACCATAAACTACCTAGACTTGATGAACCAACACTACCATAAACTACCTTGACTTGATGAACCAACACTATTATTAACTACCTAGACTTGATGAACCAACACTACCATAAACTACCTAGACTTGATGAACCAACACTACCATAAACTCCCTAGACTTGATGAACCAACACTACCATACACTACCTAGACTTGATGAACCAACACTACCATAAACTACCTAGACTTGATGAACCAACACTACCATAAACTACCTAGACTTGATGAACCAACACTACCATAAACTACCTAGACTTGATGAACCAACACTACCATAAACTACCTAGACTTGATGAACCAACACTACCATAAACTACCTAGACTTGATGAACCAACACTACCATAAACTACCTAGACTTGATGAACCAACACTACCATAAACTACCTAGACTTGATGAACCAACACTACCATAAACTACCTAGACTTGATGAACCAACACTAACATAAACTACCCAGACTTGATGAACCAACACTACCATAAACTACCTAGACTTGATGAACCAACACTACCATAAACTACCTAGACTTGATGAACCAACACTAACATAAACTACCCAGACTTGATGAACCAACACTATTATTAACTACCTAGACTTGATGAACCAACACTACCATAAACTACCCAGACTTGATGAACCAACACTACCATATACTAACTAGACTTGATGAACCAACACTACCATAAACTACCTAGACTTGTAGTTGTTGACATAATAATGATTGCATTCTAATGTGCTATTATGGGTTATTCATGTGTTAAATTAGGAATTCCTTGTGTGGGTACCCTTCCATTAAAGTGTTACCTGAATTTCATACCAATGTCATCATATTCTTAACCCTATTGTTGGGCATACATACAACTGGAAACAAATGTCAATAGATTATAGTGTTAATGGTTTGTGATCAGAGCTGGTTGGGGTCAGAGCTGGTTGGGGTCAGAGCTGGTTGGGGTCAGAGCTGGTTGGGGTCAGAGGTGGTTGGGGTCAGAGGTGGTTGGGGTCAGAAGTGGTTGGGGTCAGAGGTGGTTGGGGTCAGAGCTGGTTGGGGTCAGAGGTGGTTGGGGTCAGAAGTGGTTGGGGTCAGAGGTGGTTGGGGTCAGAGGTGGTTGGGGTCAGAGGTGGTTGGGGTCAGAAGTGGTTGGGGTCAGAGGTGGTTGGGGTCAGAGCTGGTTGGGGTCAGAGGTGGTTGGGGTCAGAAGTGGTTGGGGTCAGAGGTGGTTGGGGTCAGAGGTGGTTGGGGTCAGAGCTGGTTGGGGTCAGAGCTGGTTGGGGTCAGAAGTGGTAGCATGGGATACCCAACCACACAGGCACTTCCTGGAGCAGTAAAGAAGAACCTGGTCATCAGGCCATGGTGACGGAGAATTAGAGCCCCATGTTGACTGTCTCTCAGCTGTTTGTCTGTTAGGCTACATGATTCCAGTTGCTCAGATGGGGTGCCAGGACATAGTGGAGATTATGGTCCCAGACCATGATGCTCTTATCCAATGTGCAAACCACTGCCGTTGTGCCCTTGTGTACCATCCAGGAGTGCTGCACCGCTGCAACATGTGTGTGTATCTGTTGGCATTGGGGAAAAGGCAGACACATCTATTCTAACGAAATGGCCAATAAAGTATAGATTTCTTCTATTCTATTGTAAAAATATGAAAAAATAACAGTAAATAATAGGGTATATTTAAACAGAATTATCCATAATGAAATCTTACTGTGAGTGCATGTGGTAGGCTATTCAACGCCTAGCATTGCAATAGCCTATATGTCATGCCACTGTTCTGTATGTTGTGGGAGTTTCTGGAATTCTGACGCGCTGGAATTCTCGTGACAACTTGGAGAGCCCCACAGTTCCATAATTCCACCCGTAGACGTGTCCGCTGCATGTCGGAGAAATCTCACTGCATCTGCGCTATTCTGTAGTCCTGTAATGGCTAGTGTGTCTACAGATTTTGATGACGTTTTCCACAAGGCGCAAAGTGTTGAGTGTGCATAATTACCAGTTGCGATCGTTGCTGATTCTGACCTGTCACAGGGGACGGGGGACGGAGGGACGACGACGACGACACACCGGGGGCTGGGTTGTTGTGGCTCTGACGTCATGGCGAGGCGCTATGATGAAGCCGACGGACTTCCATAAAAGTCGGTGCGTCTCACGCGTCTGCTAGAAGATTGTTCCTGTGGTGTCTTCTGAAGTGGACCTGTGAAGAGACAGAACGATGCAGACCCAGAAACAGAACCTCTCATCTCTTCTGATTGCTGTGGGAACTCTGTTCTCCGGACTGCATGGTAAGAATAACAGGATGATGAACCTGGACTTGGCTCAAAGTTTTTAGGATGTTGTAGACTTGATCAAATTGGTCCAACTCTGATGAGGAACGTTTAAGCAGCTTATATGCAGTGTACAAGGCTATGGCTGTTGTTGTTGTTATCATATGCATTAATGTTTAAAACAAATAGAAAATATGCTTCTGTAACCTGGTACCAGATTGACCTCTGTTAACCTACAGGATGAGTAGAAATATATCAATGTTTCATGATATCAAATATTGCCTTCATCTAAAAAAGACACTATGAACTTTGGTTTGAGTGATTGTAATCAGAAAGTATTTATCTTCAATTGAGCTATTGATAAACGATGAATAATCAAGACCAGTTATGTGTCGTTGTCTTTCACACCCTTATTCACAGTAATGATGGAAACAGATGGTGTGAGAGATGCAGGGAAGCTGAGGTGCCTGAAGGCAGGTGTAATTCCTATCCATGTTGAATCCTATTCAGCTGATGATACAGTAGTTACTCTGTTTGGGTCCATCAGTTCAGCTGATAATAGGCTAGTGTTTGGGTCAGTTGGTTTGCTTGGTACTGAAACTAACTGGTACGGACCAGAGCGGCAGGTTTTAGCCAATGGGAAGACCAGAGCAGTAGGTTTTAGCCAATGGGAAGTAGCTTGTCTTGGAATAATACAGCAGGCAGACACTTTTATCCAAACAACAGTAGCCTTCAGTAGCCTTCAGCATCCTTCAGTAGCTTTCAGCATCCTTCAGTAGCCTTCAGCATCCTTCAGTAGCCTTCAGCATCCTTCAGTAGCCTTCAGCATCCTTCAGTAGCCTTCAGCATCCTTCAGCATCCTTCAGTAGCCTTCAGCATCCTTCAGTAGCCTTCAGCATCCTTCAGTAGCCTTCAGCATCCTTCAGCAGCCTTCAGTAGTCTTCAGCATCCTTCAGTAGCCTTCAGCATCCTTCAGTAGCCTTCAGTAGCCTTCAGTAGCCTTCAGCATCCTTCAGTAGCCTTCAGCGTCCTTCAGCATCCTTCAGTAGCCTTCAGCAGCCTTCAGTAGCTTTCAGTAGCCTTCAGTAGCCTTCAGTAGCCTTCAGCATCATTCAGTAGTCTTCAGCATCCTTCAGTAGACTTCATTAGCCTTCAGCATCCTTCAGTAGCTTTCAGCATCCTTCAGTAGCCTTCAGCAGCCTTCAGTAGCTTTCAGTAGCCTTCAGCAGCCTTCAGTAGCCTTCAGCATCCTCCAGTGGCCTTCAGTAGTCTTCAGTAGCCTTCAGCATCCTTCAGTAGACTTCATTAGCCTTCAGTAGCCTTCAGGCATCCTTCAGTAGCCTTCAGCATCCTTCAGTAGCCTTCAGTAGTCTTCAGCATCCTTCAGTAGCCTTCAGTAGCCTTCAGCATCCTTCAGTAGACTTCAGCATCCTTCAGTAGACTTCATTAGCCTTCAGTAGCCTTCAGCATCCTTCAGTAGCCTTCAGCATCCTTCAGTAGCCTTCAGTAGCCTTCAGCATCCTTCAGTAGCCTTCAGCATCCTTCAGTAGCCTTCAACATCCTTCAGCAGCCTTCAGTAGCCTTCAGTATTCTGATGTATCCTTCAGTATCCTTTAGTGGGTGCATACATTTTTTGTAGGAATACGTGATTTCTGCGGGAATTCAACCCCCAACCTTTGAATTGCTAGCACCACAAACAGGAATGCCTTCTTTCTCAAGTTTTAGCCAGTGGGAAGACCAGAGCAGTAGGTTTTAGCCAATGGGAAGTATTTTGTCTTGGAATAATACAGCAGGCAGACACTTTTATCCAAACAACAGTAGCCTTCAGTAGCCTTCAGTAGACTTCAGCATCCTTCAGTAGACTTCATTAGCCTTCAGTAGCCTTCAGCATCCTTCAGTAGCCTTCAGCATCCTTCAGTAGCCTTCAGCATCCTTCAGTAGCCTTCAGTAGTCTTCAGCATCCTTCAGTAGCCTTCAGCATCCTTCAGTAGCCTTCAGTAGCCTTCAGTAGCCTTCAGCATCCTTCAGTAGCCTTCAGCATCCTTCAGCATCCTTCAGTAGCCTTCAGCAGCCTTCAGTAGCTTTCAGTAGCCTTCAGTAGCCTTAAGTAGCCTTCAGCATCCTTCAGTAGCCTTCAGCATCCTTCAGTAGACTTCATTAGCCTTCAGCATCCTTCAGTAGCCTTCAGTAGCCTTCAGCATCCTTCAGTAGCCTTCAGCATCCTTCAGTAGCCTTCAGCAGCCTTCAGTAGCTTTCAGTAGCCTTCAGCATGCTTCAGTAGCCTTCAGCATCCTTCAGTAGACTTCATTAGCCTTCAGCATCCTTCAGTAGCCTTCAGCATCCTTCAGTAGCCTTCAGTAGCCTTCAGCATCCTTCAGTAGCCTTCAGCAGCCTTCAGTAGCTTTCAGTAGCCCTTCAGCATCCTTCAGTAGCCTTCAGCAGCCTTCAGTAGCTTTCAGTAGCCTTCAGCATCCTTCAGTAGCCTTCAGTAGCCTTCAGCAGCCTTCAGTAGCCTTCAGCATCCTCCAGTGGCCTTCAACATCCTTCAGTAGCCTTCAGTAGTCTTCAGCAGCCTTCAGTAGCCTTCAGCGTCCTTCAGCATCCTCCAGTGGCCTTCAACATCCTTCAGTAGCCTTCAGTAGTCTTCAGCAGCCTTCAGTAGCCTTCAGCGTCCTTCAGTAGCCTTCAGTAGTCTTCAGCAGCCTTCAGTAGCCTTCAGTATTCTGATGTATCCTTCAGTATCCTTTAGTGGGTGCATACATTTTTTGTAGGAATACGTGATTTCTGCGGGAATTGAACCCCCGACCTTTGTATTGCTAGCGCCACAAACAGGAATGCCTTCTCTCTCAGTGCAAGGATTTTTAGTACTGTATGAGTATGTGATCCCTGTGGGAATTGAACCCATGACCTTGATGCTAACTCTATTGGAGGGATGCGACTCCATTTTTACACAAGAAAATCCATATTTTGGTGTTTTGTTGATGTTGTTGGAAAACGTTTTCTCAGGCACCGCTCCAGAATCTCCCATAAGTGTTCAGTTGGGTTGGTTTACATAGTGTTCACCAAACCATTCACTCAGGCCCTGTGGATGGGGCAGACACCACTCCCATCAGGCCCTGTGGATGGGGCAGACACCACTCCCATCAGGCCCTGTGGATGGGGGCAGACACCACTCCCATCAGGCCCTGTGTATGGGGGCATTGTGATACTGGAAGTCACTCAGGCCCTGTGGATGGGGCATTGTGATACTGGAAGACACCACTCCCATCAGGATTGAAATGATTCACCATAGGAGGTGATCCCTCAGAGTGGCTGTTTCCGTTGCCCTCTAAGGGGTTGAGTGGACCTGACCCATGCCCTCTAAGGGGTTGAGTGGAACTGAACCATGCCCTCTAAGGGGTTGAGTGGACCTGAACCATGCCCTCTAAGGGGTTGAGTGGACCTGAACCATGCCCTCTAAGCGGTTGAGTGGACCTGAACCATGCCCTCTAAGGGGTTGAGTGGACCTGAACCATGCCCTCTAAGGGGTTGAGTGGACCTGAACCATGCCCTCTAAGGGGTTGAGTGGACCTGAACCATGCCCTCTAAGCGGTTGAGTGGACCTGAACCATGCCCTCTAAGGGGTTGAGTGGACCTGAACCATGCCCTCTAAGGGGTTGAGTGGACCTGAACCATGCCCTCTAAGCGGTTGAGTGGACCTGAACCATGCCCTCTAAGGGGTTGAGTGGACCTGAACCATGCCCTCTAAGGGGTTGAGTGGACCTGAACCATGCCCTCTAAGGGGTTGAGTGGACCTGAACCATGCCCTCTAAGGGGTTGAGTGGACCTGAACCATGCCCTCTAAGGGGTTGAGTGGAACTAAACCATGTCCTCTAAGGGGTTGAGTGGACCTAAACCATGTCAGGAAAATTTACCCCACACCATTTACTAAAGTGTTTCCATTATTTGGGCAGTTACATCAGATCAGACTAATATCTCATCATATAACGATGATGCACTAAATATCTTTCTGTTTCTGTTTCAGGTGCTAAATGGGCATACACTGGTAAGTGGATTATTTATTTCTGGCTAATAACTGTGTTGTAGAGAGGTCTGAAGATAACATGGTAATGTAGAGATAACATGGTAATGTAGAGATAACATGGTGGTGTAGAGATAACATGGTGGTATAGAGATAACATGGTGGTATAGAGATAACATGGTGATGTAGAGATAACATGGTGGTGTAGAGATAACATGGTAATATAATAATAATATGCCATTTAGCAGACGCTTTTATCCAAAGCGACTTACAGTCATGCGTGCATACATTTTTGTGTATGGGTGGTCCCGGGGATCGAACCCACTACCTTGGCGTTACAAGCGCCGTGCTCTACCAGCTGAGCTACGATAACATGGTGGTATAGAGATAACATGGTGGTATAGAGATAACATGGTGGTGTAGAGATAACATGGTGGTGTAGAGATAACATGGTGGTGTAGAGATAACATGGTGGTGTAGAGATAACATGGTGGTATAGAGATAACATGGTGGTATAGAGATAACATGGTGGTGTAGAGATAACATGGTGGTGTAGAGATAACATGGTGGTATAGAGATAACATGGTGGTATAGAGATAACATGGTGGTGTAGAGATAACATGGTGGTGTAGAGATAACATGGTGGTGTAGAGATAACATGGTGGTGTAGAGATAACATGGTGGTATAGAGATAACATGGTGGTATAGAGATAACATGGTGGTGTAGAGATAACATGGTGGTATAGAGATAACATGGTGGTGTAGAGATAACATGGTGGTGTAGAGATAACATGGTGGTGTAGAGATAACATGGTGGTGTAGAGATAACATGGTGGTGTAGAGATAACATGGTGGTGTAGAGATAACATGGTGGTGTAGAGATAACATGGTGGTATAGAGATAACATGGTGGTATAGAGATAATAAAGAAAGTTTCAACCAAACTGACTTGTTGCGGATAAAACTCAGTGGATGATGACACAGTGCACACAAAATGTACTTTTCCGCTTAAGTTTTCATGTACCGAATAAAAATCTAAATGTTAATGTGTTTTCATTGCATTTTCAACTCTACCGATAGTTTTGTAACAAAAACTGTTGCTTTAAATAGAAAATGTACCTACTCTGGTCCTGGCCTCTAGCCAACAGCTCGTAGGTACAGGGCGGGTAGACTGTGGTCTTGGCCTCTAGCCAACAGCTCGTAGGTACAGGGCGGGTAGACTGTGGTCTTGGCCTCTAGCCAACAGCTCGTAGGTACAGGGCGGGTAGACTGTGGTCTTGGCCTCTAGCCAACAGCTCGTAGGTACAGGGCGGGTAGACTGTGGTCTTGGCCTCTAGCCAACAGCTCGTAGGTACAGGGCGGGTAGACTCTGGTCCTGGCCTCTAGCCAACAGCTCGTAGGTACAGGGCAGGTAGACTGTGGTCTTGGCCTCTAGCCAACAGCTCGTAGGTACAGGGCAGGTAGACTGTGGTCTTGGCCTCTAGCCAACAGCTCGTAGGTACAGGGCGGGTAGACTGTGGTCTTGGCCTCTAGCCAACAGCTCGTAGGTACAGGGCGGGTAGACTGTGGTCTTGGCCTCTAGCCAACAGCTCGTAGGTACAGGGCGGGTAGACTGTGGTCTTGGCCTCTAGCCAACAGCTCGTAGGTACAGGGCGGGTAGACTGTGGTCTTGGCCTCTAGCCAACAGCTCGTAGGTACAGGGCGGGTAGACTGTGGTCTTGGCCTCTAGCCAACAGCTCGCAGGTACAGGGCAGGTAGACTGTGGTCTTGGCCTCTAGCCAACAGCTCGTAGATACAGGGCGGGTAGACTGTGAAGGTGGGCTAGTCTACATGATGAGGTTATTATGGATAAGAGAGAGATTATTTGTATTTGTCAAACAGCAGTCAAGCATCGATCATCATGTCACCAGTATAAAACCCTCAATATTTACTGGAAAGGAGCATCAAGCTCATCACTGCAATTTCACCTCCCTGTAAAGTTCATCATAAATAAGGCCTATTTCATCTGTAGCCTAATAAACTGCATGGTTTCCCGAGTCGTAGTGGGAGAACCACACACCATGTCATCGCGTGACTCCAAGTTTATTTCAATGCGACAGTTATTATATCAACATAGAGGCATTTCCACCACCATACTGTATGACTTTAGTGGTGATGGAAACGTGGTTAGTGAGCTGAATGTATAAAAAAGCCAACTTAACCATTGCTTGATCAGCGTTAGGCTATCCTGTGAGTTGGGTGGACTTCGGAAGGACAAGAAATTTAGCTAATGAGTAAACGTTTGTTCACTCAATTGAATTTTTGAAAGCTTGTTGAGTAAAAGTACAAATTCATGTTGCCTTTGGAAGGTCAACTACAGTGAGCTCCAAAAATATTGGGACAGGAACATTTTTATTATTTTTGATTAGGCTCTGTACTCCAGCACTTTGAAATTATACAATGACTATGAGGTTAAAGTGCAGACTGTCAGCTTTAATTTGAGGGTATTTTCATCCATATCGGGTGAACTGTTTAGAAATTACAGCACTATTTGTACGTAGTCCCTCTATTTTAGGGGACCAAAAGTATGTATGCAATTGTAAGGCAACCAGCTGCAACAAGATTGTGAGGTTGTTGTTTTTTTCTGTGTACTGGACTAGATTATTGTTTTGACTGTCTACTTCACCAGACTGTGGTCCTGGTGACACAGCCTAATGGATTTATCTCAGACTGTGGTCCTGGTGACATAGCCTAATGGATTTGTCTCAGACTGTGGTCCTGGTGACATAGCCTAATGGATTTGTCTCAGACTGTGGTCCTGGTGACATAGCCTAATGGATTTGTCTCAGACTGTGGTCCTGGTGACATAGCCTAATGGATTTGTCTCAGACTGTGGTCCTGGTGACATAGCCTAATGGATTTGTCTCAGACTGTGGTCCTGGTGACATAGCCTAATGGATTTGTCTCAGACTGTGGTCCTGGTGACATAGCCTAATGGATTTGTCTCAGACTGTGGTCCTGGTGACATAGCCTAATGGATTTGTCTCAGACTGTGGTCCTGGTGACATAGCCTAATGGATTTGTCTCAGACTGTGGTCCTGGTGACACAGCCTAATGGATTTATCTCAGACTGTGGTCCTGGTGACATAGCCTAATGGATTTGTCTCAGACTGTGGTCCTGGTGACATAGCCTAATGGATTTGCTCTGGTCTATCCTACATAGAATAGAATAGAATGCTACTGTACATAGAATTTTAGTTATACTGGGCGGCAGGTAGCTTAGTGGTTAAGAGCGTTGTGCCAGTAACCGAAAGGTCGCTGGTTCTAATCCCCGAGCCAACTAGGTGAAAAAATCTGTCGGTGTCCCTTGAGCAAGGCACTTAACCCTAATTGCTCTGGATAAGAGCGTCTGCTAAATGACAAAAAAAAAATACTGTTTACTGGATGATTATATATATACTACTGGTCAAAAGTTTTAGAACACCTATTCATTCAAGGGTTTTTCTTTATTTTTACTATTTTCTACATTGTAGAATAATAGTGAAGACATCAAAACTATGAAACAACACATATGGAATCATGTAGTAACCAAAAAAAGTGTGAAACAAATCAAAATATATTTTATTTTTGAGATTCTTCAAATAGCCACCCCTTTGCCTTGATAACAGCTTTGCACACTCTTGGCATTCTCTCAACCAGCTTCACCTGGAATGCTTTTCCAACAGTCTTGAAGGAGTTCCCACTTATATTGAGCACCTGTTGGCTGCTTTTCCTTCACTCTGCGGTCCAACTCATCCCAAACCATCTCAGTTGTGCAACTGACTGGGCGTCCCCTTCCCCTACCTCCAGTCTCCTCCACATGGCCTGACTGGGCATCCCCTTCCCCCACCTCCAGTCTCCTCCACATGGCCTGACTGGGCGTCCCCTTCCCCCACCTCCAGTCTCCTCCACATGGCCTGACTGGGCATCCCCTTTCCCCCACCTCCAGTCTCCGCCACATGGCCTGACTGGGCGTCCCCTTCCCCCACCTCCAGTCTCCACCCACATGGCCTGACTGGGCGTCCCCTTCCCCACCTCCAGTCTCCTCCACATGGCCTGACTGGGCGTCCCCTTCCCCCACCTCCAGTCTCCGCCACATGGCCTGACTGGGCATCCCCTTCCCCCACCTCCAGTCTCCTCCACATGGCCTGACTGGGCGTCCCCTTCCCCCACCTCCCCGCCACATGGCCTGACTGGGCGTCCCCTTCCCCCACCTCCCCCGCCACATGGCCTGACTGGGCGTCCCCTTCCCCCACCTCCAGTCTCCTCCACATGGCCTGACTGGGCGTCCCCTTCCCCCACCTCCAGTCTCCTCCACATGGCCTGACTGGGCGTCCCCTTCCCCCACCTCTCCGCCACATGGCCTGACTGGGCGTCCCCTTCCCCCACCTCCCCGCCACATGGCCTGACTGGGCGTCCCCTTCCCCCACCTCCAGTCTCCACCACATGGCCTGACTGGGCGTCCCCTTCCCCCACCTCCAGTCTCCTCCACATGGCCTGACTGGGCATCCCCTTCCCCCACCTCCAGTCTCCTCCACATGGCCTGACTGGGCATCCCCTTCCCCCACCTCCCCCTCCACATGGCCTGACTGGGCGTCCCCTTCCCCCACCTCCAGTCTCCGCCACATGGCCTGACTGGGCGTCCCCTTCCCCCACCTCCCCGCCACATGGCCTGACTGGGCGTCCCCTTCCCCCACCTCCAGTCTCCGCCACATGGCCTGACTGGGCATCCCCTTCCCCCACCTCCAGTCTCCTCCACATGGCCTGACTGGGCATCCCCTTCCCCCACCTCCAGTCTCCTCCACATGGCCTGACTGGGCGTCCCCTTCCCCCACCTCCAGTCTCCTCCACATGGCCTGACTGGGCGTCCCCTTCCCCCACCTCCAGTCTCCGCCACATGGCCTGACTGGGCGTCCCCTTCCCCCACCTCCAGTCTCCGCCACATGGCCTGACTGGGCGTCCCCTTCCCCCACCTCCAGTCTCCTCCACATGGCCTGACTGGGCATCCCCTTCCCCCACCTCCAGTCTCCTCCACATGGCCTGACTGGGCATCCCCTTCCCCCACCTCCAGTCTCCTCCACATGGCCTGACTGGGCATCCCCTTCCCCCACCTCCAGTCTCCTCCACATGGCCTGACTGGGCATCCCCTTCCCCCACCTCCAGTCTCCTCCACATGGCCTGACTGGGCGTCCCCTTCCCCCACCTCCAGTCTCCGCCACATGGCCTGACTGGGCATCCCCTTCCCCCACCTCCCCCTCCACATGGCCTGACTGGGCGTCCCCTTCCCCCACCTCCAGTCTCCTCCACATGGCCTGACTGGGCGTCCCCTTCCCCCACCTCCAGTCTCCTCCACATGGCCTGACTGGACTGGGCGTCCCCTTCCCCCACCTCCAGTCTCCTCCACATGGCCTGACTGGGCGTCCCCTTCCCCCACCTCCAGTCTCCTCCACATGGCCTGACTGGGCGTCCCCTTCCCCCACCTCCCCCCCTCCACATGGCCTGACTGGGCGTCCCCTTCCCCCACCTCCCCCGCCACATGGCCTGACTGGGCGTCCCCTTCCCCCACCTCCCCGCCACATGGCCTGACTGGGCGTCCCTTCCCCACCTCCCCGCCACATGGCCTGACTGGGCGTCCCCTTCCCCCACCTCCAGTCTCCGCCACATGGCCTGACTGGGCGTCCCCTTCCCCCACCTCCAGTCTCCGCCACATGGCCTGACTGGGCGTCCCCTTCCCCACCCCACCTCCAGTCTCCGCCACATGGCCTGACTGGGCATCCCCTTCCCCCACCTCCAGTCTCCTCCACATGGCCTGACTGGGCATCCCCTTCCCCCACCTCCAGTCTCCTCCACATGGCCTGACTGGGCGTCCCCTTCCCCCCACCTCCAGTCTCCACCACATGGCCTGACTGGGCATCCCCTTCCCCCACCTCCAGTCTCCTCCACATGGCCTGACTGGGCGTCCCCTTCCCCCACCTCCAGTCTCCTCCACATGGCCTGACCGGGCGTCCCCTTCCCCCACCTCCAGTCTCCGCCACATGGCCTGACTGGGCGTCCCCTTCCCCCACCTCCCCGCCACATGGCCTGACTGGGCGTCCCCTTCCCCCACCTCCAGTCTCCTCCACATGGCCTGACTGGGCGTCCCCTTCCCCCACCTCCAGTCTCCTCCACATGGCCTGACTGGGCATCCCCTTCCCCCACCTCCAGTCTCCTCCACATGGCCTGACTGGGCGTCCCCTTCCCCCCACCTCCAGTCTCCGCCACATGGCCTGACTGGGCATCCCCTTCCCCCACCTCCAGTCTCCTCCACATGGCCTGACTGGGCGTCCCCTTCCCCCACCTCCAGTCTCCTCCACATGGCCTGACTGGGCGTCCCCTTCCCCCACCTCCAGTCTCCTCCACATGGCCTGACTGGGCGTCCCCTTCCCCCACCTCCAGTCTCCTCCACATGGCCTGACTGGGCATCCCCTTCCCCCACCTCCAGTCTCCTCCACATGGCCTGACTGGGCGTCCCCTTCCCCCACCTCCAGTCTCCTCCACATGGCCTGACTGGGCATCCCCTTCCCCCACCTCCAGTCTCCTCCACATGGCCTGACTGGGCGTCCCCTTCCCCCACCTCCAGTCTCCGCCACATGGCCTGACTGGGCATCCCCTTCCCCCACCTCCAGTCTCCTCCACATGGCCTGACTGGGCGTCCCATTCCCCCACCTCCAGTCTCCACCACATGGCCTGACTGGGCGTCCCCTTCCCCCCCACCTCCAGTCTCCTCCACATGGCCTGACTGGGCATCCCCTTCCCCCACCTCCAGTCTCCTCCACATGGCCTGACTGGGCGTCCCCTTCCCCCACCTCCAGTCTCCTCCACATGGCCTGACTGGGCGTCCCCTTCCCCCACCTCCAGTCTCCTCCACATGGCCTGACTGGGCATCCCCTTCCCCCACCTCCAGTCTCCGCCACATGGCCTGACTGGGCATCCCCTTCCCCCACCTCCAGTCTCCTCCACATGGCCTAACTGGGCGTCCCCTTCCCCCACCTCCAGTCTCCTCCACATGGCCTGACTGGGCATCCCCTTCCCCCACCTCCAGTCTCCTCCACATGGCCTGACTGGGCGTCCCCTTCCCCACCTCCAGTCTCCGCCACATGGCCTGACTGGGCGTCCCCTTCCCCCACCTCCAGTCCCCGCCACATGGCCTGACTGGGCATCCCCTTCCCCCACCTCCAGTCTCCTCCACATGGCCTGACTGGGCATCCCCTTCCCCCCACCTCCAGTCTCCTCCACATGGCCTGACTGGGCGTCCCCTTCCCCCACCTCCAGTCTCCACCACATGGCCTGACTGGGCATCCCCTTCCCCCACCTCCAGTCTCCTCCACATGGCCTGACTGGGCGTCCCCTTCCCCCACCTCCAGTCTCCTCCACATGGCCTGACTGGGCGTCCCCTTCCCCCACCTCCAGTCTCCGCCACATGGCCTGACTGGGCGTCCCCTTCCCCCACCTCCCCGCCACATGGCCTGACTGGGCGTCCCCTTCCCCCACCTCCAGTCTCCTCCACATGGCCTGACTGGGCGTCCCCTTCCCCCACCTCCAGTCTCCTCCACATGGCCTGACTGGGCATCCCCTTCCCCCACCTCCAGTCTCCTCCACATGGCCTGACTGGGCGTCCCCTTCCCCCACCTCCAGTCTCCGCCACATGGCCTGACTGGGCATCCCCTTCCCCCACCTCCAGTCTCCTCCACATGGCCTGACTGGGCGTCCCCTTCCCCCACCTCCAGTCTCCTCCACATGGCCTGACTGGGCGTCCCCTTCCCCCACCTCCAGTCTCCTCCACATGGCCTGACTGGGCATCCCCTTCCCCCACCTCCAGTCTCCTCCACATGGCCTGACTGGGCGTCCCCTTCCCCCACCTCCAGTCTCCGCCACATGGCCTGACTGGGCGTCCCCTTCCCCCCACCTCCAGTCTCCTCCACATGGCCTGACTGGGCGTCCCCTTCCCCCACCTCCAGTCTCCACCACATGGCCTGACTGGGCGTCCCCTTCCCCCACCTCCAGTCTCCTCCACATGGCCTGACTGGGCGTCCCCTTCCCCCACCTCCAGTCTCCACCACATGGCCTGACTGGGCGTCCCCTTCCCCCACCTCCAGTCTCCTCCACATGGCCTGACTGGGCGTCCCCTTCCCCCACCTCCAGTCTCCACCACATGGCCTGACTGGGCGTCCCCTTCCCCCACCTCCAGTCTCCTCCACATGGCCTGACTGGGCATCCCCTTCTTCCCCCACCTCCAGTCTCCTCCACATGGCCTGACTGGGCATCCCCTTCCCCCACCTCCCCGCCACATGGCCTGACTGGGCGTCCCCTTCCCCCACCTCCCCGCCACATGGCCTGACTGGGCGTCCCCTTCCCCCACCTCCAGTCTCCTCCACATGGCCTGACTGGGCGTCCCCTTCCCCCACCTCCAGTCTCCTCCACATGGCCTGACTGGGCATCCCCTTCCCCCACCTCCAGTCTCCTCCACATGGCCTGACTGGGCGTCCCCTTCCCCCACCTCCAGTCTCCGCCACATGGCCTGACTGGGCATCCCCTTCCCCCACCTCCAGTCTCCTCCACATGGCCTGACTGGGCGTCCCCTTCCCCCACCTCCAGTCTCCGCCACATGGCCTGACTGGGCGTCCCCTTCCCCCACCTCCAGTCTCCTCCACATGGCCTGACTGGGCGTCCCCTTCCCCCACCTCCAGTCTCCACCACATGGCCTGACTGGGCGTCCCCTTCCCCCACCTCCAGTCTCCTCCACATGGCCTGACTGGGCGTCCCCTTCCCCCACCTCCAGTCTCCACCACATGGCCTGACTGGGCGTCCCCTTCCCCCACCTCCAGTCTCCTCCACATGGCCTGACTGGGCGTCCCCTTCCCCCACCTCCAGTCTCCTCCACATGGCCTGACTGGGCATCCCCTTCCCCCACCTCCCCGCCACATGGCCTGACTGGGCGTCCCCTTCCCCCACCTCCCCGCCACATGGCCTGACTGGGCGTCCCCTTCCCCCACCTCCCCTCCACATGGCCTGACTGGGCATCCCCTCCCCCACCTCTCCGCCACATGGCCTGACTGGGCGTCCCCTTCCCCCACCTCCCCGCCACATGGCCTGACTGGGCATCCCCTTCCCCCACCTCCAGTCTCCTCCACATGGCCTGACTGGGCGTCCCCTTCCCCCACCTCCAGTCTCCTCCACATGGCCTGACTGGGCGTCCCCTTCCCCCACCTCCAGTCTCCTCCACATGGCCTGACTGGGCGTCCCCTTCCCCCACCTCCAGTCTCCTCCACATGGCCTGACTGGGCGTCCCCTTCCCCCACCTCCAGTCTCCTCCACATGGCCTCAAACTGCACCATTTTGTTTCTCTCCGTCGCCCCACACACGTTCAACATTTAGAACTTTCTATTGTGTTAACGACGGAGGATTGGTTGATTTCCAGTTTTTAAGTATATGTTTTTTCTGGATTCTTCATCGATCACTCTAATATACTGTATTTACTGCTATACATATCATTTTTTATATATCTTGTGTAAATTAATCCGTTGTAGATACGTATAGATTGCATTTGGATTACTGTTACAGTGCTATTTGGGTTGTTAATTGGACATATCTTGATTTCTTGTTTTTGTTTTTTAAATTGATTATTTGTATAACTGTTTTTGATTGATTTGAGACGGTCTCTCTCTGTCTGTAGTCAGACTATAGTATTCTAGGGTCTATTCTATTCTAGGGTCTATACTATTCTAGGGTCTATACTATTCTAGGGTCTATACTATTCTAGGGTCTATACTATTCTAGGGTCTATACTATTCTAGGGTCTATACTATTCTAGGGTCTATACTATTCTAGGGTCTATTCTATTCTAGGGTCTATACTATTCTAGGGTCTATTCTATTCTAGGGTCTATACTATTCTAGGGTCTATACTATTCTAGGGTCTATACTATTCTAGGGGGTCTATACTATTCTAGGGTCTATACTATTCTAGGGTCTATACTATTTCTAGGGTCTATACTATTCTAGGGTCTATACTATTCTAGGGTCTATACTATTCTAGGGTCTATACTATTCTAGGGTCTATACTATTCTAGGGTCTATACTATTCTAGGGTCTATACTATTCTAGGGTCTATACTATTCTAGGGTCTATACTATTCTAGGGTCTATACTATTCTAGGGTCTAGGGTCTATACTATTCTAGGGTCTATACTATTCTAGGGTCTATACTATTCTAGGGTCTATACTATTCTAGGGTCTATACTATTCTATCTATACTATTCTAGGGTCTATACTATTCTAGGGTCTATACTATTCTAGGTCTATACTAGGGTCTATACTATTCTAGGGTCTATACTATTCTAGGGTCTATACTATTCTAGGGTCTATACTATTCTAGGGTCTATACTATTCTAGGGTCTATACTATTCTAGGGTCTAATACTATTCTATACTTTCTAGGGTCTAGGGTCTATACTATTCTCTATTCTATTCTAGGGGTCTATACTATTCTATTCTAGGGTCTATACTATTCTAGGGTCTATACTATTCTAGGGTCTATACTATTCTAGGGTCTATACTATTCTAGGTCTATACTATTCTAGGGTCTATACTATTCTAGGGTCTATACTATTCTAGGGTCTATACTATTCTAGGGTCTATACTATTCTAGGGTCTATACTATTCTAGGGTCTATACTATTCTAGGGTCTATACTATTCTAGGGTCTATACTATTCTAGGGTCTATACTATTCTAGGGTCTATTCTATTCTAGGGTCTATACTATTCTAGGGTCTATACTATTCTAGGTCTATACTATTCTAGGGTCTATACTATTCTAGGGTCTATACTATTCTAGGGTCTATACTATTCTAGGGTCTATACTATTCTAGGGTCTATACTATTCTAGGGTCTATACTATTCTAGGGTCTATACTATTCTAGGTCTATACTATTCTAGGGTCTATACTATTCTAGGGTCTATACTATTCTAGGGTCTATACTATTCTAGGGTCTATACTATTCTAGGGTCATACTATTCTAGGGTCTATACTATTCTAGGGTCTATACTATTCTAGGGTCTATACTATTCTAGGGTCTATACTATTCTAGGGTCTATACTATTCTAGGGTCTATACTATTCTAGGGTCTATACTATTCTAGGGTCTATACTATTCTAGGGTCTATACTATTCTAGGGGTCTATACTATTTCTAGGGTTCTATTCTAGGGGTCTATACTATTCTAGGGTCTATACTATTCTAGGGTCTATACTATTCTAGGGTCTATACTATTCTAGGGTCTATACTATTCTAGGGTCTATACTATTCTAGGGTCTATACTATTCTAGGGTCTATACTAGGGTCTATACTATTCTAGGGTCTATACTATTCTAGGGTCTATACTATTCTAGGGTCTATACTATTCTAGGGTCTATACTATTCTATACAATCTAGGGTCTTATCTATTCTATTCTAGGGTCTATACTATTCTAGGGTCTATACTATTCTAGGGTCTATACTATTCTAGGGTCTATACTATTCTAGGGTCTATACTATTCTAGGGTCTATACTATTCTAGGGTCTATACTATTCTAGGGTCTATACTATTCTAGGGTCTATACTATTCTAGGGTCTATACTATTCTAGGGTCTATACTATTCTAGGGGTCTATACTATTCTAGGGTCTATACTATTCTAGGGTCTATACTATTCTAGGGTCTATACTATTCTAGGGTCTATACTATTCTAGGGTCTATACTATTCTAGGGTCTATACTATTCTAGGGTCTATACTATTCTAGGGTCTATACTATTCTAGGGTCTATTCTATTCTAGGGTCTATACTATTCTAGGGTCTATACTATTCTAGGTCTATACTATTCTAGGGTCTATACTATTCTAGGGTCTATAACTATTCTAGGGTCTATACTATTCTAGGGTCTATACTATTCTAGGGTCTATATACTATTATACTAGGGTCTATACTATTCTAGGGTCTATACTATTCTAGGGTCTATACTATTCTAGGGTCTATACTATTCTAGGGTCTATACTATTCTAGGGTCTATACTATTCTAGGGTCTATACTATTCTAGGGTCTATACTATTCTAGGGTCTATACTATTCTAGGGTCTATACTATTCTAGGGTCTATACTATTCTAGGGTCTATTCTATTCTAGGGTCTATACTATTCTAGGGTCTATACTATTCTAGGGTCTATACTATTCTAGGGTCTATACTATTCTAGGGTCTATACTATTCTAGGGTCTATACTATTCTAGGGTCTATATAGGGTCTATATTCTAGGGTCTATACTATTCTAGGGTCTATACTATTCTAGGGTCTATACTATTCTAGGGTCTATACTATTCTAGGGTCTATACTATTCTAGGGTCTATACTATTCTAGGGTCTATACTATTCTAGGGTCTATACTATTCTAGGGTCTATACTATTCTAGGGTCTATACTATTCTAGGGTCTATACTATTCTAGGGTCTATACTATTCTAGGGTCTATACTATTCTAGGGTCTATACTATTCTAGGGTCTATACTATTCTAGGGTATACTATTCTAGGGTCTATACTATTCTAGGGTCTATACTATTCTAGGGTCTATACTATTCTAGGGTCTATACTATTCTAGGGTCTATACTATTCTAGGGTCTATACTATTCTAGGGTCTATACTATTCTAGGGTCTATACTATTCTAGGGTCTATACTATTCTAGGGTCTATACTATTCTAGGGTCTATACTATTCTAGGGTCTATTCTATTCTAGGGTCTATACTATTCTAGGGTCTATACTATTCTAGGGTCTATACTATTCTAGGGTCTATACTATTCTAGGGGTCTATACTATTCTAGGGTCTATACTATTCTAGGGTCTATACTATTCTAGGGTCTATACTATTCTAGGGTCTATTCTATTCTAGGGTCTATACTATTCTAGGGTCTATACTATTCTAGGGTCTATACTATTCTAGGGTCTATACTATTCTAGGGTCTATACTATTCTAGGGTCTATACTATTCTAGGGTCTATTCTAGGTCTATACTATTCTAGGTCTATACTATTCTAGGGTCTATACTATTCTAGGGTCTATACTATTCTAGGGTCTATACTATTCTAGGGTCTATACTATTCTAGGGTCTATACTATTCTAGGGTCTATACTATTCTAGGGTCTATACTATTCTAGGGTCTATACTATTCTAGGGTCTATACTATTCTAGGGTCTATACTATTCTAGGGTCTATACTATTCTAGGGTCTATACTATTCTAGGGTCTATACTATTCTAGGGTCTATACTATTCTAGGGTCTATACTATTCTAGGGTCTATACTATTCTAGGGTCTATACTATTCTAGGGTCTATTCTATTCTAGGGTCTATACTATTCTAGGGTCTATACTATTCTAGGGTCTATACTATTCTAGGGTCTATACTATTCTAGGGTCTATACTATTCTAGGGTCTATACTATTCTAGGGTCTATACTATTCTAGGGTCTATACTATTCTAGGGTCTATACTATTCTAGGGTCTATACTATTCTAGGGTCTATACTATTCTAGGGTCTATACTATTCTAGGGTCTATACTATTCTAGGGTCTATACTATTCTAGGGTCTATACTATTCTAGGGTCTATACTATTCTAGGGTCTATACTATTCTAGGGTCTATACTATTCTAGGGTCTATACTATTCTAGGGTCTATACTATTCTAGGGTCTATACTATTCTAGGGTCTATACTATTCTAGGGTCTATTCTATTCTAAGGGTCTATACTATTCTAGGGTCTATACTATTCTAGGGTCTATACTATTCTAGGGTCTATACTATTCTAGGGTCTATTACTATTCTAGGGTCTATACTATTCTAGGGTCTAGTCTATTCTAGGGTCTATACTATTCTAGGGTCTATACTATTCTAGGGTCTATACTATTCTAGGGTCTATACTATTCTAGGGTCTATACTATTCTAGGGTCTATACTATTCTAGGGTCTATACTATTCTAGGGTCTATACTATTCTAGGGTCTATACTATTCTAGGGTCTATACTATTCTAGGGTCTATACTATTCTAGGGTCTATACTATTCTAGGGTCTATAACTATTCTAGGGTCTATACTATTCTAGGGTCTATACTATTCTAGGGTCTATACTATTCTAGGGTCTATACTATTCTAGGGTCTATACTATTCTAGGGTCTATACTATTCTAGGGTCTATACTATTCTAGGGTCTATACTATTCTAGGGTCTATACTATTCTAGGGTCTATACTATTCTAGGGTCTATACTATTCTAGGGTCTATACTATTCTAGGGTCTATACTATTCTAGGGTCTATACTATTCTAGGGTCTATACTATTCTAGGGTCTATTCTATTCTAGGGTCTATACTATTCTAGGGTCTATACTATTCTAGGGTCTATACTATTCTAGGGTCTATACTATTCTAGGGTCTATACTATTCTAGGGTCTATACTATTCTAGGGTCTATACTATTCTAGGGTCTATACTATTCTAGGGTCTATACTATTCTAGGGTCTATACTATTCTAGGGTCTATACTATTCTAGGGTCTATACTATTCTAGGGTCTATACTATTCTAGGGTCTCATTCTATTCTAGGGTCTATACTATTCTAGGGTCTATACTATTCTAGGGTCAGTATACTATTCTAGGGTCTATACTAGCCTAGGGTCTATACTATTCTAGGGTCTATACTATTCTAGGTCTATACTATTCTAGGGTCTATACTATTCTAGGGTCTATACTATTCTAGGGTCCTATACTATTCTAGGTCTATACTATTCTAGGGTCTATACTATTCTAGGGTCTATTCTATTCTAGGGTCTATACAGACAGTCAAACCGGTCCATATCCTCACCAGCCTGGTGGACAGGACTGACAGTCAGTCAAACCGGTGCTCCTCACCAGGCTGGTGGACAGACAGACAGTCAAAACCGGTGCTCCTCACCAGCCTGGGTGGACAGACAGACAGTCAAAACCGGTGCTCCTCACCAGCCTGGTGGACAGACAGTCAGTCAAACCGGTGCTCCTCACCAGCCTGGTGGACAGACAGACAGTCAAACCGGTGCTCCTCACCAGCCTGGTGGACTAAGACAGTCAGTCAAACCGGTGCTCCTCACCAGCCTGGTGGACAGACAGACAGTCAAACCGGGTGCTCCTCACCAGCCTGGTGGACAGACAGACAGTCAAACCGGTGCTCCTCACCAGCCTGGTGGACAGACAGTCAGTCAAACCGGTGCTCCTCACCAGCCTGGTGGACAGACAGACAGTCAAACCGGTGCTCCTCACCAGCCTGGTGGACAGACAGTCAGTCAAACCGGTGCTCCTCACCAGCCTGGTGGACAGACAGACAGTCAAACCGGTGCTCCTCACCAGCCTGGTGGACAGACAGTCAGTCAAACCGGTGCTCCTCACCAGCCTGGTGGACAGACAGTCAGTCAAACCGGTGCTCCTCACCAGCCTGGTGGACAGACAGTCAGTCAAACCGGTGCTCCTCACCAGCCTGGTGGACCAGACAGTCCAGTCAAACCGGTGCTCCTCACCAGCTGGTGGACAGACAGTCAGTCAAACCGGTGCTCCTCACCAGCCTGGTGGACAGACAGTCAGTCAAACCGGTGCTCCTCACCAGCCTGGTGGACAGACAGTCAGTCAAACCGGTGCTCCTCACCAGGCTGGTGGACAGACAGACAGTCAAACCGGTGCTCCTCACCAGCCTGGTGGACAGACAGACAGTCAAAACGGTGCTCCTCACCAGCCTGGTGGACAGACAGTCAGTCAAACCGGTGCTCCTCACCAGCCTGGTGGACAGACAGACAGTCAAACCGGTGCTCCTCACCAGCCTGGTGGACAGACAGTCAGTCAAACCGGTGCTCCTCACCAGCCTGGTGGACAGACAGACAGTCAAACGGTGCTCCTCACCAGCCTGGTGGACAGACAGACAGTCAAACCGGTGCTCCTCACCAGCCTGGTGGACAGACAGACAGTCAAACCGGTGCTCCTCACCAGGCTGGTGGACAGACAGTCAGTCAAACCGGTGCTCCTCACCAGCCTGGTGGACAGACAGACAGTCAACCGGTGCTCCTCACCAGCCTGGTGGACAGACAGACAGTCAAACCGGTGCTCCTCACCAGCCTGGTGGACAGACAGACAGTCAAACCGGTGCTCCTCACCAGCTGGGTGGACAGACAGACAGTCAAACCGGTGCTCCTCACCAGCCTGGTGGACAGACAGACAGTCAAACCGGTGCTCCTCACCAGCCTGGTGGACAGACAGACAGTCAAACCGTGCTCCTCACCAGCCTGGTGGACAGACAGACAGTCAAACCGGTGCTCCTCCTCACCAGCCTGGTGGACAGACAGACAGTCAAACCGGTGCTCCTCACCAGCCTGGTGGACAGACAGTCAGTCAAACCGGTGCTCCTCACCAGCCTGGTGGACAGACAGTCAGTCAAACCGGTGCTCCTCACCAGCCTGGTGGACAGACAGACAGTCAAACCGGTGCTCCTCACCAGCCTGGTGTACAGACAGACAGTCAAACCGGTGCTCCTCACCAGCCTGGTGGACAGACAGACAGTCAAAACGGTGCTCCTCACCAGCCTGGTGGACAGACAGTCAGTCAAACCGGTGCTCCTCACCAGCCTGGTGGACAGACAGTCAGTCAAACCGGTGCTCCATCACCAGCCTGGTGGACAGACAGTCAGTCAAAAACCGGTGCTCCTCACCAGCCTGGTGGACAGACAGACAGTCAAACCGGTGCTCCTCACCAGCCTGGTGGACAGACAGACAGTCAAACCGGTGCTCCTCACCAGCCTGGTGGACAGACAGTCAGTCAAACCGGTGCTCCTCATACCAGGCTGGTGGACAGACAGACAGTCAAACCGGTTCTCCTCACCAGCCTGGTGGACAGACAGTCAGTCAAAACCGGTGCTCCTCACCAGCCTGGTGGACAGACAGTCATCAGTCAAAAACCGGTGCTCCTCATCCAGCCTGGTGGACAGACAGTCAGTCAAACCGGTGCTCCTCACCAGCCTGGTGGACAGACAGACAGTCAAAACCGGTGCTCCTCACCAGCCTGGTGGACAGACAGACAGTCAAACCGGTGCTCCTCACCAGCCTGGTGGACAGACAGACAGTCAAACCGGTGCCTCTCCAGCCTGGTGGACTGACAGACAGTCAAACCGGTGCTCCTCACCAGCCTGGTGGACAGACAGTCAGTCAAACCGGTGCTCCATACCAGCCTGGTGGACAGACAGTCAGTCAAACCGGTGCTCCTCACCAGCCTGGTGGACAGACAGTCAGTCAAACCGGTGCTCCTCACCAGCCTGGTGGACAGACAGACAGTCAAACCGGTGCTCCTCACCAGCCTGGTGGACAGACAGACAGTCAAACCGGTGCTCCTCACCAGCCTGGTGGACAGACAGTCAGTCAAACCGGTGCTCCTCACCAGCCTGGTGGACAGACAGTCAGTCAAACCGGTGCTCCTCACCAGCCTGGTGGGACAGACAGTCAGTCAAACCGGTGCTCCTCACCAGCCTGGTGGAACGTCAGTCAACCGGTGCTCCTCACCAGGCTGGTGGACAGACAGTCAGTCAAACCGGTGCTCCATACCAGCCTGGTGGACAGACAGTCAGTCAAAACGGTGCTCCACACCAGCCTGGTGGACAGACAGTCAGTCAAACCGGTGCTCCTCACCAGCCTGGTGGACAGACAGACAGTCAAACCGGTGCTCCCTCACCAGCCTGGTGGACAGACAGTCAGTCAAACCGGTGCTCCTCACCAGCCTGGTGGACAGACAGACAGTCAAACCGGTGCTCCTCACCAGCCTGGTGGACAGACAGTCAGTCAAACCGGTGCTCCTCACCAGGCTGGGTGGACAGACAGTCAGTCAAACCGGTGCTCCTCACCAGCCTGGCGGACAGACAGACAGTCAAACCGGTGCTCCTCACCAGCCTGGCGGACAGACAGACAGTCACACCAGTTGCCAGTATGATAACGTTATCAAATACAAATGGCTCTTGGAGGAAAGCAGATCCATAATCCAGTATCTGACCCTGCAGTGGCCTCTAGTCCCTGACAGAGCTGAGAACTACCATTAAACCCTGGTCCCTGACAGAGCTCTCAGCATGGTCTCAGTATGGTCTCAATCTCAGTATGGTCTCAGTATGGTCTCAGTATGGTCTCAATCTCAGTATGGTCTCAGTATGGTCTCAGTATGGTCTCAGTATGGTCTCAGTATGGTCTCAGTATGGTCTCAGTATGGTCTCAATCTCAGTATGGTCTCAGTATGGTCTCAGTATGGTCTCAGTATGGTCCTCGTTCTCAGTATGGTCTCAGTATGGTCTCTGTATGGTCTCAGTATGGTCTCGTTCTCAGTATGGTCTCAGTATGGTCTCAGTATGGTCTCTGTATGGTCTCAGTATGGTCTCAGTATGGTCTCTGTATGGTCTCAGTATGGTCTCGTTCTCAGTATGGTCTCAGTATGGTCTCTGTATGGTCTCAGTATGGTCTCGTTCTCAGTATGGTCTCAGTATGGTCTCAGTATGGTCTCTGTATGGTCTCAGTATGGTCTCGTTCTCAGTATGGTCTCAGTATGGTCTCAGCATGGTCTCAATCTCAGTATGGTCTCAATATGGTCTCAGTATGGGTCTCAGTATGGTCTCAATCTCAGTATGGTCTCAATATGGTCTCAGTATGCTCTCAGTATGGTCTCAGTATGGTCACAATCTCAGTATGGTCTCAATATGGTCTCAATATGGTCTCAATCTCAGTATGGTCTCAGTATGGTCTCAGTATGGTCTCAATCTCAGTATGGTCTCAGTATGGTCACAGTATGGTCTCAGTATGCTCTCAGTATGGTCTCAGTATGGTCACAATCTCAGTATGGTCTCAATATGGTCTCAGTATGGTCTCAATCTCAGTATGGTCTCAGTATGGTCACAGTATGGTCTCAGTATGCTCTCAGTATGGTCTCAGCATGGTCTCAGTATGGTCTCAATCTCAGTATGGTCTCAGTATGCTCTCAGTATGGTCTCAGTATGGTCACAATCTCAGTATGGTCTCAATATGGTCTCAGTATGGTCACAATCTCAGTATGGTCTCAGTATGGTCTCAGTATGGTCTCAATCTCAGTATGGTCTCAGTATGGTCTCAGTATGGTCTCAGTATGGTCTCAGTATGGTCTCAGTATGGTCTCAGTATGCTCTCGTATGGTCTCAGCATGGTCTCAGTATGGTCACAATCTCAGTATGGTCTCAGTATGGTCTCAGTATGGTCTCAGTATGGTCTCAATCTCAGTATGGTCTCAGTATGGTCTCAGTATGGTCTCAATCTCAGTATGGTCTCAGTATGGTCTCAGTATGGTCTCAATCTCAGTATGGTCTCAGTATGGTCTCAATCTCAGTATGGTCTCAGTATGGTCTCAGTATGGTCTCAGTATGGTCTCAGTATGGTCTCAATCTCAGTATGGTCTCAGTATGGTCTCAGTATGGTCTCAGTATGGTCTCAGTATGGTCTCAATCTCAGTATGGTCTCAGTATGGTCACAATCTCAGCATGGTCTCAGTATGGTCTCAATCTCAGTATGGTCTCAGTATGCTCTCAGTATGGTCTCAGTATGGTCACAGTATGGTCTCAGTATGGTCTCAGTATGGTCTCAGTATGGTCTCAATATGGTCTCAGTATGCTCTCAGTATGGTCTCAGTATGGTCACAATCTCAGTATGGTCTCAATATGGTCTCAGTATGGTCTCAATCTCAGTATGGTCTCAATATGGTCTCAGTATGGTCTCAATATGGTCTCAGTATGCTCTCAGTATGGTCTCAGTATGGTCACAATCTCAGTATGGTCTCAATATGGTCTCAGTATGGTCTCAATCTCAGTATGGTCTCAGTATGGTCTCAATATGGTCTCAGTATGGTCTCAATATGGTCTCAGTATGGTCTCAGTATGGTCTCAGTATGGTCTCAATCTCAGTATGGTCTCAATATGGTCACAGTATGGTCTCAGTATGGTCTCAGTATGGTCTCAGTATGGTCTCAATATGGTCTCAGTATGGTCTCAGTATGGTCTCAATATGGTCACAGTATGGTCTCAGTATGGTCTCAGTATGCTCTCAGTATGGTCTCAGTATGGTCACAATCTCAGTATGGTCTCAGTATGGTCTCAGTATGGTCTCAGCATGGTCTCAATCTCAGTATGGTCTCAGTATGGTCTCAGTATGGTCTCAGCATGGTCTCAATCTCAGTATGGTCTCAGTATGGTCTCAGCATGGTCTCAATCTCAGTATGGTCTCAGTATGGTCTCAGTATGGTCTCAATCTCAGTATGGTCTCAGTATGGTCTCAGTATGGTCTCAGTATGGTCTCAATCTCAGTATGGTCTCAGTATGGTCTCAGTATGGTCTCAATCTCAGTATGGTCTCTGCATGGTCTCAGTATGGTCTCAGTATGGTCTCAGCATGGTCTCTGAAATGCCCCCTGTCTGCCTCTGCTTTATAGGAACCAATTAATTTAAGGACTAAATATTCAAATACATCGCCTTATTCGTTTCTTTTAGTTTTGAATCAACACCATCAGATCAATGTTTGCCTTCTTATGGATTTTGTCATCAATCAATCAAATTGTATTTATTAAGCCCTTTTTACATCAGCAGATGTCACAAAGTGCTATATAGATACCCAGCCTAAAACCCCAAACAGCAAGCAATGCAGATGTAGAAGCACGGTGGCTAGGAGAAACTCACTAGAAAGGCAGGAACCTAGGAAGAAACCTAGAGAGGAACCAGGCTCTGAGGGGTGGCCAGTCCTCTACTGGCTGTACTGGGTAGAGAGGAACCAGGCTCTGAGGGGTGACCAGTCCTCTACTGGCTGTACTGGGTAGACCAGAGGAACCAGGCTCTGAGGGGTGACCAGTCCTCTACTGGCTGTAATGGGTAGACCAGAGGAACCAGGCTCTGAGGGGTGGCCAGTCCTCTTCTGGCTGTACTGGGTAGACCAGAGAACCAGGCTCTGAGGGGTGTCCAGTCCTCTACTGGCTGTACTGGGTAGAGAGGAACCAGGCTCTGAGGGGTGGCCAGTCCTCTACTGGCTGTACTGGGTAGAGAAGAACCAGGCTCTGAGGGGTGGCCAGTCCTCTACTGGCTGTACTGGGTAGAGAGGAACCAGGCTCTGAGGGGTGGCCAGTCCTCTACTGGCTGTACTGGGTAGAGAGGAACCAGGCTCTGAGGGGTGGCCAGTCCTCTTCTGGCTGTGCCGGGTGGAGATTATAAGAGTACATGGCCATTAAGGCCAGATTGTTCTCCAAGATATTCAAACGTTCCTTAGATGACCAGCAGGGTCAAATAATAATCACAGTGGTTGTAGAGGTTGCAACAGGTCAGTGCATCAGGAGTAAATGTCACTTGGCTTTTCATAGCCGTGCATTTAGAGGTTGAAATAGCAGGTGTGGTAGAGAGAGAGAGTTGAAAACAGCAGGTCTCAGACAAGGAAGCACGTCCGGTCAACAGGTCAGGGTTCCATAGCCGCACGAACACACGAACAAAACAACAAAACGAACGATACGTGAAGTCCTGAGGTTACAACAACACAAACTTTTACAGAACAAGATCCCACAAACTAACTGGTGCCAACAGGCTGCCTAAGTATGGTGCCCAATCAGAGACAATGAGCTACAGCTGCCTCTGATTGGGAACCACCCTGGCCAACATAGAACTAAACGATCTAGAACAAAAAACATAGAAAACTAAACATAAAAAATCCACACCCTGGCTCAACATTTAAGAGTCCCCAGAGCCAGGGCGTGACACTCACATCTCTTCAGAGGACAAAAATAACTTTGTTTTACATTTTTGTCTTCACATTTTACATACAGTACTTTCTCATTATTCTAGCTGGAATAATACCCAGCTTTGTTATGGCAATGAGTTCATATTTATGCTCTGTAATTTGCGGTCTAATATTTATAGTGAATGGAGGAAATGATTGTGGTTGTATGAAGGTCTGTGGGTGGCTGAACCATCCTGTTAATTAATTAATTAATTACATCTGATTCATATTTAGATGGATTTGGTATGAAATATGTGTCACGACTTCCTCCGAAGCTGCCTCCTCTCCTTGTTCGGGCTTCGGCGTTCGTCGTCCCCGGCCTTCTAGCCACTGCCGCTCCTCATCTCATCATTCCATTTGTTTTGTCTTGTTTATTACACACACCTGGTTCATATCCCCTCATCAGTACCTGTATAAGTGTTCCCTCTGCCCCTTTGTCTTTGTGGGTGATTGTTTAATGTGATGAGAGTAGCTCGGTTGAGCTACGTGTATTTTGTATTGCCGGGGTATATTTTCCCCGTGTGCCTGTTTTGTTCCAATGTGCTTGTTTTGCGCACTGGACCGTTTGACGCTATCCAGCATAACTCTGTACTCCGGAATAAACTCTGTATTCTGTGATTTACCCTCCTGCGCCTGACTCCTTCAAATCACCCATCACAGAATCACCCACCCGCTATGGAGTCAGCGGGAGAGGAGCACATGCCTGGTGTCGTGGCACAGGTCCAGGAGCATTCGACGATGCTAGCCAGCTGGGGAGAAGCGATGGATCGGGTTCTCCAGGTCGAGAGGCGGGAGAGCGGCTGGTCCACCTGAGGCAGGGGACGAGGACTGCGCAGGACTTCGCCCTGGAGTTTCGGACTCTAGCAGCTGGGTCCGGGTGGAACGAGCGGGCCCTCATCGATCACTTTCGGTGCCATCTGCGGGAGGACGTCCGAAGGGAGCTAGGCTGCCGGGACACCATGTTGTCCTTCACGCAACTGGTGGACACGGCCATCCGGTTGGACAACCTGCTGGCGGCCAGAGGATGTCCTGGAGGGGGTCTGCCCGTTCCAACCCCGCCCGACTCGGATCACGAGCTGATGGAGCTGGGTGGAGCAGCGATCCGGGAGAGCGGAGGACGACAGCGGCAGTGTCACTCAGCGCCAGTGTCATTTCACGGCACGATGTCGTCAGCGTTCTTTTGGGTCTGGAGGCGGCAGGCAGGGCACTCTCGAGTCACCCCAGGTATCGAACACCCACACTCGTTCAGA
>CM072235.1:52588667-52603667 GCA_036851935.1 Coregonus suidteri | reverse complement strand
CACAAGGTTTTCACACACTGTTGCTGGTATTTTGGCCCATTCCTCCATGCAGATCTCCTCTAGAGCAGTTATGTTTTGGGGCTGTCGCTGGGCAACACAGACTTTCAACTCCCTCCAAAGATTTTCTATGGGGTTGAGATCTGGAGACTGGCTAGGCCACTCCAGGACCTTGAAATGCTTCTTACGAAGCCACTCCTTCGTTGCCCGGGCGGTGTGATTGGGATCATTGTCATGCTGAAAGACCCAGCCACGTTTCACCTTCAATGCCCTTGCTGATGGAAGGAGATTTTCACTCAAAATCTCACAATACATGGCCCCATTCATTCTTTCCTTTACATGGATCAGTCTCCTGGTCCCTTTGCAGAAAAACAGCCCCAAAGCATGATGTTTCCACCCCCATGCTTCACAGTAGGTATGGTGTTCTTTGGATGCAACTCAGCATTCTTTGTCCTCCAAACACAACGAGTTGAGTTTTTACCAAAAAGTTCTATTTTGGTTTCATCTGACCATATGACATTCTACCAATCCTCTTCTGGATCATCCAAATGCACTCTGGCAAACTTCAGACGGGCCTGGACATGTACTGGCTTAAGCAGGGGGACACGTCTGGCACTGCAGGATTTGAGTCCCTGGCGGCGTAGTGTGTTACTGATGGTAGGCTTTATTACTTTGGTCCCAGTTCTCTGCAGGTCATTCACTAGGTCCCCCCGTGTGGTTCTGGGATTTTTGCTCACCGTTCTTGTGATCATTTCGACCCCACGGGGTGAGATCTTGCGTGGAGCCTCAGATCGAGGGAGATTATCAGTGGTCTTGTATGTCTTCCATTTCCTAATAATTGCTCCCACAGTTGATTTCTTCAAACCAAGCTGCTTACCTATTGCAGATTCAGTCTTCCCAGCCTGGTGTAGGTCTACAATTGTGTTTCTGGTGTCCTTTGACAGGTCTTTGGTCTTGGCCATAGTCGAGTTTGGAGTGTGACTGTTTGAGGTTGTGGACAGGTGTCTTTTATACTGATAACAAGTTCAAACAGGTGCCATTAATACAGGTAACGAGTGGAGGACAGAGGAGCCTCTTAAAGAAGTTGTTACAGGTCTGTGAGAGCCAGAAATCTTGCTTGTTTGTAGGTGACCAAATACTTATTTTCCACCATAATTTGCAAATAAATTCATTAAAAATCCTACAATGTGATTTTCTGGATTTTTTTTCCTCAATTTGTCTGTCATAGTTGACGTGTACCTATGATGAAAATTACAGGCCTCTCTCATCTTTTTAAGTGGGAGAACTTGCACAATTGGTGGCTGACTAAATACTTTTTTTCCCCACTGTACTTTGTCGTGCAGGTCATTTTTGAACCAGCCTCAGGCCACTTGGTCTAGACCAATTTCGGATAGCCTCCAGAGCAGGAGTGATTAACTCTATCGAATGCTTTCGACAGATCAACATAAATATGTCATTGATGACTAGAGAAGCAGCAGAGATGGTGCTCTGCCGGTGCCACGAATACCGCCGAGGCTGCTCCTCCTCCTGGTTCGGGCAGGCTTCGGCGTTCGTCGTCCCCCGGAGTACTAGCTGCCACCGCTTGATGTTTTCGATGTTCGTTTGGTCATGTCTAGTTTAGTGCACCTGTTTCGTATTCTGTCCTGGTTATGTCACCTATAAGTTTCCCTGTGTTCTGTTTTGGAGTTGTGTGTTGTTGTCCTCCTGTCGTTTGTCTGTTGGTTTATGTTGTGATTTAGTGTTTTACGCGTTGCGCGTAGGTTTTCGCCTCCTGTGTTTTGAGGCCATTTATTTTCTGTATTGTGTATTCAGTCAAGGAAAGCAGTTTGACTTATCCGCTGTGTACTTCACCACCACATCCACAAGTACATCGTGACAGCCATGGCCTAAAGCCTGACTGGTGAGCATTCAGAATACATTTTCTATCTAAAAAAGGACAGCAGCTGAGAATTTACCAACAGTTCTAATATTTTCGCTAGACATTAAAGTTTGAGATTGGGCAATTAAATATTAAGATCGCAGGGATTACCATCTTTGTGGAGCGGGAGGAAGGTTTTGACTCCTCAGGAGGCCGCCTTCCATACCTTAGGAATAATTCCCAAGAAAATGGATAGATAAAAAATGTTGTTAAGGGCTCCACAATCAGAGGTGCAGCACACCGTAGAAGACACGGGTCAAGCATGTCTGCCCCAGTGGACCTTTAACATTAAACCCTCTACAGACTAAGTCCGGTCTAAGCCAAACATGAAATGACATTTTTCAGATATGAAAAAATCCCGTAGATTAAAGACCCCAAAATGTAATTTCAAATATGAAATTACAATGTTCAGAGTCATGCCCAACTGTCAGTCACTTCACCAGTATACTGCATATGCTAAGATGAACAATACATAAATGCAGCTATTTGAGTTTGAATTTTAAGACCCCTTGAAGTATAACAAAAATATCGAAAAAAAATATTTGATGAAAAAATTATTCATTATTTGATGAATAAAAGATTCACTACATGGAACAACAGAAAAGGAAGTTTGTTCTGAAGTGTCTGTCCTATATCTGAAAGAGATAAGAAAGATCAGGAAACATTTGATATTTTTTGACATGTATTTAACCCCTTATTTCTGTCACTAAACAGTCATCTGTTCGACAGTGTTTCCTCCGACACATTGGTGCGGCTGGCTTCCGGGTTCAGTGAGCAGTGTGTCAAGAAGTAGTGAGGCTCTTGGCTCTTGGCTCTTGGCTCTTGGCTCTTGGCTCTTGGCTCTCGACCTTTGCCGAGTTCGTAGGGGAGTTGCAGCGATGAAACAAGATCATAACTACCAATTGGATATCATGAAAAAGGGGGTAACACCATGGGCCAGAAAAGTTTGAATACATTGGCCATGCTGTCAATCCAGGGGGTAGCCTGTTTTAGAGAAATGTCATCATCTAATATTGTAAGAGCTTTCATTGTCTGCTTATATGCCCCCTTTATTTATCCTACGGTTCTGACTTGGTGTACAGGGAGAACACTGTAAGAACGGCCAATGTACTGAATTCTGTCGCTGTACATTTCAAAAGTACTGAACAAATAGTTATATTGACTACGTCCGTCCTAGCTCGCTCATTAATGTCTTAATCAAAATTACGGATTGCCTCTTATCCGCTCGTCGTCCCCTTATGCCATAGTTTGTACATCTCTATTGTCAGTAGAAACCACATTTGTTTAAGCAAGTCAGCCATATCAACTATGTTTTATTAAGGCAGTAAATGAGGCTGAATGAACTGTTTCGCTGCCAGATAAGGCTCCGCTGATAGCCAGGTGTAGCAGTGGTAAGGTGTTGGGACTGCTGTTGGGACAGCTTTATGGAGGCCCTAACAGTTTGTGGGCACCGTTTGTGATCGTTATAGTGCAATTGTCACGATCGTTTACCGATGAAGCGGACCAAGGCGCAGCGTACATTTTTATTTAGTACACACACGAACCAAAACAATAAACAAACGATACGTGAAGTCCTAGGTTACAACACAAACCTTAACGGAACAAGATCCCACACCCTAACATGCCAAAAGGCTGCCTAAGTATGGCCCCCAATCAGAGACAACGAGCTACAGCCGTCTCTGATTGGGAACCACCCCGGCCAACATAGATATAAACGATCTAGAACAAAGAACATAGAAAACTAAACAATGAAAATCCACACCCAACATTTAAGAGTCCCCAGAGCCAGGGCGTGACAGCAATGAATGTATTGTTTAGTGTTGTGTAGTGTTGTGTAGTGGCTTTGCTGGCATACATCCCCCCCAAAAAAATGTGTTTGCCCCACCAAGATTCACATGCTAAAATCGCCACTGATCATGACGTGTTCTTATTGCTTCTATTTCAAAATATTTTTTTAAAACTCATTTTTGTATTAACTTCTATTTATTCAGGGGAACCCACTTGAGACCAGTGTCTCATTTACAATGGTGCCCTGAGGACAAAATTTACATCAATACAAAGACGGCTATAAAATAATCAGCTGAAACAATTGCACATTTCAGTGAACTCATTTAACAACAGAGTTTTAATCTGCCCTATCGGCACCAGGGAATCCAGGTGTAATTTGTTTTGTGAGATATTCCATAACTGTGGTGCGTTCAAACTAAAGGCGGATTTACCCAACTTTGTGGAGACAAGCGGAACCTCAAGAGGTAACCAACCCTGCAAACAGGATTGGTATCGCATATTTTTATATTTCAACAGGGAAGTGAGGTATGTTGGAAGCTTGTGGAGCAAAGCTTTGTAAACAAGGGAGGAGTGTGGTGATCTACGGGACTTTAGTGAGGTCCAGCCAACCTTCTGATACAGGATGCAGAAATAAATATTAAAACTGTCACCAATGATAAAGCGAAGGGCGCTATGGTAGACGGCATCCAAAGGTTTAACAGTAGTGGCTGCTGCGTTCTGGCCTGCTGCAATAAAATCAAATGTTGGTTAAAGTGGTGTCAGTTATTTCAGTTTTGTCTGCTATAGTATTGGGGTTCAATAGAGCCTCATTGGGCAGAAAGGTGTGGCTGTTTCTTTTTAGTGATTTAATAGCCTTCCAAAGCTGGATTGTCAAGAGGGTCAGACATGGAGTTCTTCCAAAGCTGGATCGCCCAGAGGGTCAGACATGGAGTTCTTCCAAAGCTGGATCGCCAAGAGGGTCAGACATGGAGTTCTTCCAAAGCTGGATCGCCCAGAGGGTCAGACAGAGGGTCAGACAGAGGGTCAGACATGGAGTTCTTCCAAAGCTGGATCGCCAAGAGGGTCAGACATGGAGTTCTTCCAAAGCTGGATCGCCAGAGGGTCAGACAGAGGGTCAGACATGGAGTTCTTCCAAAGCTGGATCGCCAAGAGGGTCAGACATGGAGTTCTTCCAAAGCTGGATCGCCCAGAGGGTCAGACAGAGGGTCAGACATGGAGTTCTTCCAAAGCTGGATCGCCAAGAGGGTCAGACATGGAGTTCTTCCAAAGCTGGATCGCCAAGAGGGTCAGACAGAGGGTCAGACATGGAGTTCTTCCAAAGCTGGATCGCCAAGAGGGTCAGACATGGAGTTCTTCCAAAGCTGGATCGCCAAGAGGGTCAGACAGAGGGTCAGACATGGAGTTCTTCCAAAGCTGGATTGTCAAGAGGGTCAGACAGAGGGTCAGACAGAGGGTCAGACAGAGGGTCAGACAGAGGGTCAGACAGAGGGTCAGACAGAGGGTCAGACAGAGGGTCAGACAGAGGGTCAGACAGAGGGTCAGACAGAGGGTCAGACAGAGGGTCAGACAGAGGGTCAGACAGAGGGTCAGACATGGAGTTAATGAAATAGTTAGACTTGGCCCTTTATATGGAAGCAGTACATTTGTTTCTAAGTCATCTGAAGATGAGCCAGTCAGCAGAGCTACCAGTCTGTCTGGCTTCAGATCAAGCTTAGAAATCAGTTGGACTAAGTTCAGATCAATGCATGCTGATTTAAGACAATCAGACGAGGGAGTAGGCCAATGGAGATTCAGATCCCCAATATCAGTATTTCAGAGGTTATGAATGGGGCTAGTAGATCAAAGACAGTATTGATATTGGGAGGGCGATAGATCCCTGCAACATAGAAATTAACATTCTGGGAAATAACATTTATAACTAGTAGCACAAATTGCTTCGGAAGCGAGACATTGAGAGAGTCCCAGTCCCAGTCCCAGCCCCATCCCCAGTCCCAGCCCCAGTCCCAGTCCCTGTCCCAGTCCCAGTCCCAGCCCCAGTCCCAGCCCCAGCCCCAGCCCCATCCCCAGTCCCAGCCCCAGCCAGCTCCAGTCCCAGCCCCAGTCCCAGCCCCAGCCCCAGTCCCAGTCCCAGCCCCAGCCCCAGTCCCAGTCCCAGCCCCAGCCCCAGTCCCAGCCCCAGCCCCAGCCCCAGCCCTATAACTCAGCCCCAGTCCCAGTCCCAGTCCCAGTCCCAGCCCCAGTCCCAGTCCCAGCCCCAGCCCCAGCCCCAGCCCCAGCCCCAGCCCCAGCCCCAGCCCTATAACTCAGCCCCAGTCCCAGTCCCAGTCCCAGTCCCAGTCCCAGCCCAGTCCCAGCCCCAGTCCCAGCCCCAGTCCCCAGTCCCAGTCCCAGCCCCAGCCCCCAGCCCTATAACTCAGCCCCCAGCCCCAGTCCCAGCCCCAGCCCCAGCCCAGCCCCAGCCCCAACCCCAGCCCTATAAACTCAGCCCCAGTCCCAGTCCCAGCCCCAGTCCCAGTCCCAGCCCCAGTCCCAGTCCCAGCCCCAGCCCCAGTCCCAGCCCCAGCCCCAGCCCCAGCCCTATAACTCAGCCCCAGTCCCAGCCCCAGTCCCAGCCCCAGTCCCAGCCCCAGCCCCAGCCCCAGCCCCAGTCCCAGCCCCAGCCCCAGCCCCAGCCCCAGCCCTATAACTCAGCCCCAGTCCCAGTCCCAGTCCCAGTCCCAGCCCCAGTCCCAGCCCCAGCCCCAGCCCCAGCCCCAGCCCCAGCCCCAGCCCTATAACTCAGCCCAGCCCCAGTCCAGCCCCAGTCCCAGCCCAGCCCCAGCCCCAGCCCCAGCCCCAGCCCAGCCCCAGCCCCAGCCCCAGCCCTATAACTCAGCCCCAGTCCCAGTCCCAGTCCCAGCCCCAGTCCCCAGCCCCAGTCCCAGTCCCAGCCCCAGTCCCAGCCCCAGTCCCCAGCCCCAGTCCCAGTCCCAGCCCCAGCCCCAGCCCCAGCCCTATAACTCAGCCCCAGTCCCAGTCCCAGTCGCAGCCCCAGCCCCAGCCCCAGTCCCAGTCCCAGCCCCAGCCCCAGCCCCAGTCCCAGCCCCAGCCCCAGCCCCAGCCCCAGCCCCAGCCCCAGCCCCAGCCCCAGGTGGTCAACAGGACATAGTGAACTATATGACAATAGAATCCAGTATTTCAGAACGTGACCTACCACTTGCATATAATTATCAAACTGGGGAGAATTGACGTTTGCGATCTCCCCCTATCTGCAAGGGTAGCCAATGGCAAAACAACTTATTGGTATCTTAATTGAACCAACCAATTGGAATACATAAACATTGAATACATATTTGTGCAGTGGCAAGTGGAAACATAACCAACCATGTTTCATCTGACATGCAATATTTGTGACAGAGCTAGATTATATATATATAGTGTTGTTCAAGGGGTTTTGCTGCTAGACTCAGTTCAGTTACGTCATCATGTGCCTCCAAGCAGGGTTACTACGGTACAACAGATTTTACTCTCTTTAGTATAATAATGTGTTTAGAAATCTGGAGGACTTCTGCTGCCTGCTACACCCCAGAGTGATACCACTATATTTCTATACCTCTACACCACTATATCACTATACCTCTACACCACTATACCACTATACCACTATATCACTATATCACTATATCACTATACCACTATACCACTATATCACTATATCACTATACCACTATATCACTATACCACTATACCACTATACCACTATACCACTATATCACTATATCACTATACCACTATACCACTATACCACTATACCACTATATCACTATACCACTATACCACTATACCACTATATCACTATACCACTATACCACTATACCACTATACCACTATATCACTATATCACTATACCACTATACCACTATATCACTATACCACTATATCACTATATCACTATACCACTATACCACTATATCACTATACCACTATATCACTATATCACTATACCACTATATCACTATATCACTATATCACTATATCACTATACCACTATATCACTATATCACTATATCACTATACCACTAAATCAAATCAAATCAAATCAAATCAAATTTGATTGGTCACATGCGCCGAATACAACAGGTGCAGACATTACAGTGAAATGCTTACTTACAGCCCTTAACCAACAGTGCATTTATTTTAAACAAAAAAGTAAGAATAAAACAACAACAAAAAAGTGTTGAGAAAAAAAGAGCAGAAGTAAAATAAAGTGACAGTAGGGAGGCTATATATACAGTAAAATAAAGTGACAGTAGGGAGGCTATATATACAGGGGGGTACCGTTGCATAGTCAATGTTGCGGGGGGCACCGGCTAGTTGAGGTAGTTGAGGTAATATGTACATGTGGGTAGAGTTAAGTGACTATGCATAAATACTTAACAGAGTAGCAGCAGCGTAAAAAAGGATGGGGTGGGGGGGCAGTGCAAATAGTCCGGGTAGCCATGATTAGCTGTTCAGGAGTCTTATGGCTTGGGGGTAGAAGCTGTTGAGAAGTATTTTGGACCTAGACTTGGCACTCCGGTACCGCTTGCCGTGCGGTAGCAGAGAGAACAGTCTATGACTAGGGTGGCTGGAGTCTTTGACAATTTTGAGGGCCTTCCTCTGACACCGCCTGGTATAGAGGTCCTGGATGGCAGGGAGCTTTGCCCCAGTGATGTACTGGGCCGTACGCACTACCCTCTGTAGTGCCTTGCGGTCAGAGGCCAAGCAGTTTGCCATACCAGGCGGTGATGCAACCAGTCAGGATGCTCTCGATGGTGCAGCTGTAGAATTTTTTGAGGATCTGAGGACCCATGCCAAATCTTTTTTAGTCTCCTGAGGGGGAATAGGCTTTGTCGTGCCCCTCTTCACGACTGTCTTGGTGTGTTTGGACCATGATAGTTCGTTGGTGATGTGGACACCAAGGAACTTGAAGCTCTCAACCTGTTCCACTACAGCCCCGTCGATGAGAATGGGGGCGTGCTCAGTCCTCTTTTTTTCCTGTATCCACGATCAGCTCCTTTGTCTTGGTCACGTTGAGGGAGAGGTTGTTGTCCTGGCACCACACGGCCAGATCTCTGAACCTCCTCCCTATAGGCTGTCTCATCGTTGTCGGTGATCAGGCCCTACCACTGTTGGTCGTCGGCAAACTTAATGATGGTGTTGGAGTCGTGCCTGGCCATGCATGTCATGGGTGAACAGAGAGTACAGGAGGGGACTGAGCACGCACCCCTGAGGGGCCCCCGTGTTGAGGATCAGTGTGGCAGATGTGTTGTTACCTACCCTTACCCACTGGGGGCGGCCCGTCAGGAAGTCCAGGATCCAGTTGCAGAGGGAGGTGTTTTAGTCCCAGGATCCTTAGCTTAGTGATGAGCTTAGAGGGCACTATGGTGTTGAATGCTGAGCTGTAGTCAATGAACAGCATTCTCACGTAGGTGTTCCTCTTGTCCAGGTGGGAAAGGGCAGTGTGGAGTGCGATAGAGATTGCATCATCTGTGGATCTGTTGGGGCGGTATGCAAATTGTAGTGGGTCTAGGGTTTCTGGGATTATGCTGTTGATGTGAGCCTTGACCAGTCTTTCACTATACCACTATACCACTACATCACTATATCACTATACCACTATACCACTATATCACTATATCACTATACCACTATATCACTATATCACTATACCACTATATCACTATATCACTATATCACTATACCACTATATCACTATACCACTATACCACTATATAACTATATCACTATACCACTATACCACTATACCACTATACCACTATACCACTATATCACTATATCACTATACCACTATATCACTATACCACTATACCACTATATCACTATACAACTATATCACTATACCACTATACCACTATACCACTATATCACTATACCACTATACCACTATATCACTATATCACTATACCACTATATCACTATACCACTATACCACTATATCACTATACCACTATATCACTATACAACTATATCACTATACCACTATATCACTATAATCACTATATCACTATATCACTATACCACTATACCACTATATCACTATACCACTATATCACTATATCACTATATCACTATACCACTATATCACTATATCACTATACCACTATATCACTATATCACTATATCACTATACCACTATATCACTATACCACTATACCACTATATAACTATATCACTATACCACTATACCACTATACCACTATACCACTATACCACTATATCACTATATCACTATACCACTATATCACTATACCACTATACCACTATATCACTATACAACTATATCACTATACCACTATACCACTATACCACTATATCACTATACCACTATACCACTATATCACTATATAACTATACCACTATATCACTATACCACTATACCACTATATCACTATACCACTATATCACTATACACACTATATCACTATACCACTATATCACTATATCACTATATCACTATATCACTATACCACTATACCACTATATCACTATACCACTATATCACTATACCACTATATCACTATATCACTATACCACTATATCACTATACAACTATATCACTATATCACTATACCACTATACCACTATATCACTATATCACTATATCCCTATATCACTATATCACTATACCACTATATCACTATACCACTATATCACTATATCACTATATCACTATACCACTATATCACTATACCACTATATCACTATACCACTATATCACTATACCACTATACCACTATATCACTATATCACTATATCACTATACCACTATACCACTATACCACTATATCACTATACCACTATATCACTATACAACTATATCACTATATCACTATATCACTATACCACTATATCACTATATCACTATACCACTATATCACTATACCACTATATCACTATACAACTATATCACTATATCACTATACCACTATATCACTATACCACTATATCACTATACCACTATACAACTATATCACTATATCACTATATCACTATACCACTATACCACTATACCACTATATCACTATACCACTATATCACTATACAACTATATCACTATATCACTATATCACTACACTATACCACTATATCACTATACCACTATATCACTATACCACTATACCACTATACCACTATATCACTATACCACTATACCACTATATCACTATATCACTATACCACTATACTACTATATCACTACATCACTATATCACTATATCACTATACCACTATACCACTATACCACTATATCACTATATCACTATACCACTATACCACTATATCACTATACCACTATACCACTATATCACTATATAATAATATAATATAATAATAAATATAATAATATAATATAATATAATATAATATAATAATAATAATAATAATAATAATATAATATGCCATTTAGCAGACGCTTTTATCCAAAGCGACTTACAGTCATGCGTGCATACATTTTTGTGTATGGGTGGTCCCGGGGATCGAACCCACTACCTTGGCGTTACAAGCGCCGTGCTCTACCAGCTGAGCTACAGAGGACCACTACATCACTATACCACTATACCACTATATCACTATACCACTATATCACTATATCACTATATCCCTATACCACTATATCACTATACCACTACACCACTACATCACTACATCACTATATCACTATACCACTATATCACTATATAACTATACTACTATACCACTATACCACTACATCACTACATCACTACATCACTACATCACTACATCACTATACCACCATACCACTACATCACTACATCACTACATCACTACATCACTACATCACTACACCACTACATCACTACATCACTACATCACTATACCACTATACCACTATACCACTACATCACTACATCACTACACCACTACACCACTATACCACTATACCACTACATCACTACATAACTACATCACTACATCACTACATCACTACATCACTATACCACTATACCACTACATCACTACATCACTACACCACTATACCACTATACCACTACATCACTATACCACTATACCACTACATCACTACATCACTACACCACTACATCACTACATCACTACATCACTACATCACTACACCACTATACCACTATACCACTATATCACTATACCACTATACCACTACATCACTACATCACTATACCACTACATCACTACATCACTACATCACTACATCACTACATCACTATACCACTATACCACTATACCACTACATCACTACATCACTACATCACTACATCACTACATCACTATATCACTATACCACTATATCACTATACCACTACATCACTATACCACTACATCACTATATCACTATACGACTATACCACTACATCACTATACCACTACATCACTACATCACTACATCACTATACCACTATATCACTACATCACTACATCACTACATCACTACACCACTACACCACTATACCACTATACCACTATATCACTATACCACTATACCACTATATCACTATATCACTATACCACTATACCACTATATCACTATACCACTATATCACTATACCACTATATCACTATACCACTATACCACTATATCACTACATCACTATATCACTATATCACTATACCACTATATCACTATACCACTATATCACTATACCACTATACCACTATATCACTATACCACTATATAACTATACCACTATACCACTATACCACTATATCACTATATCACTATACCACTATACCACTATATCACTATACCACTATACCACTATACCACTATACCACTATATCACTATACCACTATATCACTATACCACTATATCACTATACCACTATATCACTATACCACTATATCACTATATCACTATACCACTATACCACTATATCACTATATCACTATATCACTATGCCACTATATCACTATATCACTATACCACTATATCACTATACCACTATATCACTATACCACTATACCACTATACCACTACATCACTATATCACTATACCACTATATCACTACATCACTATACCACTATACCACTACATCACTACATCACTACATCACTATATCACTATACCACTATACCACTATATCACTATACCACTATACCACTATACCACTATATCACTATACCACTACATCACTACATCACTACATCACTACATCACTACATCACTACACCACTATACCACTATACCACTATATCCACTATACCACTATATCACTATACCACTATACCACTATATCACTATATCACTATATCACTATACCACTATACCACTATACCACTATACCACTATATCACTATATCACTATACCACTATATCACTATACCACTATATCACTATATCACTATACCACTATACCACTATACCACTATATCACTATATCACTATACCACTATCTCACTATACCACTATATCACTATACCACTATATCACTACATCACTATATCACTATACCACTATATCACTATACCACTATATCACTATACCACTATACCACTATACCACTATACCACTACATCACTATATCACTATACCACTATATCACTATACCACTACATCACTATACCACTACATCACTACATCACTACATCACTACATCACTACATCACTATATCACTATACCACTATATCACTATACCACTATATCACTATACCACTATACCACTATACCACTATATCACTATATCACTATACCACTATACCACTATATCACTATACCACTATACCACTATACCACTATACCACTATATCACTATACCACTATATCACTATACAACTATATCACTATACCACTATATCACTATACACTATATCACTATATCACTATACCACTATACCACTATACCACTATATCACTATATCACTATACCACTATATCACTATGCCACTATATCACTATACCACTATATCACTACATCATTACATCACTATATCACTATACCACTATACCACTATACCACTATACCACTACATCACTACATCACTATATCACTATACCACTATATCACTACATCACTACATCACTACATCACTACATCACTACATCACTACATCACTACACCACTATACCACTATACCACTATACCACTACATCACTACATCACTACATCACTACACCACTATATCACTATACCACTATACCACTATACCACTATACCACTATACCACTATACCACTACATCACTACATCACTAATACCACTACACCACTATACCACTATATCACTATACCACTATACCACTACATCACTACATCACTATACCACTATACCACTATATCACTATATCACTATACCACTATACCACTATACCACTATATCACTATACCACTACATCACTACATCACTACATCACTACACCACTATACCACTATACAACTATACCACTATATCACTATACCACTATATCACTACATCACTATATCACTATACCACTACATCACTACATCACTACACCACTATACCACTATACCACTACATCACTACATCACTACATCACTACATCACTACATCACTATACCACTATATCACTATACCACTATACCACTATACCACTACATCACTACATCACTATATCACTATATCACTATACCACTATACCACTATACCACTATACCACTATATCACTATACCACTATGCCACTACATCACTACACCACTATACCACTATATCACTATACCACTATACCACTATACCACTATATCACTATACCACTATATCACTACATCACTACATCACTACACCACTATACCACTATACAACTATACCACTATATCACTATACCACTATATCACTACATCACTATATCACTATACCACTATGTCACTATACCACTACATCACTACATCACTACACCACTATACCACTATACCACTACATCACTACATCACTACATCACTACATCACTATACCACTATATCACTATACCACTATACCACTATACCACTACATCACTACATCACTATATCACTATATCACTATACCACTATACCACTATACCACTATACCACTATATCACTATACCACTATGCCACTACATCACTACACCACTATACCACTATATCACTATATCACTATACCACTATACCACTATATCACTATACCACTATACCACTATACACTATACCACTATACCACTATACCACTATATCACTACATCACTATACCACTATACCACTATATCACTATACCACTATATCACTATATCACTATACCACTATATCACTATATCACTATACCACTATACCACTATATCACTATATC
>CM072235.1:52533667-52583667 GCA_036851935.1 Coregonus suidteri | reverse complement strand
AACATCTGAACACTTCATCAAAAGTCCACCCTGGCTATTTGCAATGACCCCCTTTTTATTTGCACTGACTCTCTTGCACTGACTCTATGCACACTCACTGGACTCTACCCACACACTCACTGGACTCTACCCACACACTCACTGGACTCTACCCACACACTCACTAGACTCTACCCACACACTCACTGGACTCTACCCACACACTCACTGGACTCTACCCACACACTCACTGGACTCTACCCACACACTCACTGGACTCTACCCACACACTCACTGGACTCTACCCACACACTCACTGGACTCTACCCACACACTCACTGGACTCTACCCACACACTCCCTGGACTCTACCCACACACTCACTGGACTCTACCCACACACTCACTGGACTCTACCCACAGTCACTAGACTCTACCCACAGTCACTAGACTCTACCCACACACTCACTGGACTCTACCCACACACTCACTGGACTCTACCCACACACTCACTGGACTCTACCCACACTCACTGGACTCTACATGCACACTCACTGGACTCTACCACACACACTCACTGGACTCTACCCACACACTCACTGACTCTACCCACACACTCACTGGACTCTACCCACCCACTCACTGGACTCTACCCACACACTCACTGGACTCTACCCACACACTCACTGGACTCTACCCACACACTCACTGGACTCTACCCACACACTCACTGGACTCTACCCACCCACTCACTGGACTCTACCCACCCACTCACTGGAATCTACCCACACACTCACTGGACTCTACCCACACACTCCCTGGACTCTACCCACACACTCACTAGACTCTACCCACACACTCACTAGACTCTACCCACCCACTCACTGGACTCTACCCACACTCACTGGACTCTACCCACACACTCACTGGACTCTCCCCACACTCACTGGACTCTACCCACACACTCACTGGACTCTACCCCACTCACTGGACTCTACCCACACACTCACTGGACTCTACCCACCCACTCACTGGACTCTACCCACACACTCACTGGACTCTACCCACCCACTCACTGGACTCTACCCACACACTGGACTCTACCCACACACTCACTGGACTCTACCCACACACTCACTGGACTCTACCCACACACTCACTGGACTCTACCCACACACTCACTGGACTCTACCCACACACTCACTGGACTCTAACCACACACTCACTAGACTCTACCCACAGTCACTAGACTCTACCCACAGTCACTAGACTCTACCCACACACTCACTGGACTCTACCCACACACTCACTGGACTCTACCCACACACTCACTGGACTCTACCCACACTCACTGGACTCTACATGCACACTCACTGGACTCTACCCACACACTCACTGGACTCTACCCACACACTCACTGGACTCTACCCACACACTCACTGGACTCTACCCACACACTCACTGGACTCTACCCACCCACTCACTGGACTCTACCCACCCACTCACTGGACTCTACCCACACACTCACTAGACTCTACCCACACACTCACTAGACTCTACCCACCCCACTCACTGGACTCTACCCACACACTCACTGGACTCTACCCACACACTCACTGGACTCTACCCACACACTCACTGGACTCTACCCACACACTCACTGGACTCTACCCACTCACTGGACTCTACCCACACACTCACTAGACTCTACCCACCCACTCACTGGACTCTACCCACCCACTCACTGGACTCTACCCACCACTCACTGGACTCTACCCACCCACTCACTGGACTCTACCCACCCACTCACTGGACTCTACCCACCCCACTGGACTCTAACCACACCACTCACTGGACTCTACCCACACACTCACTGGACTCTACCCACACACTCACTGGACTCTACCCACACACTCACTGGACTCTACCCACACACTCACTGGACTCTACCCACACACTCACTGGACTCTACCCACACACTCCCTGGACTCTACCCACACACTCACTGGACTCTACCCCACACACTCACTGGACTCTACCCACACACTCACTGGACTCTACCCACAGTCACTAGACTCTACCCACACACTCACTGGACTCTACCCACACACTCACTGGACTCTACCCACACACTCACTGGACTCTACATGCACACACTCACTGGACTCTACATGCACACTCACTGGACTCTACCCACACACTCACTGGACTCTACCCACACACTCACTGGACTCTACCCACACACTCACTGGACTCTACCCACACACTCACTGGACTCTACCCACACACACTCACTGGACTCTACCCACACACTCACTGGACTCTACCCACCCACTCACTGGACTCTACCCACACACCTCACTGGACTCTACCCACACACTCCCTGGACTCTACCCACACACTCACTAGACTCTACCCACCCACTCACTGGACTCTACCCACACTCACTGGACTCTACCCACACACTCACTGGACTCTACCCACACACTCACTGGACTCTACCCACACACTCACTGGACTCTACCACACACACTCACTGGACTCTACCCACACACTCACTGGACTCTACCCACACCCTGGACTCTACCCACACACTCACTGGACTCTACCCACACACTCACTGGACTCTACCCACACACTCACTGGACTCTACCCACACACTCACTGGACTCTACCCACACACTCACTGGACTCTACCCACACACTCACTGGACTCTACCCACACTCACTGGACTCTACCCACACACTCACTGGACTCTACCACACACTCACTAGACTCTACCACACACACACTGGACTCTACCCACACTCACTGGACTCTACCCACACTCACTGGACTCTACCCCACACTCACTGGACTCTACCCACACACTCACTGGACTCTACCCACACACACTGGACTCTACCCACACTCACTGGACTCTACCCACACACTCACTGGACTCTACCCACACTCACTGGACTCTACCCACACTCCCTGGACTCTACCCACACTCCCTGGACTCTACCCACACTCCCTGGACTCTACCCACACATTCTACATTGACACTCCAACACACACAAACACTACATACGTTTACACACACAAATGCATATTGACGCCACACACACACCCTGCTGCTACACACACACCCTGCTGCTACACACACACCCTGCTGCTACACTGTTTACAGGTCTAATACACACACACCCTGCCTGCTACACACACACCCTGCCTGCTACACTGGTTACAGGTCTAATACACACACACCCTGCTGCTACACTGGTTACAGGTCTAATACACACACACCCTGCCTGCTACACTGGTTACAGGTCTAATACACACACACCCTGCTGCTACACACACACCCTGCCTGCTACACTGGTTTACAGGTCTAATACACACACACCCTGCCTGCTACACTGTTTACAGGTCTAATACACACACACCCTGCTGCTACACACACACCCTGCCTGCTACACTGGTTACAGGTCTAATACACACACACCCTGCCTGCTACACTGGTTACAGGTCTATACACACACACACCCTGCCTGCTACACACACACCCTGCCTGCTACACTGGTTACAGGTCTAATACACACACACCCTGCCTGCTACACTGGTTACAGGTCTAATACACACACACCCTGCCTGCTACACACACACCCTGCTGCTACACTGGTTACAGGTCTAATACACACACACACCCTGCCTGCTACACTGGTTACAGGTCTAATACACACACACCCTGCCTGCTACACTGGTTACAGGTCTAATACACACACACCCCTGCTGCTACACTGGTTACAGGTCTAATACACACACACCCTGCCTGCTACACTGGTTACAGGTCTAATACACACACACACCCTGCCTGCTACACTGGTTACAGGTCTAATACACACACACCCTGCTGCTACACACACACCCTGCCTGCTACACTGGTTACAGGTCTAATACACACACACCCTGCCTGCTACACTGGTTACAGGTCTAATACACACACACCCTGCCTGCTACACTGGTTACAGGTCTAAACACACACCACCCTGCTGCTACACTGGTTACAGGTCTAATACACACACACCCTGCTGCTACACTGGTTACAGGTCTAATACACACACACCCTGCCTGCTACACTGGTTACAGGTCTAATACACACACACACCCTGCCTGCTACACTGGTTACAGGTCTAATACACACACACCCTGCTGCTACACTGGTTACAGGTCTAATACACACACACCCTGCTGCTACACACACACCCTGCTGCTACACTGGTTACAGGTCTAATACACACACACCCTGCTGCTACACACACACCCCTGCCTGCTACACTGGTTACAGGTCTAATACACACACACACCCTGCTGCTACACACACACCCTGCTGCTACACTGGTTACAGGTCCTAATACACACACACACGCTGCTGCTACACTGTTTACAGGTTTTTACAATCACTTTGGCACTAATTTCAGAACCTTGACGTTATTTTTCAAAACTCTAGACGCAAAACGGTAATCACTTGTAACACAGGCTGTCCAATGTTCAAAACATTGCATAGTTCATTCATATCTTTAAAGAAATCTTGCACAATCATTGGTTCAAAAAAACAAATTTATTGTGAAATACCAATGAAACGTTAATTTAGATCACCCACACACAAGCAACCGATGATTTCACTGTGTCATTGTTCGTACAATCATTAAATATCGTAGCACAAAATAGGTGATACATGTTTCATTATGGTACTACATGTAAATACATCCCTGTAAAAGTACTGCAGTAGTAGAGAGAATACTACAGACACAGTGGAATCATTGAACAAAATCTGAAATACACTGCTCAAAAAATAAAGGGAACACTTAAACAACACAATGTAACTCCAAGTCAATCACACTTCTGTGAAATCAAACTGTCCACTTAGGAAGCAACACTGATTGACAATCAATTTCACATGCTGTTGTGCAAATGGAATAGACAACAGGTGGAAATGATAGGCAATTAGCAAGACACCCCCAATAAAGGAGTGGTTTTGCAGGTGGTGACCACAGACCACTTCTCAGTTCCTATGCTTCCTGGCTGATGTTTTGGTCACTTTTGAATGCTGGCGGTGCTTTTACTCTAGTGGTAGCATGAGACGGAGTCTACAACCCACACAAGTGGCTCAGGTAGTGCAGCTCATCCAGGATAGCACATCAATGCGAGCTGTGGCAAGAAGGTTTGCTGTGTCTGTCAGCGTAGTGTCCAGAGCAAGGAGGGCGCTACCAGGAGACAAGCCAGTACATCAGGAGACGTGGAGGAGGCCGTAGGAGGGCAACAACCCAGCAGCAGGACCGCTACCTCCGCCTTTGTGCAAGAAGGAGCAGGAGGAGCACTGCCAGAGCCCTGCAAAATGACCTCCAGCAGGCCACAAATGTGCATGTGTCTGCTCAAACTGTCAGAAACAGACTCCATGAGGGTGGTATGAGGGCCCGACGTCCGTCCACAGGTGGTGGTTGTGCTTACAGCCCAACACCGTGCAGGACGTTTGGCATTTGCCAGAGAACACCAAGATTGGCAAATTCGCCACTGGTGCCCTGTGCTCTTCACAGATGAAAGCAGGTTCACACTGAGCACATGTGACAGACGTGACAGAGTCTGGAGACGCCGTGGAGAACGTTCTGCTGCCTGCAACATCCTCCAGCATGACCGGTTTGGCGGTGGGTCAGTCATGGTGTGGGGTGGCATTTCTTTGGGGGATGGCACAGCCCTCCATGTGCTCGCCATAGGTAGCCTGACTGCCATTAGGTACCGAGATGAGATCCTCAGACCCCTTGTGAGACCATATGCTGGTGCGGTTGGCCCTGGGTTCCTCCTAATGCGAGACAATGCTAGACCTCATGTGGCTGGAGTGTGTCAGCAGTTCCTGCAAGAGGAAGGCATTGATGCTATGGACTGGCCCGCCCGTTCCCCAGACCTGAATCCAATTGAGCACATCTGGAACATCATGTCTCGCATCCATCCACCAATGCCACGTTGCACCACAGACTGTCCAGGAGTTGGCGGATGCTTTAGTCCAGGTCTGGGAGGAGATCCCTCAGGAGACCATCCGCCACCTCATCAGGAGCATGCCCAGGCGTTGTAGGGAGGTCATACAGGCACGTGGAGGCCACACTCACTACTGAACCTCATTTTGACATGTTTTAAGGACATTACATCAAAGTTGGATCAGCCTGTAGTGTGGTTTTCCACTTTAATTTTGAGGGCTACTCCAAATCCAGACCTCCATGGGTTGATAAATTTGATTTCCATTGATAATTTTTGTGTGATTTTGTTGTCAGCACATTCAACTATGTAAAGAAAAATGTATTTAATAAGATTATTTCATTCATTCAGATCTAGGATGTGTTATTTTAGTGTTCCCTTTATTTTTTTGAGCAGTGTATATTGATGAAAAACAATACAGTACTGTAAAACATCAAATGCAGTGTTCTTCAACTTGCTTGCTTGTACTGTAAAAAGCAAAACGGAGTGATTACTGTACTTCTACATTTTCATCAACTCTGTCTTGTGGATTTGGCCACAGGTTCTCATCTACATCACAATGGATGTTTTCATCAGCCAAACATCTTCGAAAAAATCTTCGGGCGAATCCAGGCCTGACACTGGTCTGCCGTGACGTCATTGCATGCGTCATCCATGGCCTGGAGAAGAGTGACTTGTTCATGAGGGTGCCTGTCATAAACCTTCCATCTCCATGTAGAGAAACATTCCTCAAATCGGGTTAAGGAAAGGAGAGTATGGGGGTAAATACAGGGTGGTAAATTGTGCATGGGCCTGAAACCATGCTTGGACCATATGAGCATGGTGGAACCTGACATTATCCCACACAATGACATAGGTCACGCCATCGGCTCTACAGACCTGATCGAGCTCATCAAGGAAGGTTACAAGGAGAGCTGCATTATATGATCCAATACGAGGTCTGCGTCCCACCACACCATCTTCTGATATAGCCGCACACATGGTAATGTTGGCCCCACGTTGTCCAGGTACTTGGATGGTTGCCCTCTGGCCAATGAAATTCCGACCTCTCCTCCTTGTCTTGGCCAGGTTAAAGCCTGCCTCATCCAAATATATGAATTTGTGATGGTTGTCATCAGCATCCAGCTCCATCACCCTCTAAAAATACATTTTGGAAAGAGATTTACTGATTACTGTACAATGTAGAATTATTAGGGAATTTTATTACAACAGCCATCTTGAAACTGAACATACCTGAACATACTCAGTCCTCATTTGCTTCACTCTGTCTGCATTTCTTTCAAAAGGCACACGGTATAGTTGTTTTAAAGACACCTGGTGCCTTTTCAGCATGCGTGCAATAGTCTGCAAACTTATGGATTCCACATTGTTAAACATGTCTTCATTGTCCAAGAGATGCTGGCGAATTTCTGTAAGGCGAATATATTTTCTGGCCCGAACCAAATCGACCACAGCCTGCTCTTGTTGGTCAGTCAGAATTTTGCCTCTGCCTCTCCTATTTGGCCTAGTCTCAATTCTACAGGGAACATTACAGTAAGAAGACACTTGGTCACATCACCTACTCTGTGAAACACATTGGTATGCAGTCATTTGACAATTGAGAGTAGCATAATGTTTAGTGCATGCTGACGACTTACCGGTTCTCATTGCGGAAAGTTCTGATTATTGAGGCCACGGTTGACCTTCTGAGGTTGGGTTGTATCATTGTAGCCGCCTCAGTCATTGTCATGCCATGATTTATGACATGGTCTACAACTATTGCTCGGATTTCATTGGACACTCTTTGCTGTTGCTGCCGCTGTCTTGGTCCGTGGCCTTGTCCTCTACCACGTTCCCCCACACCTCTCAAACGAGGCCCACGACCACCTCTCAGAAGGGGTGCTTGTCCCCTGCCATTCCTTTGACCAACACGTCTTCCTCGTCTTCCTCCCACCACTGCTTGACCTCTATTGTGACCTGGATCACCTGCCGGCTCCATGTTACAGTACGTATCGCTATGTTGTTGCAAGTGGATCCCAATCAATTCTTTATATTCTCGTTCCACAATGTGAACTCAATCATCAGTAACGAGTTGGCAGAATTGGACAAGCAATTACAAGGGCCTGCATCCATACAGTGCTGTACTGTCAATACTGTAAATAGTCTGAAAAGGTGGTACATGGGACCATAGAAACGGTGTCTGATAAAGAATGATGATGAAATATTACATCCATAGATAATGTAGTCTAATTGGTTCATGCTCCACGCTAATTGGTGACAATGAATCTCGTTATCTTGAAACCTTCATGATCTAAACATGGAATATAGTTTGTCTGTTTCCATACAACTATGCATTAAGAGCAATGCAACAGTTACTTATCATTTTGAGCAGTTGTATCAATTGATAGTTGGATAATTATAATGAAATGAATAGACACTCATCTGAAATGTAATGTGTGAATTGCCTTTTGAAATAGTAGTACTTTGATGTTAAGTTGTGTCATATTGAACAGGTGACTTTTGTTAAATGAACAAATGATCTTAGTTTTATGTGTATTGTATCCAAGCAATTGAAAAAATTGTTAGAGTTTTGAAAAATTTGCATTTTGATCATTGGTTGTGAGTTTTGTGTCTAGAGTTTTGAAAAATGACATCAAGGTTCTGAAATTAGTGCCAAAGTGATTGTAAAAAACTGTAATATGGAGTTGGTCCCCCCTTTGCTGCTATAACAGCCTCCACTCTTCTGGGAAGGCTTTCCACTAGATGTTGGAACATTGCTGTGGGGACTTGCTTCCATTCAGCCACAAGAGATTTAGTGAGGTCGGGCACTGATGTTGGGCGATTAGGCCTGGCTCGCAGTCGGCGTTCCAATTCATCCTAAAGGTGTTCGATGGGGTTGAGGTCAGGACTCTGTGCAGGCCAGTCAAGTTCTTCCACACCGATCTCGACAAACCATTTCTATATGGACCTCGCTTTGTGCATGGGGAAGTTGTCATGCTGAAACAGGAAAGGGCCTTCCCCAAACTGTTGCCACAAAGTTGGAAGCACAGTATCGTCTAGAATGTCATTGTATGCTGTCGCGTTAAGATTTACCTTCACTGGAACTAAGGGGCCTAGCCCGAACCATGAAAAACAGCCCCAGACCATTATTCCTCCTCCACCAAACTTTACAGTTGGCACTATGCTTTGGGGCAGGTAGCGTTGTCCTGGCATCCGCCAAACCCAGTGATCTTAGGCTTGTGTGGGGCTGCTCGGCAGTGGTAGAAAAAGTACCCAATTGTCATACTTGAGTAAAAGTAAAGATACCTTAATATAAAATGACTCAAGTTAAAGTGGAAGTCACCCAGTAAAATACTACTTGAGTAAAAGTATAAAAGTATTTGGTGTTAAATATACTTAAGTTTTAAAAGTAATTAGTAAAACATACTTAAGTATCAAAAGTAAAAGTAAAAGTATAAATCATTTCAAATTCCTATATACAGGGAGTACCATGTTTTTTTTTATTTACGGATAGCTAAAACACACTCCAACACCCAGACATAATTTACATACGAAGCATTTGTGTTTAGTGAATCCGCCAGATCAGAGGCAGTAGGGATGACCACGGATGTTCTCTTGATAAGTGCGTGAATTGCATTCAAAATGTAATAAGTACTTTTGAGTGCCAGGGAAAATGTATGGAGTGAAAAGTACAATATTTTCTTTAGGAATGTAGTGAAGTAAAAATAAAAGTTTAAAAATATATAAATAGTAAAGTAAAGTACAGATACTCCAAAAAACGACTTAAGTAGTACTTTCAAGTATTTTTACTTAAGTATTTTACACCACTGCTGCTCAGCCATGAAACCCATTTCATGAAGCTCCCGACGAACAGTTCCTGTGCTGAAGTTGCTTCCAGAGGTAGTTTGGAACATTGTAGTGAGTGTTGCAACCAGGACAGATTATTTTTACGCTTTACGAGCTTCAGCACTCTGTGGTCCCGTTCTGTGAGCTTGTGTGGCCTACCACTTCACGGCTGAGCCGTTGTTGTTCCTAGACGTTTCTGCTTCACAATAACAGCACTTACAGTTGACCGGGGCAGCTCTAGCAGGGCAGAAATTTGACGAACTGACTTGTTGGAAAGGTGGCATCCTATGAAAGTCACAGAGTACTTGCCATTCTACTGCCAATGTTTGTCTATGGAGATTGCATGGCTGTGTGCTCGGCTTTATACACCTGTCAGCAACGGCTGAAATAGCCTAATCCACTAATTTGAAAGGGTGTCCACATACTTTTGTATACAGTGCATTGGGAAAGTATTCAGACCCCTTGACTTTATCCACATTTTGTTACGTTACAGCCTTATTCTAAAATTGATTAAATATACATTTTTCCTCATCAATCTGCACACAATATCCCATAATGACAAAGAGAAAACAGGTTTGTAGAAATGTTTGCAAATGTATTAAAAATAAAAAACAGAAATACCTTATTTAGATAAGTATTTTTACCGATTGCTATGAGACTCGAAATTGAGCTCAGGTGCATCCTGTTTCCATTGATCATCCTTGAGATGTTTCTACAACTTGATTGGAGTCCACCTGTGGTAAATTCAATTGATTGGACATGATTTGGAAAGGCACACACCTGTCTATATAAAGGTCCCACAGTTGACAGTGCATGTCAGAGCAAAAACATTTACATTTTACATTTACGTCATTTAGCAGACGCTCTTATCCAGAGCAACTTACAGTTAGTGAGTGCATACATTTTCATACTGGCCCTCCGTGGGAAACGAATCCACAACCCTGCCGTTGCAAGCGCCATGCTCTACCAACTGAGCTACACAGGGCCATGAGGTCGAAGGAATTGTCCGTAGAGCTCCAAGACAGGATTGTGTCGAGGCACAGATCTGGGGAAGGGTACCAATAAATTTCTGGAGCATTGAAGGTCCCCAAGAACACAGTGGCCTCCATCATTCTTAAATGGAAGAAGTTTGGAACCACCAAGACTCTTCCTAGAGCAGGCCGCCCGTCCAAACTGAGCAATTGGGGTTGAAATAACTTCTTCAGGGAGGTGACCAAGAACCCGATGGTCACTCTGACAGAGCTCCAGACTTCCTCTGTGGAGATGGGAGAACCTTCCAGAAGGACAACCATCTCTGCAGCACTCCACCAATCAGGCCTTTATGGTAGAGTGACCAGACGGAAGCCACTCCTCAGTAAAAAGCACATGACAGCCCGCTTGGAGTTTGCCAAAAGGCACCTAAAGGACTCTCAGACCATGAGAAACAAGATTCTCTGGTCTGATGAAACCAAGTTTCAACGCTTTGGCCTGAATACCAAGTATCACGTCTGGAGGAAACCTGGCACCATCACTACGGTGAAGCATGGTGGTGGCAGCATCATGCTGTGGGGATGTTTTCAGCGGCAGGGAATGGGAGACTAGTCAGGATCGAGGGAAAGATGACCGGAGCAAGGTACAGAGAGATCCTTGATGAAAACCTGCTCCAGAACGCTCAGGATATCAGACTGTGGCGAAGGTTCCCCTTCCAACAGGACAATGACCCTAAGCACACAGCCAAGACAATGCAGAAGTGGCTTCGGGACAAGTCTCTGAATGTCCTTGATTGGCCCAGCCAGAGCCCAGACTTGAATCTGATTGAACATCTCTGGAGAGACCTGAAAACAGCTGTGCAGTGACGCTCCCCATCCAACCTGACAGAGCTTGAGAGGATCTGCAGAGAAGAATGGGAGAAACTCCCCAAATACAGGAGTGCCAAGCTTGTGGCGTCATACCCAAGAAGACTCGAGGCTGTAATCGCTGCCAAAGGTGCTTCAACAAAATACTGAGTAAAGGGTCTGAATACTTATGTAAATGTGAAATTTCAGTAAGTTTTGTATATATTTTTGATTTAAAAAATCTAAACCTGTTTTTGCTTTGTCATTATGGGGTATTGTGTGTAGATTGATGAGAAAATGAACAATTTAATCCAGTTTAGAATAAGGCTGCAACGTAACAAAATGTGGAAAAAGTCAAGGGGTCTGAATACTTTCCGAATGCACTGCATGCCAGGCTAGGTTCCTAGGCTTATACCAACTGACATTACCCTGATAAACTAGACAAGACTAGTTAGAGTTAGGGTTATATATTATTGACATTACCCTATGACTGATGGTAACATGAGTGTTTGTTGTTACAATTGGCCCAGCGTCGTCCAGCTTTAGCCGGTGTAGGCCGTCATTGTAAATAATAATTTGTTCTGAACTGACTTGCCTAGTTAAATAAAGGTAAAATAAATCAAATAAACATGGGATCCTGACTTCTCTCCCATTGTCTCTCCGCAGATGCATATGGTGCTCTTCAACTCAGACAAGTACCCCAACATCTCTGTGGCAGCAGACAAGTCAGACGGCCTGGCTGTACTGGGAGTTCTGATAGAGGTGGGTAGGGGTAGGGGTAGGGGTAGGGAGAGGAGGGGAGATGGAGAGGGAAGAGAGGATGGAGAGAGGAGAGGAGAGGAGAGGAGAGGGAAGAGGAGAGGAGAGAGGAGAGGAGAGGAGAGGAGAGAGGAGAAGAGAGGAGAGGAGAGAGGAGAGGAGAGGAGAGGAGAGGAGAGGAGAGGAGGAGGAGAGGAGATGGAGAGGAGATGGAGAGGAGAGAGGAGAGGAGAGGAGATGGAGATGGAAAGGAGTGGAGAGGGAGAGGCAGACTCACGACAGACTTTCAGCCAGTTCCAAAATTGCTCCTTAACCTTTCCCCTCGGTCATAATTCTTGGATTCTTACACCTTACAAACTCTGCAAACATCAAAGGGATAGGGCCAAGTGGAGGGGTAGGGAGTGATTTGGGACTGTCTGTCAATGAGCACCACTAACTAACTGTGCCTCTGCTGCAGGTCGGGGAATTCAATCCAGCGTTCGATCAGTTCCTCAAGTACATCAATGGTATTAAATACAGAGGTGCGTTTTAGGCTACATTGGTTTATATGGTCATGGTTAGTGAAAACAACTGTTGTGTGTGTTTAACTGGTAGATCATCTATTCCATTCTATTCCATCCTATTCCATTCTATTCTATTCCATCCTATTCCATCCTATCCTATTCCATTCTATGCCATCCTATTCCATTATATTCCATTCTATTCTATTCCATTCTATTCCATTCTATTCCATTCCATTCTATGCCATCCTATTCCATTATATTATATTCTGTTCTATTCCATTCCATCCTATTCCATTCCATTCCATTCCATTCCATTCTATTCCATTCCATCCTATTCCATTCTATTCCATTCCATTCTATTCCATTCCATTCTATTCCATTCCATCCTATTCCATTCTATTCCATTCCATTCCATTCCATTCCATCCTATTCCATCCTATTCCATTCTATTCCATTCCATTCTATTCTATTCCATTCTATTCCATTCCATTCTATGCCATCCTATTCCATTATATTATATTCTGTTCTATTCCATTCTATTCCATTCCATTCCATTCTATTCCATTCTATTATATTCCATCATATTCCATCCTATTCCATTCCATTCTATCCTATTCCATTCTATTCCATACTATTCTATTCCATTCTATTCCATTCTATTCCATTCTATTCTATGCCATCCTATTCCATTATATCATATTCTGTTCTATTCCATTATATTCCATTCCATTCCATTCAATTCCATTCTATACCATTCTATTCCATTCTATTATATTCCATCCTATTCCATCCTATTCCATTCCATTCTATTCCATCCTATTCCATTCCATTCCATTCCATTCTATTCCATTCCATCCTATTCCATTCTATTCCATTCCATTCTATTCCATTCCATCCTATTCCATTCTATTCCATTCCATTCCATTCCATTCCATTCCATTCCATCCTATTCCATTCTATTCCATTCCATTCTATTCCATTCCATCCTATTCCATTCCATTCCATTCCACTCCATCCTATTCCATCCTATTCCATCCTATTCCATTCTATTCCATTCCATTCCATTCTATTCTATTCTATTCCATTCTATTCCATTCCATTCCATTCCATTCTATGCCATCCTATTCCATTATATTATATTCTGTTCTATTCCATTCTATTCCATTCCATTCCATTCTATTCCATTCTATTCCATTCTATTCCATTCTAATCCATTCCATTCCATTCCATTCTATTCTATTCCATTCAAATCCATTCCATTCCATTCCATTCTATTCTATTCTATTCCATTCTATTCCATTCTATTCCATTCCATCCTATTCCATCCTATTCCATTCTATTCTATTCTGTTCTATTCCATTCCATCCTATTCCATTCCATCCTATTCCATTCTATTCCATTCCATTCCATTCCATTCTATTCTATTCCATTCCATTCTATGCCATCCTATTCCATTATATTATATTCTGTTCTATTCCATTCTATTCTATTCCATTCCATTCTATTCCATTCTAATCCATTCCATTCCATCCTATTCCATTCCATTCTATTCCATTTCATTCTATTCCATTCCATCCTATTCATTACATTCCGTCCTATTCCATTCCATTCCATTCCATCCTATTCCATTCCATTCCATTCCATTCTATTCCATTCTATTCCATTCTATTCCATTCCATTCTATGCCATCCTATTCCATTATATTCTATTCTGTTCTATTCCATTCTATTCCATTCTATTCCATTATAATCCATTCCATTCCATCCTATTCCATTCCATTCTATTCTATTCCATTCTATTCCATTCCATCCTATTCATTACATTCCACCCTATTCCATTATATTCCATTCCATTCTATTCCATTCAATTCCATTCCATTCCATTCCATTCCATTCTATTATATTCCATCCTATTCCATTCTATTCCATTCCATTCCATCCTATTCCATTCCATCCTATTCCATTCCATTCCATCTTATTCCATTCTTTTCCATTCCATTCCATTCTATTCTATTCCATCCTATTCCATTCTATTCCATTCTATTCTATTCCATTCCATCCTATTCCATTATTCTATTCCATTCCATTCCATTCTATTCCATCCTATTATATTCCATTCCATTCCATCCGATTCTATTCCATTCCATTCTATTCCATTCCATTCAATTCTATTCCATTCCATCCGATTCTATTCCATTCCATTCTATTCCATTCCATTCAATTCTATTCCATTCCATCCTATTATATTCCATTCCATTCCATCCGATTCTATTCCATTCCATTCTATTCCATTCCATTCTGTTTTATTGGAACATGCAGATCAGAGGGTGCAGGTCCCAGCATTCAATATCCGCGGTCTGCTGCCTGCACTTCTGGATGAATACTACCGCTATGATGGCTCGTTGACCACTCCCCCCTGCTACCCCAGCGTCCTTTGGACTGTGTTCAAAAACCCTGTCACCATCTCACTCAAACAGGTTAGTTAATCTTACTCAAACTGGTTAATTCATCTCACTCAAACAGGTTAGTTAATCTCACTCAAACATGTAAGTCATCTCACTCAAACAAGTTAGTCCATCTTACTCAAACAGGTTAATCAATTTTACTCAAACAGGTTAGTTAATCTCACTCAAACATGTTAGTCCATCTTACTCAAACAGCTTAGTTCATCTCAATCAAACAGGTTAGTTCATCTCAATCAAACAGGTTTGTTCATTTCAATCAAACAGGTTTGTTCATCTCAATCAAACAGGTTAGTTCATCTCAATCAAACAGGTTTGTTCATTTCAATCAAACAGGTTTGTTCATCTTACTCAAACCGGTTTGTTCATCTCACTCAAACCGGTTTAGTTTGACACTGGAGCAGGCCAATCCAGGCTCCTCCACTGAGGCTTTTAACAACAGGGTCAGAGTTACATCACATGCATTTTAATGCCCTTACTGAAGACGTCTGCCAGTAAGGGCTGTGGTTTGATGTCCGTCACGCTTGTCCATTTTATAGACTATCCCTGCAACAAAACAACATTTTACATATATGGATTTATAACTGTATCTGAAACCACAATAAACCAAATGTCTCTGTCTGAAACATCGCTGTGTGACTGAGCTGTTTGTTTTGTTTTACCCTTAGTTTCTGGCCCTAGCAACGACCATCTACTCCTCCCACCAACAGGAGTCGCCCCCGTGCCCATGAACAGCAACTTCAGGAAACCACAGTACACAGACAACAGAGTTGTCCTCTGCTCTTTCCAGGGGGGTGAGTATGGTGCTAAACTCCTACCACATTACTACCACAGTACTACCACAGTACTACCACAGTACTACTACAGTACTCTAACAGTACTACAACAGCACAACCACAGTACTACCACAGTACTACTACACTCCTACCACAGTACTACTACAGTACTAGAACAGTACTACTACAGTACTACCACAGTACTACCACAGTACTACCACAGTACTACTACAGTACTCTAACAGTACTACAACAGCACTACCACAGTACTACCACAGTACTACTACACTCCTACCACTGTACTACTACAGTACTAGAACAGTACTACTACAGTACTAGAACAGTACTAGAACAGTACTACCACAGTACTGCTACAGTACTAGAACATTAGTACCACAGTACTACCACAGTACTAAAACAGTACTACCACAGTACTACTACAGTACTAGAACAGTACTACCACAGTACTACTACAGTACTACTACAGTACTAGAACAGTACTACCACGGTACTACTACCACAGTACTACTACAGTACTATAACAGTACTACCACAGTACTAAAACAGTACTACTACAGTACTAGAACAGTACTACTACAGTACTACTACAGTACTAAAACAGTACTATAACAGTACTACCACAGTACTACTACAGTACTACTACAGTACTACCTCATCACTACTACAGTACTACTACAGTACTAGAACAGTACTACCACGGTACTACTACAGTACTAGAACAGTACTACCACAGTACTACTACAGTACTAGAACAGTACTAGAACAGTACTACCACAGTACTACTACAGTACTAGAACAGCACTACTACAGTACAACTACAGTACTACTACAGTACTAGAACAGTACTACCACGGTACTACTACAGTACTAAAACAGTACTATAACAGTACTACCACAGTACTACTACAGTACTACTACAGTACTACCACTGTACTACTACAGTACTAGAACAGTACTACTACAGTACAACTACAGTACTACTACAGTACAACTACAGTACTACTACAGTACTAGAACAGTACTACCACAGTACTACTACAGTACTACTACAGTACTACCATAGTACTACCTCAGTACTAATACAGTACTACCACAGTACTACCACTGTACTACTACAATACTACCACAGTACTACCACAGTACTTTTAATACTCTTTGGTTTCCACAACCCAGATTAAGCCTAGTCCTGGACTATAAAGCCTTCTCAATGGAGAATCTCAATGGCTTAATCTGTGTCCGGGAAACTGGCCCAATGGGTTAGATGTATTATAGGTGCATGATGACCAAGGTCAGCTTGAATGATGAATGGCAAAGCTCCTGCAGTGCTTTAAAAGGTCACTAAACGCAGCTTTAAAGGGGCAGGGTGGGGTCGACTGGGGTGGGGCCTGTGGTATCACCTATGGTTTTTGCTTTAATGGATGAACTGCGGTTGGTGTTGGGTTAGGGTGGAATGAACTGGGGTGATGCTGGGTTAGGGTGGAATTAATTTGGGTTGGAGCTGGGTTAGGGTTATTGGAACTGGGGTGGTGCTGGGTTAGGGTGGAATGAACTGGGGTGGTGCTGGGTTAGGGTGGGATGAACTGGGGTGGTGCTGGGTTAGGGTGGGATGAATTGAGGTGGTGCTGGGTTAGGGTGGGATGAATTGGGGTGGTTTTGGATTAGGGTGGAATGAATTGGGGTGGTGTTGGATTAGGGTGGATGAACTGGGGTGGTGCTGGGTTAGGGTGGAATGAACTGGGGTGGTGTTGGGTTAGGGTGGATGAACTGGGGGTGGTGCTGGGTTAGGGTGGAATGAACTGGGGTGGTGCTGGGTTAGGGTGGAATGAACTGGGGTGGTGCTGGGTTAGGGTCGATGTGGGTGGGTGGGTTCTGTGAGGTACAGACCAGGGCTGTCAAACTGGCTGTGGTTCATCTGCTATCACCTGGTTATCGTTTCTGGGTGTCTGCTTAGTGTTTACCGTAACTGCTTACCGTAACTGCTTACTGCTTACCGTAACTGCTTACTGCTTACCGTAACTGCTTAGTGCTTACCGTAACTGCTTAGTGCTTACCGTAACTGCTTACTGCTTACCGTAACTGCTTACTGCTTACCGTAACTGCTTAGTGCTTACCGTAACTGCTTAGTGTTTACCGTAACTGCTTACTGCTTACCGTAACTGCTTAGTGCTTACCGTAACTGCTTACTGCTTACCGTAACTGCTTACTGCTTACCGTAACTGCTTAGTGCTTACCGTAACAGCTTAGTGCTTACCGTAACTGCTTAGTGCTTACCGTAACTGCTTACTGCTTACCGTAACTGCTTAGTGCTTACTGTAACTGCTTACTGCTTACCGTAACTGCTTAGTGCTTACCGTAACTGCTTAGTGTTTACCGTAACTGCTTAGTGCTTACCGTAACTGCTTAGTGCTTACCGTAACTGCTTTGTGCTTACCGTAACTGTGCTTCTCTGTCCTCTTTGATGCTTTTCCCGACTTTCTCTTTTCAAGTTGATCCTTAATTACCACTTTATTCCTGACTTCCTCTCTAACTTGATCGCGTCAATTAGCTTTTAAAAGGTGGGCGTGCTTCATGTCTCTAGAAATTAAACGTTACCGCTTCAGAATGAGATGAAATGAAATGCTCTCCCTCGCTCGTGAATGTGACTTTAGCCCTCTTTTCAGTGGCGGTTCACCACACACTATAGATCCACATACCATATTACAGTCTGAATGACATACCATGCTCTGCTCTGTGGTCTGACAGTATGACAGGAATCTGCATGGTGTTCTCAGCTACTCAAATTCCCTTTCCATTTCCAAGGGCTGTACGCTTCTTTATAATAGCAGGTCTCTCTGATTATGGCTCTTCTTCGGCATGGCAGTGCTGTATCTCCTCTTCCTCTGGCTTGCATGGGGGTACCCCGTCTATCTTCAGAAGGGGAATCCTGCTGCATGGGGGTACCCCGTCTATCTTCAGAAGGGGAATCCTGCTGCATGCGCTAGGCCAACGCCATATTGGACATGTCCCTTGCCTCTGGGACTTTAATAAACCTCTAATGTCCTTGGCTCTGTATCTGATTCAGGCAGAGGACTGCAGGGTGGTGTTCAGACAGTCACCTCTCCGTTCCTGAGGAGGCAGATCATCAACCAGCTGTTAGTTGGAGACCTGGCAGACCTGGCTGATCAGGACGGCCTCAACCAGCTGTTAGTTGGAGACCTGGCAGACCTGGCTGATCAGGACGGCCTCAACCAGCTGTTAGTTGGAGACCTGGCAGACCTGGCTGATCAGGACGGGCTCAACCAGCTGCTGCCCAAGAAGCCCAGAGCACCAGGCAAGAAGTGGAATGACCTCGAAAACCACCAGAAAGGCTGGACCCAGACCCAGCGCCATACTGGGTCCAAGCACCACCAGAACACCTGGTCTCAGACCCAGAACAGCCTCAAGCAGCAGTGGCTGAAGCCCAATAAGGTGCCATCCGGAGGTGCAGGAGCTGCCAGACTAGTCCCCTCTCCCAGGAAGAACCACCAGAACAGGCAACCTGTGTGGAAGTCAGGTCTGAGCGAGGACATTCTGTGTTACGTCTCTTTCGAGCAGAATGTGTCTCGCCAGCTGAACAGAGGGAGATCCCCTCCTCACACAGACACCCAGCTGGTCCAGGCTCTCAGAGAAACTCTGTTCCCAGAGCTCAACCTGCGCAGCTACCTGGGCTGTAAGTCTGACCTGGGTCTGCCCACCATCAGGCAGCTCCTCCGGGGGAGATCGGCCACAGATGAGGCCCTGGAGCTGGACCAGGCCATTGTCAAGGCCTTGGGGGGGACAGGGCAGAGGGGCTCCACAGCTCAGCAACAGCAGACCGTGGTGGGACAGAGAGGGTCAACAGAGAAGCAGCAGACCAACACCCTCTCCAAGCACCATACAGGCTTCGCTCCAGCCCCTGCTGCCGTGCCTAGGAAACCCGATCAGCCAATCCCATGGCTCCAGCCTATGGAGTGGGAGGACTAGAGTCCAGCCAGGCAAGATGTATAACCTTTAAACCCTAAACCTATAACCAGTGCAAAGCACCATCAGCCCCGCCCTCAGCTCAATCTACAGTCGCTAGTGAAAGTCTACACACCCTTTGTACTGTCTTCACATTTTGCTGCCTTAAAATTCAATCTAAAAGGGGATTAAAGTGATTTTTCCCCCTATCGATCTACACAACCTACTCCACATTTTCAAAGTAAAATAAAAAATTGTAGAAGATTTTCCAAATGACTAAGAAATACTAAATGTGGATGTATTGATTGCGTCGTATATCTTCACACCCCAGTGTTATTGGCAGCCTTCACAGCTGTGAATCATTTTGAATATGATTCTACCAACCAGCTGTTAGGGCAGCATATATCCAAACCTTCAGAAAGGATTCACCCCTTTTACTTATTCCACATTTTGTTGTGTTACAGCCTGAATTAAAAACGTATTACATTTAGATTTTGTGTCACTGATCTACACACAATACCCCATAATGTCGAAGTGGAATTATTATATATATATATATATATATATATATATATATATATATATATATATATATATATATATATATATATATATATATATATATGTATATACAGTGGGGAGAACAAGTATTTGATACACTGCCGATTTTGCAGGTTTTCCTACTTACAAAGCATGTAGAGGTCTGTAATTTTTATCATAGGTAAACTTCAACTGTGAGAGACGGTATCTAAAACAAAAATCCAGAAAATCACATTGTATGATTTTTAAATAATTAATTTGCATTGTATTGCATGACATAAGTATTTGATCACCTACCAATCAGTAAGAATTCCAGCTCTCACAGACCTGTTAGTTTTTCTTAAGAAGCCCTCCTGTTCTCCACACTCATTACCTGTATTAACTGCACCTGTTTGAACCCGTTACCTGTATAAAAGACACCTGTCCACACACTCAATCAAACAGACTCCAACCTCTCCACAATGGCCAAGACCAGAGAGCTGTGTAAGGACATCAGGGATAAAATTGTAGACCTGCACAAGGCTGGGATGGGCTACAGGACAATAGGCAAGCAGCTTGGTGAGAAGGCAACAACTGTTGGCGCAATTATTAGAAAATGGAAGAAGTTCAAGATGACGGTCAATCACCCTCGGTCTGGGGGGCTCCATGCAAGATCTCACCTCGTGGGGCATCAATGATCATGAGGAAGGTGAGGGATCAGCCCAGAACTACACGGCAGGACCTGGTCAATGACCTGAAGAGAGCTGGGACCACAGTCTCAAAGAAAACCATTAGTAACACACTACGCCGTCATGGATTAAAATCCTGCAGCGCATGCAAGGTCCCCCTGCTCAAGCCAGCGCATGTCCAGGCCCGTCTGAAGTTTGCCAATGACCATCTGGATGATCCAGAGGAGGAATGGGAGAAGGTCATGTGGTCTGATGAGACAAAAATAGAGCTTTTTGGTCTAAACTCCACTCGACGTGTTTGGAGGAAGAAGAAGGATGAGTACAACCCCAAGAACACCATCCCAACCGTGAAGCACAGAGGTGGAAACATAATTATTTGAGGATGCTTTTCTGCAAAGGGGACAGGACGACTGCACCGTACTGAGGGGAGGATGGATGGGGCCATGTATCGCGAGATCTTGGCCAACAACCTCCTTCCCTTAGTAAGAGCATTGAAGATGGGTCGTGGCTGGGTCTTCCAGCATGACAATGACCCGAAACACACAGCCAGGGCAACTAAGGAGTGGCTCTGTAAGAAGCATCTCAAGGTTCTGGAGTGGCCTAGCCAGTCTCCAGACCTGAACCCAATAGAAAATCTTTGGAGGGAGCTGAAAGTCCGTATTGCCCAGCGACAGCCCCGAAACCTGAAGGATCTGGAGAAGGTTTGCATGGAGGAGTGGGCCAAAATCCCTGCTGCAGTGTGTGCAAACCTGGTCAAGACCTACAGGAAACGAATGATCTTCGTAATTGAAAACAAAGGTTTCTGTACCAAATATTAAGTTCTGCTTTTCTGATGTATCAAATACTTATGTCATGCAATAAAATGCAAATTAATTATTTAAATATCATACAATGTGATTTTCTGGATTTTGGTTATAGATTCCGTCTCTCACAGTTGAAGTGTACCTATGATAAAAATTACAGACCTCTACATGCAAAAAAACTGCAAAATCTGCAAAATCGGCAGTGTATGAAATACTTGTTCTCCCCAATGTATATATATATATATATATATATATATATATATATATATATATATATATATATTATACTTTTTTAAGCTGAAGTGTCTTGAGTCAAACCTAAATAAATTCAGGAGTAAACATGTGCTTAACAAATTGCATAATAAGTTGCAGGGACTCATTCTGTGTTCAATAATAGTGGTTAACATGATTGTTGAATGACTTCCCCATCTCTGTACCCCACACATACAATTATCTGTAAGAGTAGTGCATTTCAAGCACAGATTCAACTACAAAGACCAGGGAGGTTTTTCAATGCCTAAAAAGAAGGGCACGATTGGTAGATGTGATTTCTTTTTTCGAGCAGACCCTAAATATCCCTTTGAGCACAGTGAAGTTATTAATTAGGCTTTGGATGGTGTATCAAAACACCCAGTCACTACAAAGATACAGGCATCCTTCCTAGTACCTGTGCCCAAAAAACGAAGGTAACCTGCCTAAATGTGCCCTGTAGCACTCACATCGGTAGCCATGAAGTGCTTTGAAAGGCTGGTCATGGCTCACATCAACACCATCATCCCGGAAACCCTAGACCCACTCCAATTCACACAACACTCCAACAGATCCACAGATGACGCAATCTCAATCGCCCTTTCCACCTGGACAAAACAGAGGGTAGTTCGTACGGCCCCGTACATGACTGGGGCCAAGCTTCCTGCCATCCAGGACCTCTATACCAGGCGGTGTCAGAGGAAGGCCCTAAAAATGGTCAAAGACTCCAGTCACCCAAGTCATAGACTGTTCTCTCTGCTACCGCATGGCAAGCGGTACTGGAGCGCCAAGTCTAGGTCCAAAAGGCTCCTTAACAGCTTCTACACCCAAGCCATAAGATTGCTGAACAATTAATCAAATGTCCACCCGGAGTGTTTGCATTGACCCCCCCAGCTGGTGTGCGGTCTCTAATCTCTATTTACATTGACCCCCCCCCCACCCCATTTGTTTTAACACTGCTGCTACTCGCTGTTTATTATCTATGGATAGTCACTTTACCCCTACCTACATGTACAAATTACCTCGACTAACCTGTACCCCCGTACACTGACTCAGTACCCCCCTGTATATAGCCTTGTTATTGTTATTTTTACTTTTGTTTATTTAGTAAATATTTTCTTAACTCTATTTCTTGAACTGCATTGTTGGTTAAGGGCTTGTAAGTAAGCATTTCATGGTAAGTTCTACACCTGTTGTATTCGGCGCATGTGACAAATAAAAATGTGATTTAACTCAGTTTCTGGAGAGGAAGGAAACTGCTCAGGGATTTTACAATTAGGCCAATGGTGATTTTAAAACAGTTACACAGTTTAATGGCTTTGATAGGGGAAAAACTAAGGATGGATCAACGACATTGTAGTATCTCCATAATATTAACCTAAATGACAGAGTGAAAAGAAGGAAGCCTGTACAGAATAAAAATATTCCAACAAGGCACAAAAATTGTGGCAAAGAATTTAACTTTTTTTCCCGAATACAAAGCGTTATGTTTGGGGCAAATCCAACACAACACATCACTGAGTACCACTCTTCATATTTTCGAGCATGGTGGTGGCTGCATCATGTTATGGGTATGCTTGTCATCCGCAAGGACTAGAGCGTTTCTTAGGATAGAAATACATGGAGCACAGCTATAAGCACATGCAAAATCCTAGAGGAAAACCTGGTTCAGTCTGCTTTCCAACAGACACTGGGAGACGAATTCACATCTAATCTACATTGGTTGCTTACCAAGAAAACATTGAATGTTCCTGAGTGGCCTAGTTACAGTTTTGATTTAAATCGACTTGAAAATCTATGGCAAGAGTTAAAAATGGCTGTCTAGCAATGATCAACAATGAACTTGACAGAGGTTGAAGCATTTTTTAAGAATAATGGACAAATATTGTACAATCCAGGTGTGCAAAGCGCTTAGAAACTTACCCAGAAAGCCTCACAGCTGTAATCGACACCAAAGATGCTTCAATCAATTAAAAATTAAAAAATGTAAACGTTGTTTTCACTTTGTCATTATGGGGGACTGTGTGTAGATAGTGTGATTTGTATTTATTTAATCCATTTTGAATTCAGGCTGTAACAAAATGTGGAATAAGTCAAGGGGTATGAATACTTTCTGAAGGAACTGTACGTTGCCTTAAGAGCTGTGCAAAGTTGGTAGAATATTATTCACAGCTGTAATGGCTGGCAATGCTTCCACCACGTACACTACCATTCAAATGTTTGGGGTCACTTAGAAATGTCCTTGTTTTCGAAAGAAAAAGCAAATTTTTTGTCCATTAAAATAACATCAAATTGATCAGAAATACAGTGTAGACATTGTTAATGTTGTAAATGGCTATTGTAGCTGGAAACGGCTGATTTTTTTATGGAATATCTACATAGGCGTACAGAGGCCCATTATCAGCAACCATCAATCCTGTGTTCCAATGGTACGTTGTCTTTGCTAATCCAACTTTATCATTTTAAAAGGCTAATTGATCATTTGAAAACCCTTTTGCAATTATGTTAGCACAGCTGAAAATTGTTGTGCTGATTAAAGAAGCAATAAAACTGGCCTACTTGAGACTAGTTGAGTATCTGGAGCAACAGCAATTGTGAGTTCAATTACAGGCTCAAAATGGCCAGAAACAAATAACTTTCTTCGGAAACTCATCAGTCTATTCTTGTTCTGAGAAACTGAAGATCTCGTACAACGCTGTGTACTACTCCCTTCACAGTACAGCGCAAACTGCACAACTGAGCAAGAGGACAAATACATTAGAGTGTCTAGTTTGAGAAACAGACGCCCTTTTAGGTCCTCAACTGGCAGCTTCATTAAATAGTACCCGCAAAACACCAGTCTCAACGTCATCAGTGAAGAGGCGACTCCGGGATGCTGACCTTCTAGGCAGAGTTGCAAAGAAAAAGCCATATCTCAGACTGGCCAATTAAAAGAAAATATTAAGATGGGCAGTCTGAGATATGGCTTTTTACACAGTATTTCTGATCAATTTTATGTTATTTTAATGGACAAAAAAAATTGCTTTTCTTTCGAAAACAAGGAAATTTGTAAGTGACCCCAAACTTTTGAACGGTAGTGTATTAACTCTGGGGTGTGAAGATAGATGCAATCAAGACATATTTGTCTTTTTACATTTTTTCATTTGGAAAGTGTTCTATTCACTTTGAAAATATGGAGTAGGTTGTGTAGATCTGTAGGAAAAAAAATCTAATGTAATCCCTTTTTAGATGTAATTTTAAGGCAGCAAAATGTGAACCTAAGAGAACCTAAAATGGTTATTTGGCTGTCCCCATAGGAAAACAGAGGGTTCCACATGGAACTCAAAAGGGTTCTATCTGGAACCAAAAACGGTTTCCTAGGAGACAGTCGAAGAACCCTTTTGGAACCCTTCTATCTAAGAGTTCTGATCGCTAATCTCGGATACCAGACTCAGAGGCTACACACAAGCAACAGAGTGGAATCACAACGCTTTAAAACCAGAGACATTTCCTGATGATTTGGGTTCCTTGAGTGGCGCAGCGGTCTAAGGCATTGCATCGCAGTGCTAGAGGCGTCACTACAGACCCCCCTGGTTCGATTCCAGGCTGTATCACAACCGGCCGTGATTGGGAGTCCCATAGGGCGGCGCACAATTGGCCCAGCGTCGTCCGGGTTGGGCAGGATATTTTGTCATATCTCTCTTTAGGGGAAGTTAATAATAATAATAATATGCCATTTAGCAGACGCTTTTATCCAAAGCGACTTACAGTCATGCGTGCATACATGCATACATTTTTGTGTATGGGTGGTCCCGGGGATCGAACACCACTACCTTGGCGTTACAAACGCCGTGCTCTACCAGCTGAGCTACAGAGGACCACTCTTAATAGAGTACACAGTAAGTTGTAAGTTTTAAGTCAGCGAGGGTCAGTTGTAAGGATACATTTTAAGTGACTGAGGGTCAGTTGTAAGGATAAGTTGAACTGTTTTGGGGGGGATGCAACTTTAAACAAAAGTCAGTTGTAAGAATTGGGGTGAATGAATTAGAAAAAAACTAGAACAGAAAATCCATGACTTAGAAAGAAAACACAGCTTAGATAGAAATGTTGACACCCTTCAACAGTTGGACACTTTGAAGCTTCACTGTAACATAATAAACCCGCTGCCATGACATGCGGGGGGAAACAATACGTTGAGCGAGGTGAAAGTGAAATGAAGAAAGAGGAAGAGGAACTAACCATCCATAGCATTAAAACCCCAGATGGTAGCATAACAATGGATCCTTCTGAAATTAACTCAGTCTTTAAAACATTTTATCACAAACTGTATCAATCCGAAAACAAAAGCTCAAAGGAGGATATAGATAATTTATGTAATAAGGTCATTTTACCAATTATAGAAGGGAACCAGAGAAAATGAGTATGGATTGAAACATTACTCCAGGTGAACTGTTGGAGGCCATCAATAATCTACAAAATGGGAAATCTCCTGGTAATGATGGATTCCCAGTGGAATCGTATAGACGTTTTCGTGGTCCTCTGTAGCTCAGCTGGTAGAGCACGGCGCTTGTAACGCCAGGGTAGTGGGTTCGATCCCCGGGACCACCCATACGTAAAAATGTATGCACACATGACTGTAAGTCGCTTTGGATAAAATCGTCTGCTAAATGACATATTATATTAAATTACTAAAGTCTATGCTACTTATGCTCACAGCAGCTGTAGAGAAAAATGAACTTCCCCAGTCACTGTGTTTGGCTACAATCACCCTACTTATAAAGAAAGACAAGGATCCATTGTCATGCGGATCCTTCCTCCCAGTTTCACTGTTGAATGTAGATTACAAAATCATTGCTAAGGTATTGGCTTTTCACATTGAAACAGTAAAACAAAAGTTCATCCACTCAGATCAAATAGGGTTTATACGGAACAGGATGTCTTCAGACGATGTCCGCTGATTTTTAAAAAATAATCCGTCATACCAGGAACTGGAACGCTCCAAAAGTGGCAGTATCAATAGATGCTGAAAAAGCGTTCGATAGGGTGGAATGGGCATATTTGGTGGCTGTTTAAAAAAAGTTTGGTTTTGGTCTGGTATTTATTTCCTGGATTGAGCTAGTGTATAAATCCCCCAAAGTGGCTATAAGAACAAATGGACAGATCTCTGAATCATTTAAGTTGTCCAGAGGGACCAGACAGGTCTGGCCAGTTAGAGGGACCAGACAGGTCTGGCCAGTTAGAGGGACCAGACAGGTCTGGCCAGTTAGAGGGACCAGACAGGTCTGGCCAGTTAGAGGGACCAGACAGGTCTGGCCAGTTAGAGGGACCAGACAGGTCTGGCCAGTTAGAGGGACCAGACAGGTCTGGCCAGTTAGAGGGACCAGACAGGTCTGGCCAGTTAGAGGGACCAGACAGGTCTGGCCAGTTAGAGGGACCAGACAGGTCTGGCCAGTTAGAGGGACCAGACAGGTCTGGCCAGTTAGAGGGACCAGACAGGTCTGGCCAGTTAGAGGGACCAGACAGGTCTGGCCAGTTAGAGGGACCAGACAGGTCTGGCCAGTTAGAGGGACCAGACAGGTCTGGCCAGTTAGAGGGACCAGACAGGTCTGGCCAGTTAGAGGGACCAGACAGGTCTGGCCAGTTAGAGGGACCAGACAGGTCTGGCCAGTTAGAGGGACCAGACAGGTCTGGCCAGTTATTGATTTGCTTTAGAACCCCTAGCATCAATAATCAGAACTCATGGCTCAATCCGGGGAATACAGATTGGTGGAGAACAACGTGTGATATTGTATGCAGATTACATTTTACTGTATTTATCTGAACCAAAACATTCTCTGTCATTTATTTTGCAACTGTTAGACACATCAGGATGCTGCATCAGGATTCAAAGTGAATTGGGAGAATTATGACTTTTCAAGCTTGGAAAGTAGATTTCAGTGGAAATGGACAAAGACATATGAAATCCCTGGGTGTATTGATACCTTGCTATTTGGAGGAGGCCTATAAAATCAACTACTCTCCTATAATAGATAGGATTGAGTCCGATGTTCAGAGATGGAGAACTCTCCCTATTTCTATGTTAGGTAGGGTCAACATAATCTAAATGAATATATTACCAAGGTTGATGTATTTACTGTATACCAAGCCTTACCAGTTTCAATTCCATCCAACTTTTTTTAATAAAATAAATGGCCTGCTCTCCAACTTTATTTGGAATGGAAAGACCTCAAGAGACAAACTGACACCTGCCCTATAAGGCTGTAGGTCTTGGACTACCTCATATGAAAATGTTCAACTGTATTCACTTAAACAATGGACAGCAGACTATCCTTGTGCTTGGATGAGTATTGAAGCCGTAAATTTAATACCCTATCATTTAAAATATATTCACTACATTCGGGTTCAAAGCATTGAAGAGCAAAACAGACAATCCAATGATTTTCAATTACATTTGTATTTGGGAAAATGTACATAAATTCATGAAATGGAAGAAACCCATATCTCTAGGCTAGAACAACCCAACATTACCTCAACATTACCTCAACATTACCTCAACATTACCTCCAGCATTTAATGACCTTTAAGTCCTGGTTCCAAAGTGGCATCATGAATTTTGAGCACATGCATTTTAATGGCTCACTACCGTCATTCAATCAATTACAAGAACATTTGGGTTATCCAAAACTAATTTTTTTTTAAATTCTAAGAAATCTTATTCAATCACTTCAACGGAATCTGGATTAACCTAAAGCATCTAGCATTGAAAAAAAATACTGAAAATAGCTGCAACGCCAAAGAAGTTGATTGCTAAATTATATCAAGGGTTAATTGAAACATCACCCTGATAGTTCAGAACCTATAAGGAAAAATGGGAAACAGATTGATGAGAGCTATTGGTCACAGATAAGGGAAAATGTTCGTATTTGCTCCTACAACCTTAGACATAAATTATTGCAATTCAAAATAATCCATAGGATTTACTCCACTCCTGCCAGAATGCATATAATTCACCCAGAAATGTCTCATCTCTGTTGGAGATGTGAAAACACAAAGGAACCCTGTTACATATGCAGTGGTCCTGTGACAAACGGACACCATTTTGGGATAGTGTCTGTCTCATTTCATTGGTCTAGGAATGTATATCCATCCATCTCCACGCTCATGTCTGTTGGGAAATGTAAAAATTGGTGACCAATATCAAAGAAAGTTTGGTGACTTTCAATACACATATACAGTGCATTCGGAAAGTATTCAGACCCCTTGACTTTTTCTAAATTTTGTTACATTACAGCCTTATTCTAAAATTGATTAAATAGTTTTCCCCCCTCATCAATCTACACACAATACCCCATAATGAAAAAACAAAAACGTTTTTTTTTTTCTTCAAATGTATTAAAAATAAAAAACTGAAATATCACATTTCCATAAGTATTCAGACGTTTTTTTTTTCTTTACTCAGTACTTTGTTGAAGCACCTTTAGCAGCGATTACAGCCTCGAGTCTTCTTGGGTATGATGCTATCCCGAGTGGCGCAGTGGTCTAAGGCGCTGCATCACAGTGCTAGCTGTGCCACTAGAGATCCTGGTTCGAAATCCAGGCTCTGCTGTAGCCGGCCGCGACCGGGAGACCCATGGGGCGCGGCACACAATTGGCCCAGCGTCGTCCAAGGTAGGGGAGGGTTTGGCCGGCAGGGATGTAGCTCAGTTGGTAGAGCATGGTGTTTTCATCAACGCCAGGGTTGTGGGTTCGATTCCAACGGGGGGCCAATATAAAAAATATAATAATAATAATTGTATGCACTAACTGTAAGTCGCTCTGGATAAGAGCGTCTGCTAAATGACTAAATAAATAAATAAAAATAAATAAAAATGCTACAGGCTTGGCACACCTGTATTTGGGGAGTTTCACCCATTCTTCTCTGCAGATCCTCTCAAGCTCTGTCAGGTTGGATGGGGAGTGTTGCTGCACAGCTATTTTCAGGTTTCTCCAGAGATGTTCAATTGGGTTCAAGTCCAGAATCTGGCTGAGCCACTCAAGAACATTCAGAGACTTGTCCCGAAGCCACTCCTGCATTGTCTTGGCTGTGTGCTTAGGGTCGTTGGCCTGTTGGAAGGTGAACCTTCACCCCAGTCTGAGGTCCTGAGCGCTCTGGAGCAGGTTTTCATCAAGGATCTCTCTGTACTTTGCTCCGTTAATCTTTCCCTCAATCCTGACTAGTCTCCCAGACCCTGCCACTGAAAAACATCCCCACAGCATCATGGTGCCAGGTTTCCTCCAGACTTGACGCTTGGCATTCAGGCCAAAGAGTTCAATCTTGGTTTCATCAGACCAGAGAATCTTGTTTCTCATGGTCTGAGAGTCCTTTAGGTGCCTTTTGGCAAACTAAAAGCAGGCTGTCATGTGCCTTTTACTGAGGAGTGGCTTCCATCTGGCCACTCTACCATAAAGGCCTGATTGGTGGAGTGCTGCAGAGATGGTTCCTATCTCCACAGAGGAACTCTAGAGCTCTGTCAGAGTGACCATCGGGTTCTTGGTCACCCCCCTGACCAAAGCCCTTCTCCTCCGATTGCTCAGTTTGTCCGGGCGGCCAGCTCTAGGAAGAGTCTTGGTGGTTCCAACCTTCTTCCATTTAGGAATGATGGAGGCCACTGTGTTCTTGGGGACCTTCAATGCTGCAGACATTTTTTGGTACCCTTCCCCAGATCTGTGCCTCGACACAATCCTGTCTCGGAGCTCTACGGATAATTCCGTCGACCTCATGGCTTGGTTTTTGCTCTGACATGCACTGTCAACTCTGGGACCTTATATAGACAGGTGTGTGCCTTTCTATGTCCAATCAATTATATATCATCAATATAGTATTACTATATACCATGGACCATGATATCAATATTATTACTATATACCATGGACCATGATATCAGTAGTTCTACTAAATACCATGGACCAAGATATCAATATGATTACTATATACCATGGACCATGATATCAATATTATTACTATATACCATGGACCAAGATATCAATATGATTACTATATACCATGGACCATGATATTAGTAGTTCTACTAAATACCATGGACCAAGATATCAATATGATTACTATATACCATGGACCATGATATCAGTAGTTCTACTAAATACCATGGACCATGATATCAATATGATTACTATATACCATGGACCATGATATCAGTAGTTCTACTAAATACCATGAACCAAGATATCAATATGATTACTATATACCATGGACCGTGATATCAGTCTTTCTACTAAATACCATGAACTAAGATATCAATATGATTACTATATACCATGGACCATGATATCAGTAGTTCTACTAAATACCATGGACCAAGATATCAATATGATTACTATATACCATGGACCATGATATCAGTAGTTCTACTAAATACCATGGACCAAGATATCAATATGATTACTATATACCATGGACCATGATATCAATATGATTACTATATACCATGGACCATGATATCATTAGTTCTACTAAATACCATGGACCAAGATATCAATATGATTACTATATACCATGGACCAAGATATCAATATGATTACTATATACCATGGACCATGGCATCAATATGATTACTATATACCATGGACCATGATATCAATATGATTACTATATACCATGGACCATGATATCAGTAGTTCTACTAAATACCATGAACCAAGATATCAATATGATTACTATATACCATGGACCATGATATCAGTAGTTCTACTAAATACCATGAACCAAGATATCAATATGATTACTATATACCATGGACCATGATATCAGTAGTTCTACTAAATACCATGGACCAAGATATCAATATGATTACTAAATACCATGGACCAAGATATCAATATGATTACTATATACCATGGACCAAGATATCAATATGATTACTATATACCATGGACCATGATATCAGTAGTTCTACTAAATACCATGGACCAAGATATCAATATGATTACTATATACCATGGACCATGATATCAGTAGTTCTACTAAATACCATGGACCAAGATATCAATATGATTACTATATACCATGGACCATGATATCAGTAGTTCTACTAAATACCATGGACCAAGATATCAATATTATTACTATATACCATGGACCATGATATCATTAGTTCTACTAAATACCATGGACCAAGATATCAATATGATTACTATATACCATGGACCAAGATATCAATATGATTACTATATACCATGGACCATGATATCAATATGATTACTATATACCATGGACCATGATATCAATATGATTACTATATACCATGGACCATGATATCAGTAGTTCTACTAAATACCATGAACCAAGATATCAATATGATTACTATATACCATGGACCATGATATCAGTAGTTCTACTAAATACCATGAACCAAGATATCAATATGATTACTATATACCATGGACCATGATATCAGTAGTTCTACTAAATACCATGAACCAAGATATCAATATGATTACTATATACCATGGACCATGATATCAGTAGTTCTACTAAATACCATGAACCAAGATATCAATATGATTACTATATACCATGGACCATGATATCAATATGATTACTATATACCATGGACCATGATATCAATATGATTACTATATACCATGGACCATGATATCAATATGATCACAATATATAATGGACCAAGATATCAATATGATTACTATATACCACGGACCAAGATATCAAATATGATTACTATATACCATGGACCATGATATCAATAGGATTACTATATACCATGGACCATGATATCAATATGATTACTATATACCATGGACCATGATATCAGTAGTTCTACTAAATACCATGAACCAAGATATCAATATGATTACTATATACCATGGACCATGATATCAATATGATTACTATATACCATGGACCATGATATCAATATGATTACTATATACCATGGACCAATATATCAATATGATTACTATATACCATATATCAAGATATCAATATGATTACTATATACCATGGACCATGATATCAATATGATTACTATATACCATGGACCATGATATCAATATGATTACTATATACCATGAACCAAGATATCAATATGATTACTATATACCATGGACCATGATATCAATATGATTAATATATACCATGGACCAAGATATCAATATGATTACTATATACCATGGACCATGATATCAATATGATTACTATATACCATGGACCATGATATCAATATGATTACTATATACCATGGACCAAGATATCAATATGATTACTATATACCATGGACCATGATATCAATATGATTACTATATACCATGGACCATGATATCAATATGATTACTATATACCATGGATCAAGATATCAGTATGATTACTATATACCATGGAGCATGATATCAATATGATTACTATATACCATGGATCAAGATATCAATATGATTACTATATACCATGGATCAAAGATATCAATATGATTACTATATACCATGGACCAAGATATCAATATGATTACTATATACCATGGATCAAGATATCAATATGATTACTATATACCATGGACCAAGATATCAATATGATTACTATATACCATGGACCATGATATCAATATGATTACTATATACCATGGATCAAGATTTCAATATGATTACTATATACCATGGACCAAGATATCAATATGATTACTATATACCATGGACCATGATATCAATATGATTACTATATACCATGGACCATGATATGCAGGCCAATGGTATTACTATTCTGAACAAAAATATAAACGCAACATGCAACAATTTCAACGATTTTGCTGAGTTACAGTTCATAGAAGGAAATCAGTCAATTGAAATAAATTCATTAGGCCCCATTAGGGTTTCACATGACTGGGCAGGGGCGCAGCAATGGGTTGACCTGGGAGGGCAAAGACCCACCCACTTGGGAGCCAGGCCCAGCCAATCAGAATTAGGTTTTCCCCACAAATGGGCTTTATTACAGACAGAAATACTCCCCAGTGTCATCAGCTGTCTGGGTGTCTGGTCTCAGACGATCCCGCAGGTGAAGAAGCTGGATATGGAGGTGCTGGGCTGGCGTGGTTACATGTGGTCTGCGTTTGTGAAGCCGGTTGGACGTACTGCCAAATTCTCTAAAACGACGTTGGAGGCTGCTTATGGTAGAGAAGTTAACATTAAATTATCTGGCAACACCTCTGGTGGACATTCCTGCAGTCAGCATGCCAATTGCACGCTCCCTCAAAACTTGAGACATCTGTGGCATTGTGTTGTGTGACAAAACTGCACATTTTAGAGTGGCCTTTTATTGTCCGCAGCACAAGGTGCACCTGTGTAATGATCATGCTGTTTAATCAGCTTCTTGATATGCCACACCTGTCAGGTGGATGGATTATCTTGGCAAAGGAGAAATGCTCACTAACAGGAATGTAAACAAATTTGTACACAACATTTGAGAGAAATAAGCTTTTTGTGTGTATATAACATTTCTGGGATTTTTTTTTCAGCTCATGAAACATGGGACCAACATTTTACATGTTGCGTTTATATTTTTGTTCAGTATATATACCATGGACCAAGATATCAATAGTATTACTATATACCATGGACCAAGATATCAATAATATTACTGTATACCATGGACATTATATCAATAGTATTACTATATACCATGGACCATGGTAGGCCTACCAGGACAATAGCATAACTATATACAGACATCCGAGGACAAGCCCAGACCTGTTTAAAGCATCAGCTTCAAGTGGAAATAAAGTACATGTTGAACACATTCTGGCAAGGAAGTATTTTCACCGTTTTATTGGGAGAAATTCTGGAGAGAGTATTCCGGTGCAGTAGTTGTATATTGAAGTGGTTAGTCATGGTCCTGCACATTGGAATGTCAAGGGCAGCTCAACAAGGGAACATGGTAAAGAGCCTTAAGACTTTAGGATTCAAACATTCCTGCGTTTTATTGTAACAACGCTGCCGTCGTTTAAACCTAGACTTGAGAAATGGATGCAGATTCACACTGTTTTCACAGTAAAGGCATTGTATAGGAAAGCATATTCATATTCCATGGGAGAACGTTTTGTTGTATCCTTACTATTATAGCACCGTGAACTCGCTGAACTATGGATGAAACAGCACGGAAGCCTTTGGTTTGTTAGGCTGCTCCCAGATCAGTTACTTCTGTACGTCACACCAGTCTGTCAGAATGACCATGGGGAGTTGGCGAGACAGCAACAGATCTGAGAGCAGGCTATTGGTTTGTATGGTTTGTTATTCCCTTTCGATTGGTTTACTGTTTCTCATTAAGAATGTCCTAATTACGATCACCCTATACTCATTACCAGACAGACAGGATGTGGTCCTCTGTAGATCAGCTGGTAGAGCAGACGGACCAGGGTTCAGCTGGTAGAGCAGACGGACCAGGGTTCAGCTGGTAGAGCACGTTCAGACGGACCAGGGTTCAGCTGGTAGAGCACGTTCAGACGGACCAGGGTTCAGCTGGTAGAGCACGTTCAGACGGACCAGGGTTCAGCTGGTAGAGCACGTTCAGACGGACCAGGGTTCAGCTGGTAGAGCACGTTCAGACGGACCAGGGTTTCAGCTGGTAGAGCACGTTCAGACGGACCAGGGTTCAGCTGGTAGAGCACGTTCAGACGGACCAGGGTTCAGCTGGTAGAGCACATTCAGACGGACCAGGGTTCAGCTGGTAGAGCACGTTCAGACGGACCAGGGTTCAGCTGGTAGAGCACGTTCAGACGGACCAGGGTTCAGCTGGTAGAGCACGTTCAGACGGACCAGGGTTTCAGCTGGTGGAGCACGTTCAGACGGACCAGGGTTCAGCTGGTAGAGCACGTTCAGACGGACCAGGTTTCAGCTGGTAGAGCACGTTCAGACGGACCAGGGTTCAGCTGGTAGAGCACGTTCAGACGGACCAGGGTTCAGCTGGTAGAGCACGTTCAGACGGACCAGGGTTCAGCTGGTAGAGCACGTTCAGACGGACCAGGGTTCAGCTGGTAGAGCACGTTCAGACGGACCAGGGTTCAGCTGGTAGAGCACGTTCAGACGGACCAGGGTTCAGCTGGTAGAGCACGTTCAGACGGACCAGGGTTCAGCTGGTAGAGCACGTTCAGACGGACCAGGGTTCAGCTGGTAGAGCACGTTCAGACGGACCAGGGTTCAGCTGGTAGAGCACGTTCAGACGGACCAGGGTTCAGCTGGTAGAGCATGTTCAGACGGACCAGGGTTCAGCTGGTAGAGCATGTTCAGACGGACCAGGGTTCAGCTGGTAGAGCATGTTCAGACGGACCAGGGTTCAGCTGGTAGAGCATGTTCAGACGGACCAGGGTTCAGCTGGTAGAGCATGTTCAGACGGACCAGGGTTCAGCTGGTAGAGCACGTTCAGACGGACCAGGGTTCAGCTGGTAGAGCATGTTCAGACGGACCAGGGTTCAGCTGGTAGAGCATGTTCAGACGGACCAGGGTTCAGCTGGTAGAGCACGTTCAGACGGACCAGTGTTCAGCTGGTAGAGCATGTTCAGACGGACCAGGGTTCAGCTGGTAGAGCATGTTCAGACGGACCAGGGTTCAGCTGGTAGAGCATGTTCAGACGGACCAGGGTTCAGCTGGTAGAGCATGTTCAGACGGACCAGGGTTCAGCTGGTAGAGCACGTTCAGACGGACCAGGGTTCAGCTGGTAGAGCATGTTCAGATGGACCAGGGTTCAGCTGGTAGAGCACGTTCAGACGGACCAGGGTTCAGCTGGTAGAGCATGTTCAGACGGACCAGGGTTCAGCTGGTAGAGCAGACGGACCAGGGTTCAGCTGGTAGAGCATGTTCAGACGGACCAGGGTTCAGCTGGTAGAGCATATTCAGACGGACCAGGGTTCAGCTGGTAGAGCACGTTCAGACGGACCAGGGTTCAGCTGGTAGAGCACGTTCAGACGGACCAGGGTTCAGCTGGTAGAGCATGTTCAGACGGACCAGGGTTCAGCTGGTAGAGCACGTTCAGACGGACCAGGGTTCAGCTGGTAGAGCATGTTCAGACGGACCAGGGTTCAGCTGGTAGAGCATGTTCAGACGGACCAGGGTTCAGCTGGTAGAGCATGTTCAGACGGACCAGGGTTCAGCTGTGGTTTCTGTTCATGTTACCAGACGGACCAGGGTTCAGCTGTGGTTTCTGTTCATGTTACCAGACGGACCAGGGTTCAGCTGTGGTTTCTGTTCATGTTACCAGACGGACCAGGGTTCAGCTGTGGTTTCTGCTCCATTTCGTACAGAGTTTTCGTAAAACCTCCGGAGATTCCATTGCAGGATGTTTGTGGCGTTCTCCTTCCTGGCCAGTAGTTGTTGTTGGTTTATATTTACTGAACGATAAAGAACTGTAGTTTATTAGTATCATAGCAGCTCAGAACGTGCCTCATGGTCTGAAATGTCTTTCTGGTCTCTCAGAATATTTATTTCAACCTCTCCCTGACCGAGTCTGTAATAGCTACATGTTTCAAGCAGACCACTGTAGTCCCTGTGCCCAATAATGCCAAGGTAACCTGTCTAAATGACTATTGTGGTCCTCTGTAGCTCAGCTGGTAGAGCACGGTGCTTGTAACGCCGAGGTAGTGGGTTCGATCCCCGGGACCACCCATACGCAAAAACGTATGCACGCATGACTGTAAGTTGCTTTGGATAAAAGCGTCTGCTAAATGGCATATTATCATATTACTATCGCCCTGTAGCACTCACATCTGTAGCCATGAAGTGCTTTGAAAGGCTGGTCATGGCTCACATCAACACCATCATCCTAGAAACCCTAGACTCACTCCAATTTGCATACCGCCCCAACAGATCCACAGATGACAAAATCTCTATTGCATGCCACACTGCCCTTTCCCACCTGGACAAGAGGAACACTTATGTGAGAATCTTGTTCAATGACTACAGCTCAGCGTTCAACACCATAGTGCCCTCAAAGCTCATCACTAAGCTAAGGACCCTGGGATTAAACACCTCCCTCTGCAACTGGATCCTGGACTTCCTGATGGGCCGCCCCCAGGTGGTAAGGGTAGGCAATGACACATCTGCCACGCTGATCCTCAACACGGGGGCCCCTCAGGGGTGCGTGCTCAGTCCCCTCCTGTACTCCCTGTTCACCCATGACTGCATGGCCAGGCACGACTCCAACACCATCATTAAGTTTGCAGACGACACAACAGTGGTAGGCCTGATCACTGACAACAATGAGACAGCCTCTAGGGAGGAGGTCAGAGATTTGGCCGTGTGGTGCCAGGACAACAACCTCTCCCTCAACGTGACCAAGACAAAGGAGCTGATTGTGGACTACAGGAAACGGAGGGCCAAGAACGCCCCCATTCACATCGATGGGGCCGTAGTGGAGCGGGTTGAGAGCTTCAAGTTCCTCTGTGTCCACATCACTAAGGATCTATCAAACACACCAACACAGTCGTTAAGAGGGCACGACAACGCCTCTTTCCCCTCAGGAGGCTGAAAAGATTTGGCATGGGCCCTCAGATCCTCAAAAAGTTCTACAGCTGCAACATCGAGAACATTGAGCTGCATCACCGCTTGGTATGGCAACTGCTCGGCCTCCGACCGCAAGGCACTACAGAGGGTAGTGCGTACGGCCCAGTACATCACTGGGGCCAAGCTTCCTGCCATCCAGGACCTCTATACCAGGCGGTGTCAGAGGAAGGCCCTCAAAATTGTCAGACTCCAGCCACCCAAGTCATAGACTGTTCTCTCTGCTACCGCACGGTAAACAGTACCGGACCCACACTGGACCCTACCCACACACTGGACTCTACCCACACACTGGACTCTACCCACACACTGGACTCTACCCACACACTGGACTCTACCCCCACACTGGACTCTACCCACACACTGGACTCTACCCACACACTGGACTCTACCCACACACTGGACTCTACCCACACACTGGACTCTACCCACACACTGGACTCTACCCACACACTGGACTCTACCCACACACTGGACTCTACCCACACACTGGACTCTACCCACACACTGGACTCTACCCCACACACTGGACTCTACCCACACACTGGCCTCTACCCACACACTGGACTCTACCACACACTGGACTCTACCCACACACTGGACTCTACCACACACTGGACTCTACCCCACACACTGGACTCTACCCCACACACTGGACTCTACCCACACACTGGACTCTACCCACACACTGGATTCTACCACACACACTGGACTCTACCCACACACTGGACTCTACCCACACACTGGACTCTACCCCCACACTGGACTCTACCCACACACTGGACTCTACCCACACACTGGACTCTACCCACACACACTGGACTCTACCCACACACTGGACTCTACCCACACACTGGACTCTACCCACACACTGGACTCTACCCACACACTGGACTCTACCCACTCACTGGACTCTACCCACACACTGGACTCTACCCCCCACACTGGACTCTACCCACACACTGGACTCTACCCACACACTGGACTCTACCCACACACTGGACTCTACCCACACACTGGACTCTACCCACACACTGGACTCTACCCACACACTGGACTCTACCCCACACACTGGACTCTACCCACACACTGGACTCTACCCCACACACTGGACTCTACCCACACACTGGCCTCTACCCACACACTGGACTCTACCACACACTGGACTCTACCCACACACTGGACTCTACCACACACTGGACTCTACCCCACACACTGGACTCTACCCCACACACTGGACTCTACCCACACACTGGACTCTACCCACACACTGGACTCTACCACACACACTGGACTCTACCCCACACACTGGACTCTACCCACACACTGGACTCTACCCACACACTGGACTCTACCACACACTGGACTCTACCCCACACACTGGACTCTACCCACACACTGGACTCTACCCACACACTGGACTCTACCACACACTGGACTCTACCCACACACTGGACTCTACCCACACACTGGACTCTACCCACACACTGGACTCTACCCACTCACTGGACTCTACCACACACTGGACTCTACCACACACTGGACTCTACCCTCACACTGGACTCTACCCACTCACTGGACTCTACCCCCCACACTGGACTCTACCCACACACTGGACTCTACCACACACTGGACTCTACCCACACACTGGACTCTACCCCCACACTGGACTCTACCCACACACTGGACTCTACCACACACTGGACTCTACCCACACACTGGACTCTACCCACACACACTGGACTCTACCACACACTGGACTCTACCCACACACACGGGTGGACTCTACCCACACCACTGGACTCTACCCCCACACTGGACTCTACCCACTCACTGGACTCTACCACACACTGGACTCTACCACACACTGGACTCTACCCTCACACTGGACTCTACCCACTCACTGGACTCTACCCCCACACTGGACTCTACCCCACACACTGGACTCTACCACACACTGGACTCTACCCACACACTGGACTCTACCCCCCACACTGGACTCTACCCACACACTGGACTCTACCACACACTGGACTCTACCCACACACTGGACTCTACCCACACACTGGACTCTACCACACACTGGACTCTACCCACACACTGGACTCTACCCACACACTGGACTCTACCCCCACACTGGACTCTACCCACACACTGGACTCTACCCACACACTGGACTCTACCCACACACTGGACTCTACCCACACACTGGACTCTACCCACACACTGGCCTCTACCCACACACTGGACTCTACCACACACTGGACTCTACCCACACACTGGACTCTACCACACACTGGACTCTACCCCACACACTGGACTCTACCCCCACACTGGACTCTACCCACACACTGGACTCTACCCACACACTGGACTCTACCCACACACTGGCCTCTACCCACACACTGGACTCTACCACACACTGGACTCTACCCACACACTGGACTCTACCCACACACTGGACTCTACCACACACTGGACTCTACCCACACACTGGACTCTACCCACACACTGGACTCTACCCACACCCTGGGCCTCTACCCACACACTGGACTCTACCACACACTGGACTCTACCCACACACTGGACTCTACCCACACACTGGACTCTACCACACACTGGACTCTACCCACACACTGGACTCTACCCACACACTGGACTCTACCCACACACTGGCCTCTACCCACACACTGGACTCTACCCACACACTGGACTCTACCCACACACTGGACCCTACCCACACACTGGACTCTACCCACACACTGGACTCTACCAACACACTGGACTCTACCCACACACTGGACTCTACCCCACACACTGGACTCTACCCACACACTGGACTCTACACACACACTGGACTCTACCCACACACTGGACTCTACCCACACACTGGACTCTACCCACACACTGGACTCTACCCACACACTGGACTCTACCCACACACTGGACTCTACCCACACACTGGACTCTACCCACACACTGGACTCTACCCACACACTGGACTCTACCCACACACACTGGACTCTACCACACACACTGGACTCTACCACACACTGGACTCTACCCACACACTGGACTCTACCCACACACTGGACTCTACCACACACTGGACTCTACCACACACTGGACTCTACCACACACTGGACTCTACCACACACTGGACTCTACCCACACACTGGACTCTACCCACACACTGGGACTCTACCACACACTGGACTCTACCACACACTGGACTCTACCCACACACTGGACTCTACCACACACTGGACTCTACCACACACTGGACTCTACCACACACTGGACTCTACCCCCACACTGGACTCTACCCACACACTGGACTCTACCCACACACTGGACTCTACCCACACACTGGACTCTACCCACACACTGGACTCTACCCACTAATTCACACATAACACGTACACACAGGCACACACTCACAACACACACACTTCCACACTTCCACACTCACCACATATACTGCTGCTACTGTCTATTATCTATCCTGTTGTCTAGTCACTTTACCCCTACCTACAGTATACTGCTGCTACTGTCTATTATCTATCCTGTTGCCTAGTCACTTTACCCCTACCTACAGTATACTGCTGCTACTGTCTATTATCTATCCTGTTGTCTAGTCACTTTACCCCTACCTACAGTATACTGCTGCTACTGTCTATTATCTATCCTGTTGTCTAGTCCCTTTACCCCTACCTACAGTATACTGCTGCTACTGTCTATTATCTATCCTGTTGTCTAGTCCCTTTACCCCTACCTACAGTATATGTACAGTGCATCGGAAAGTATTCAGACCCCTTGACTGTTTCCACATTTTGTTTCGTTACAGCCTTATTCTAAAATGGATTAAATTGTTTTTTCCCTCATCAATCTACAAACAATACCCCATAATGACAAAGCAAAAACTGATTTTTAGATATTTTTGCAAATTGATTAAAAAGAAAAAATGGAAATATAACATTTACATTAGTATTCAGACCCTTTACTCAGTATTTGTATTAGTATTTATTATGGATCCCCATTAGCTGATGCCAAGGCAGCAGCTACTCTTCCTGGGGTTTATTATGGATCCCCATTAGTTCCTGCCAAGGCAGCAGCTACTCTTCCTGGGGTTTATTATGGATCCCCATTAGTTCCTGCCAAGGCAGCAGCTACTCTTCCTGGGGTTTATTATGGATCCCCATTAGTTCCTGCCAAGGCAGCAGCTACTCTTCCTGGGGTTTATTATGGATCCCCATTAGTTCCTGCCAAGGCAGCAGCTACTCTTCCTGGGGTATTTTATGGATCCCCATTAGTTCCTGCCAAGGCAGCAGCTACTCTTCCTGGGGTTTATTATGGATCCCCATTAGTTCCTGCCAAGGCAGCAGCTACTCTTCCTGGGGTTTATTATGGATCCCCATTAGTTCCTGCCAAGGCAGCAGCTACTCTTCCTGGGGTCCAGAAAAATTAAGGCAGTTATACATTTAAAAAGACATTACAATACATTCAGAACAGATTTCACAGCTAAGTGTGTGGCCTCAGGCCCCTACTCCACTACCACATATCTACAACACTAAATCCATGTGTACGTGTGTGTATAGTGTGTATGTTATCATGTGTGTGTATGCATGTGTCTGTGTCTATGTTTGTGTTGCTTCACAGTCCCCGCTGTTCCATAAGGTGTATTTATCTGTTTTTTAAATCTGATTCTACTGCTGGCATCAGTTACTTGATGTGGAACAGAGTTCCATGTAGTCATGGCTCTATGTAGTACTGTACACCTCCCATAGTCTGTTCTGGACTTGGGGACTGTGAAGAGACCTCTGGTGGCATGTCTTGTGGGGTATGCATGGGTGTCCGAGCTGTGTGCCAGTAGTTCAAACAGACAGCTCGGTGCTTTCAACATGTCAATACCTCTCACAAACACAAGCAGTGATGAAGTCAATCTCTCCTCCACTTTGAGCCAGGAGAGATTGGCATGCATATTATTAATGTTTGCTCTCTGTGTACATCCAAGGGCCAGCCGTGCTGCCCTGTTCTGAGCCAACTGCAATTTTCCTAAGTCCCTCTTTGTTGCACCTGACCACACGACAGAACAGTAGTCCATGTGTGACAAAACTAGGGCCTGTAGGACCTGCCTTGTTGATAGTGCTGTTAAGAAGGTAGAGAAGCGCTTTATTATGGACAGACTTCTCCCCATCTTAGCTACTGTTGTATCAATATGTTTTGACCATGACAGTTTACAATCCAGGGTTACTCCAAGCAGTTTAGTCACCTCAACTTGTTCAATCTCCACATGATTTATTACAATATTTAATTGAGGTTTGGAGTTTAGTGACTGATTTGTTCCAAATACAATGCTTTTAGTTTTAGAAATATTTAGGACTAACTTATTCCTTTTTCAGCAGCAGACTATGATCGATAATGTCAAAAGCCGCACTGAAGTCTAACAAAACAGCCCCCACAATCTTTTTATCATCAATTTCTCTCAGCCAATCATCAGTCATTTGTGTAAGTGCTGTGCGTGTTGAATGTCCTTCCCTATAATCGTGCTGAAAGTCTGTTGTCAATTTGTTTACTGTAAAATAGCATTGTATCTGGTCAAACACAATTATTTCCAATAGTTTACTAAGGGTTGGTAACAGGCTGATTGGTCGGCTATTTCAGCTAGTAAAGGGGGCTTCACTATTCTTAGGCAGTGGAATGACTTTTGTTTCCCTCCAGGCCTGGGGGCACACACTTTCTAGTAGGCTTCAATTGAAAATATGGCAAATAGGAGTGGCAATATCGTCCGCTATTATCCTCAGTAATTTTCCATCCAAGTTGTCAGACCCCGGTGGCTTGTCATTGTTGATAGACAACAATAATTTTTTCTCATCTTCCACATTCACTTTACGGAATTCAGAATTACAACGTTTTATCTTTCATAATTTGGTCAGATATACTTGGATGTGTAGTGTCAGCAATTGTTGCTGGCATGTCATGCCTAAGTTAGCTAATCTTGCCAATGAAAAAATAATTAAAGTAGTTGGCAATATCAGTCGGTTTTGTGATGAATGAGCCATCTGATTCAATGAATGATGGAGCTGAGTTTGCCTTTTTCCCCAAAATTTCATTTAAGGTGCTCCAAAGCTTTTTACTATCATTCTTTATGTCATTTATCTTTGTTTCATAGTGTAGTTTCTTCTTATTTTTATTCAGTTTAGTCACATGATTTCTCAATTTGCAATACGTTTGCCAATCGGTTGTGCAGCCAGACTTATTTGCCATTCCTTTTGCCTCATCCCTCTCAACCATACAATTTTTTAATTCCTCGTCAATTCACGGGGATTTAACCTTTTTTACAGTCATTTTCTTAATGGGTGCATGCTTATAAGTAACTGGAATAAGCAATTTCATAAATGTGTCCTGATACTGACTGTTAGCGCTTGGTGGTTTATAGCAGCTTCCACCAGAATGGGCTTTAGGTGAGGCAGATGAACCTGTAGCCATATTACTTCATGTCAGGACTTCCTCCGAAGCTGCCTCCTCTCCTTGTTCGGGCAGGCTTCGGCGTTCGTCGTCACCGGCCTTCCAGCCACTGCCGCTCCTCATCTCATCAGTCTTGTTTATTACACACACCTGTTTAAGTGTTCCCTCTGCCCCCTTGTCTTTGTGTGTGATTGTTTATTGTGGAGGATAGTGAAGCTCGGTGGAGCTCCGTGTATTTTGTATCGCTGGGATAATTCCCCTGTGCCTTGTATTTTCCAGTGCGTCTGTTTTGCGCACTAGAGTGTTTGACGCATTTCTGCGTAGCCCTGTATTTGCGGACTAAAGCCTGTTATTCTGTGATTTACCCTCCTGCGCCTGACTCCTTCGACATCACCTCATCACAGAATCACATACCAAAATGGAGTCAGCAGGAGAGGAACACATGCCTGGAGTCGTGGAACGGGTCCGGGAGCATTCGACGATACTAGCCAGCGATGGATTGGGTTCTCCAGGTCGTCCAACGCCTGGAGAGGAGAGGACCCGATCTTTCGGGACAGCTGAGCGACCAGCCACCCACACCCCAGCACCCAGAGGGATCCATATATCCCGACCACGGGATTTCTCCATCGGGAGAAGGTGTCCGCCCTCGTTTCCTGCCTCTCGGGGAAAGCCCTGGAGTGGGCCAACGCAGTTTGGAGTGAAGGAGGAGCCGCGTTGAACAACTACAGGGAGTTCGCTCACCTCTTTCGGGCCGTCTTCGATCACCCGCCCGAGGGTAGAGAGGCCGGCGAGTGGCTGGTCCACCTAAGGTAGGGGACGAGGACCGCGCAGGACTTCGCCCTGGAGTTTCGGACTCTAGCGGCTGGGTCCGGTGGAACAAGCGGGCCCTCATCGACCACTTCCGGTGCAATCTTTGAAAGGACATCCGAAGGGAGCTAGCCTGCCGGGACACCATGTTGTCCTTCAATCAACTGGTGGACATGTCCATCCAATTGGACAACCTGCTGGCTGCTAGAGGACGTCCTGGAAGGGGCCTGCCCATTCCAACCCCCCCCCCCCCCCCCCCCCCCCCCCCCCCCCCCCCCCCCCCCCCCCCCCCCAACCCGGATCACGAGATGATGGAGCTGGGCGGAGCGGCGATCCGGGAGAGCGGAGGACGACAGTGCCAGTGTCACTCTCGTGGCACGAGAGGACATTCTCCTGTACGCTGTCGTCGGCGTCACTATGATTACGCACAAGACTCATAGAGAGCAAGTCACCTTTTTTATTATTGAGTCACTTGATTTCCCTGTTGCGTTAGGTCTTCCCTGGTTAGCACTACACAACCCCACCTTCTCATGTCCGCAGAGGGTTCTCATGGGGTGGTCGCGAGAGTGTCAGGGTAGGTGTCTTGGTGTTTCCGTTGGTGCAACCACGGTGGAAAGTCCAGACACTACTTCCACCGTGCGCATTCCCCCCGAATACCTCGATTTGGCACACGCGTTTTCCAAAACGCAAGCGACCAATTTACCACCTCATCGGGCGTTGGATTGCATGATAAACCTCAGGGTAGACGCTGTGCCTCCCAGGGGTCATGTGTATCCCCTGTCGCAGGCTGAGACTGAGGCGATGGAGACATACGTCTCTGAGTCCCTGCTCCAGGGGTTCATAAGTCCCTCCACTTCGCCCGCCTCCTCAAGTTAATTTTTTGTGAAGAAGAAAGACAGAGGTCTGCGCCCGTGCATTGATTACCGAGCACTGAACAAGGGGACAATACGTTATAGTTATCCTCTACCCCTCATTCCATCTGTGATCGAGTCAATGCATGGGGCGTGCTTCTTCACTAAATTAGATCTCCGGAGGGTGTACAACCTGGTGCGTGTCCGAGAGGGAGATGAGTGGAAGACAGCATTTAGCACAACCACGGGGCATTATATGAATACCTGGTGATGCCTTACGGTTTGATGAATGCTCCCTCAGTCTTCCAGTCCTTTGTGATTGAGGTGTTTCGGGACATTCTTGGTCGCTGTGTAGTGGTCTACATCAATGAAATTCTGGTGTATTCCGCTACACGCGCCGAGCATGTGTCTCTGGTTCGCAGAGTGCTGTCCCGACTGTTGGAACATGACCTTTATGCCAAGACAGAAAAGTGTCTGTTCTTCCAACAGTCCGTCTCCTTCGTCGGATACCACATCACCACCTCATGTGTGGAGATGGAGGGAGACCGCATTTTATTGGCCGACTCCAACCACGGTTAAGGAGGTGCAGTGCTTTATTGGCTTTGCCAACTACTAACTGAGGTTTATCCGGGGCTTTGGCAAGGTCTCAGCTCCCATTACCTCCCTGTTGAAGGGTGGGCCGTCCCTGCTCCGCTGGTCTGCTGAGGCTGACAGGTAACCTGAGGGTTCTGTTCACCTCAACCCCGGTACTGGCCCATCCCGATCCATCACTACCATTCGTAGTGGAGGTGGATGCGTCCGAGGTAGGGATAGGCGCTGTCATATCTCAATGCTCGGCATGCCACCCAAGCTCCGCCCCTGTGCCTTCTTCTCCAAGAAGCTCATCCCGGCGGAGCAGAACTACGCCGTTGGTGATCTGGAGCTGTTGGCTGTTGTCCGAGCCCTGACCGTGTGGAGGCACTGGCTCGAGGGGGCGAAACACCCTTTCCACGTCTGGAAAGGCACTTGGCACTTGTCATCTCCCGTCTGGATTACTGCAACTCGCTGTTGGCTGGGCTCCCTGCCTGTGCCATTAAACCCCTACAACTCATCCAGAATGCCGCAGCCCGTCTGGTGTTCAACCTTCCCAAGTTCTCTCACGTCACCCCGCTCCTCCGCACACTCCACTGGCTTCCAGTTGAAGCTCGAATCTGCTACAAGACCATGGTGCTTGCCTACGGAGCTGTGAGGGGAACGGCACCTCCGTACCTTCAGGCTCTGATCAGTCCCTACACCCAAACGAGGGCACTGCGTTCATCCACCTCTGGCCTGCTGGCTCCCCTACCTCTGCGGAAGTATAGTTCCCGCTCAGCCCAGTCAAAACTGTTCGCTGCTCTGGCACCCCAATGGTGGAACAAGCTCCCTCACGACGCCAGGACAGCGGAGTCACTCACCACCTTCCGGAGACATTTGAGTTGTAAAGTGGTTATCCCACTGGCTATAAGGTGAATGCACCTATTTGTAAGTCGCTCTGGATAAGAGCGTCTGCTAAATGACGTAAATGTAAATGTAAATGTAGGCAGTGAGGAGGCTGAACCCTCGCCAGGCCAGGCGGGCCCTATTCTTCACCCGGTTTGATTTTACACTATCATACATTCTGGGTACGTGAAGGCAGACGCACTGTCACGGCTGTACGACACAGAGGAGAGGCCCATAGACAACACCCCCATACGCCTGGACACAAACATAGAGCGGTCGTTACGCACAGAGCCATCTCCACCTCAATTTTGTATTGCCGGGATAATTCCCCATGTGCCTTGTATTTTCCAGTGAACCTGTTTTGCGCCCTAGAGTTTTTGACGCATTTCTGCGTAGCCCTGTATTTGCGGAATAAAGCCTGTTATTCTGTGATTTACCCTCCTGCACCTGACTCCTTCGACATCACCTCATCACACTTCAACAGTATTTAACATGAGATCCTCTCTAATCTTCACAGGAATGTGGTTCTGAATATAAACAGCAACACCTCCACCATTGGCATTTCTATATTTTCTGTAAATGTTATAACCTTGTATTACTACCACTGTATCATCAAAAGTACTATCTAAGTGAGTTTCAGAGAAAGTCAGAATATGAATGTCATCTGTTACTAGCAAATTATTGATTTCATGAACCTTGTTTCTTAACCTACATATGTTAACGTGGGCTATTTTGAGCACTTTTCTTCTGGGATGCTTACTTGTTTTTATTGCTTTACTGGGAAGCTTAGCAGCAGTAGATGTGCTCCTGTTCTTTATGTTAGTGCAGGGTGAGCTGCACACAGTGGACTTCCTCCTCGGGCACACCGGCTCAGTGCTAACAGTATAAATCGGGTTCTTCAGCACATGATTACTGCATCCAATAGCTGTAGGATCAGCAGAGGCATTCAGGGCAGTTAGAGGGACATACATTAGGTTACTTAAATTGTGTCTACCGACGCCCCTGGTGTAATGTACATTTACTGAAGCGTTTTGACAACTCTGCGTCGCAGTGGTAGGGATTAGCTGAACTGGGCTTGGGTCATTGTTAAGTCACTGTCTCAACGCAGCCTTATAATGCTGGACTTATAAGTACTTTGTTGAAGCACCTTTGGCAGCAATTACAGTCTCGAGTCTACCTGGGTATGACGCTACAAGCTTGGCACACCTGTATTTGAGAGTTTCTCCCATTCTTCTCTGCAGATCCACTCAAGCTCTGTCAGGTTGGATGGGGAGTGTCGCTGCACAGCTATTTTCAGGTCTCTCCGGAGACATTAGATCTATTTCAAGTTCGGACTCTGTCTGGGCCACTCAAGGACATTCAGAGACTTGTCCTGAAGCCACTCCTGCATTGTCTTGGCTGTGTGCTTAGGGTCATTGTCCTGTTGGAAGGTGAACCTTTGCCCCAGTCTGCAGTCCTGAGCACGCTGGAGCAGGTTTTCATCAAGGATCTCTCTGTACTTTGCTCCGTTCATCTTTCCT
>CM072235.1:52526167-52528667 GCA_036851935.1 Coregonus suidteri | reverse complement strand
TAGGTCAGACCCGTCGAGAGTAGTGATTGTAGTCGGGTGGGCGGGTGCAAGCAGCGTTCGATTGAAGAAATGGTCGGTGATCTGTTTGTTAACTTGGCTTTCAAAAACTTTCGAAAGGCAGGGCAGGATGGATATAGGTCTGTAACAGTTTGGATCTAGAGTGTCACCCCCTTTGAAGAGCTTTCCAATCTCTGGGGATCTCAGACGTTACGAAAGAGAGGTTGAACAGGCTAGTAATAGGGGTTGCGACAATTTCAGCGGCTAGTTTTAGAAAGAAAGGGTCCAGATTGTCTAGCCCAGCTGATTTGTAGGGGTCCAGATTTTGCAGCTCTTTCAGGATATCAGCTATCTGAATTTGTGTGAAGGGGAAGCGGGGGGGGCATGGGCAAGTTGCAGCATAGGGTGCAGAGTTGGTGGCCGGGGTAGTGGTAGCCAGGTGGAAAGCATGGCCAGCCGTAGCAAAATGCTTGTTGAAATTCTCGATTATTGTAGATTTATCGGTGGTGATAGTGTTTCCTAGCCTCAGTGCAGTGGGCAGCTGGGAGGAGGTGATCTTATTCTCCATGGACTTTACAGTGTCCCAAAACTTTTTGGAGTTAGTGCTACAGGATGCACATTTCTGTTTGAAAAAGTTAGCCTTTGCTTTCCTAACTGCTTGTGTATATTGGTTCCTGACTTCCCTGAAAAGTTGCATATCGCGGGGGCTATTTGATGCTAATGCAGTACGCCACAGGATGTTTTTGTGCTGGTCAAGGGCAGTCAAGTCTGAGGAGAACCAGGGGCTATATCTGTTCTTAGTTCTGTATTTTTTGAATGGGGCATGTTTATTTAAGATTGAGAGGAAAGCACTTTTAAAGAACAACCAGGCATCCTCTACCGACGGAATGAGATCGATATCCATCCAGGATACCTGGGCCAGGTCAATTAGGAAGGCATGTGTTTTAGGGAGCGTTTGACAGTGATGAGGGGTGGTCGTTTGACCGCGGACCCGTTACGGACGCAGGCAATAAGGCAGTGATCGCTGAGATCCTGGTTGAAGACAGCGGAGGTGTTTTTAGAGGGTAAGTTAGTCAGGATGATATCTATGAGGGTGCCCATGTTTACGGATTTAGGGTTGTACCTGGTAGGTTCGTTGATAATTTGTGTGAGATTGAGGGCATCTAGTTTGGATTGTAGGGTGGCCGGGGTGTTAAGCATATCCCAATTTAAGTCACCAAGCAGTACGAACTCTGAGGATAAATGGGGGGCAATCAATTCACATATGGTGTCCAGGGCACAGCTGGGGGCTGAGGGGGGTCTGTAGCAAGCGGCAACAGTGAGAGACTTATTTCTGGAAAGGTGGATTTTTAGAAGTAGAAGCTCAAACTGTTTGGGCACAGACCTGGATAGTATGATAGAGCTCTGCAGGCTATCTCTACAGTAGATTGCAACTCCACCCCATTTGGCAGTTATATCTAGACGGAAAATGTTGTAGTTGGGGATGGAAATTTCAGAATTTTTGGTGGCCTTCCTAAGCCAGGATTCAGACACTGCTAGAACATCAGGGTTGGCGGAGTGTGCTAACGCAGTGAATAACTCAAACTTAGGAAGGAGGCTTCTGATGTTAACATGCAAAAAGCCAAGGCTTTTACGGTTACAGAAGTCAACAAATGATAGCTCCTAGGGAGTAGGAGTGATACTGGGGGCTGCAGGGCCTGGGTTAGCCTCTACATCACCAGAGGAACAGAGGAGGACTAGAATAAGGATACGGCTAAAGGCTTTAAGAACTGGTCTTCTAGTGCGTTGGGTACAGAGAATAAAGGGGGCAGATTTCCGGGTGTTGTAGAAAAGATTCAGGGCATTATGTACAGACAATGAGATGGAAGGATATGAGTACAGTGGAGGTAAACCTAAGCGTTGGGTAACAATGAAAGAGAGAGTATCACTGGAGGCACCGATGGGGGGTGGAACAAAGGAGCTATTTGAGGCAGTTTGAGAGGGACTAGGGGCTCTACAGTGAAATTGTATAATAAGAACTAACTGGAACAGCAATAGGCAAGGCATATTGACATGGGAGAGAGGCATAAAGCAATCCGATATGTTCTGGGTCGATAGCATGCTGTGCAGTCTGGCCGATAATTGTCCAGGCTAGAGCTGGCTGGTAGGTAGTGCAGGCCACGGACAATGGTGAAAACCGCTAACGGTGGCTAATAGCAAGTAGCTAGCAAGTAGCTAGTTAGCTGGCTGGCTAGCTGGCTAGTTTCAGCCGGTTCTAGATAAAAAGGTATAAGAAATAATAGAGTCCCGTTCCACATTGGGTGAGGCGGGTTGCAGGAAAGTATATTTACACAAGCACACTACAGAATACACGACAGCACTGCTACGCCATCTTGGATTCAACTCTCCTCACACATCCTGATGACGTCAGTGCTTGGTGGCCCCTCCCTGCAGGGGTGCTGGTGTCCATCCTGATGACGTCACTGCTTGGGCTGGTCGTCATCCTGTCTCTGCTCTGCTGTCT
>CM072235.1:52318667-52521167 GCA_036851935.1 Coregonus suidteri | reverse complement strand
TTTAGGAAGATGTCATAATTTCATGGAGTCTGTAAAGGAAGAAACCACATGGAAAAAGTAGTAAGCAATTTAGGTCCCTAAAATACACTACATAGCCAAAAGTATGTGGACACCTGCCCGTCAAACATCTCATTCCAAAATCCTGGGCATTCATTTGGAGTTAGTGTTCCCTTTGCTGCTATAACAGCCTCCACTCTTCTGGGAAGGCTTTCCACTAGATGTTGGAACATTACTGTGGGGACTTGCTTCCATTCAGCCACAAGCATTAGTGAGGTCGGGCACTGATGTTGGGCGATTAGGCCTGGCTCGCGGTCGGCATTCCAATTCATCCCAAAGGTGTTCGATGGGGTTGAGGTCAGGGCTCTGTGCAGGCCAGTCAAGTTCTTCCATACCGATCTTGACAAACCATTTCTGTATGGACCTCGCTTTGTGCACGGGGGAAGTTGTCATGCTGAAACAGGAAAGGGCCTTCCCCAAACTGTTGCCACAAAGTTGGAAGCACAGAATCATCTAGGATGTCATTGTATGCTGTAGCGTTAAGATTTCCCTTCACTGGAACTAAGGGGCCTGAGCCATGAAAAACAGCCCCAGACCATTATTCCTCCTCCACCAAACTTTACAGTTGGCACTATGCATTGGGGCAGGTAGCGTTCTCCTGGCATCCGCCAAACCCAGATTAGTCCGTCGGACTGCCAGATCGTGAAGCGTGATTCATCACTCCATAGAATGTGTTTCCACTGCTCCAGAGTCCAATGGCCGCAAGCTTTACACCACTCCAGCCGACACTTGTCATTGCATATGGTGATCTTAGGCTTGTGTGTGGCAGCTCAGCCATGGAAACCCATTTCATGAAGCTCCCGACAAACAGTTATTGTGCTGACGTTGCTTCCAGAGGCAGTTTGGAACACAGTAGTGAGTGTTGCCACCGAGGACAGACTATTTTTATGCACTGCGCACTTCAGCACTTGGTGGTCCCGTTCTGTGAGCTTGTGTGGCCTACCACTTCACGGCTGAGCTGTTGTTGCTCCTAGACGTTTCCACTTCACAATAACAGCACTTACAGTTGACCAGGGCAGCTCTAGCAGGGCAAAAATTTGACGAACTGACTTGTTGGAAAGGTGACATCCTATGACAGTGCCACGTTGAAAGTCACTGAGCTCTTCAGTAAGGCCATTCTACTGCCACTGTTTGTCTATGGAGATCGCATGGCTGTGTGCTCGATTTTATACACCTGTCAGCAACGGGGTGTCCACATACTTTTGTATATATAGTATATATTTTCACCAAATCAAATGAATTGATTGTGTTCAAATCAAATTTCATTGGTCACATACACATATTTACCAGATGTTATTGCGGGTGTAGCAAAATGGTTGTTGTAGCAAAATGCTTGTTAGGGGTTTCATGATGCTTGTATCTCAACCAAAGTAAATACTTTTAAGATTGTTCTAAACATCAGTTAGGGTCTCTATAAGCTTCAATATGACGTCCTGAACCCAGCATGAAAGGGAATCCCTGTAGCTGTGTGGGCTAATAGAGTCAAAATGTTTGCCTTGAGGTAAGTTCAGCCAATGGCCGTGGGGTAAGTTGGGCCAATGGTTGAGCCAATGGTTGAACCAATGGTTGAGCCAATGGTTGAGCCAATGGTTGAGCCAATGGTTGAGCCAATGGTTGAGCCAATGGTTGAGCCAATGGTTGAGCCAATGGTTGAGCCAATGGTTGAACCAATGGTTGAGCCAATGGTTGAGCCAATGGTTGAGCCAATGGTTGAGCCAATGGTTGAACCAATGGTTGAGCCAATGGTTGAGCCAATGGTTGAGCCAATGGTTGAGCCAATGGTTGAGCCAATGGTTGAGCCAATGGTTGAGCCAATGGTTGAGCCAATGGTTGAGCCAATGGTTGAACCAATGGTTGAGCTAATGGTTGAGCCAATGGCAAGTTGAGCAAATTGAAGTGTTTTCTTCCCAGGTGTGATGCAAGGCATTGATATGAGGTAACAACAGGACCCATGTTAAAAGTGTTAGGTGATAATAGATGCTTAAAATTATTAAAAGACAAAAAAGCAATTGTGATTGTGTTTGGGAAATAAAGACAGACTTGGTTTTAAAAAGATAGTGGTAATATTTTATTCAGTACAGAAATGTGTAGGTGGTGTAACTTAACCTGTCCCACAGCTCAACGTACTCCATACCCTTAACCTGTCCCACAGCTCAACGTACTCCATACCCTTAACCTGTCCCACAGCTCAATGTACTCCATACCCTTAACCTGTCCCACAGCTCAACGTACTCCATACCCTTAACCTGTCCCACAGCTCAACGTACTCCATACCCTTAACCTGTCCCACAGCTCAACGTACTCCATACCCTTAACCTGTCCCACAGCTCAACGTACTCCATACCCTTAACCTGTCCCTCAGCTCAACGTACTCCATACCCTTAACCTGTCCTTCAGCTCAACGTACTCCATACCCTTAACCTGTCCTTCAGCTCAACGTACTCCATACCCTTAACCTGTCCTTCAGCTCAACGTACTCCATACCCTTAACCTGTCCCACAGCTCAACGTACTCCATACCCTTAACCTGTCCCACAGCTCAACGTACTCCATACCCTTAACCTGTCCTTCAGCTCAACGTACTCCATACCCTTAACCTGTCCTTCAGCTCAACGTACTCCATACCCTTAACCTGTCCTTCAGCTCAACGTACTCCATACCCTTAACCTGTCCTTCAGCTCAACGTACTCCATACCCTTAACCTGTCCTTCAGCTCAACGTACTCCATACCCTTAACCTGTCCTTCAGCTCAACGTACTCCATACCCTTAACCTGTCCTTCAGCTCAACGTACTCCATACCCTTAACCTGTCCACAGCTCAACGTACTCCATACCCTTAACCTGTCCCACAGCTCAACGTACTCCATACCCTTAACCTGTCCTTCAGCTCAACGTACTCCATACCCTTAACCTGTCCCACAGCTCAACGTACTCCATACCCTTAACCTGTCCTTCAGCTCAACGTACTCCATACCCTTAACCTGTCCCACAGCTCAACGTACTCCATACCCTTAACCTGTCCTTCAGCTCAACGTACTCCATACCCTTAACCTGTCCCACAGCTCAACGTACTCCATACCCTTAACCTGTCCTTCAGCTCAACGTACTCCATACCCTTAACCTGTCCCACAGCTCAACGTACTCCATACCCTTAACCTGTCCCACAGCTCAACGTACTCCATACCCTTAACCTGTCCCACAGCTCAACGTACTCCATACCCTTAACCTGTCCTTCAGCTCAACGTACTCCATACCCTAACCTGTCCCACAGCTCAACGTACTCCATACCCTTAACCTGTCCTTCAGCTCAACGTACTCCATACCCTTAACCTGTCCCACAGCTCAACGTACTCCATACCCTTAACCTGTCCTTCAGCTCAACGTACTCCATACCCTTAACCTGTCCCACAGCTCAACGTACTCCATACCCTTAACCTGTCCTTCAGCTCAACGTACTCCATACCCTTAACCTGTCCCACAGCTCAACGTACTCCATACCCTTAACCTGTCCCACAGCTCAACGTACTCCATACCCTTAACCTGTCCCACAGCTCAACGTACTCCATACCCTTAACCTGTCCCACAGCTCAACGTACTCCATACCCTTAACCTGTCCTTCAGCTCAACGTACTCCATACCCTTAACCTGTCCTTCAGCTCAACGTACTCCATACCCTTAACCTGTCCCACAGCTCAACGTACTCCATACCCTTAACCTGTCCTTCAGCTCAACGTACTCCATACCCTTAACCTGTCCTTCAGCTCAACGTACTCCATACCCTTAACCTGTCCTTCAGCTCAACGTACTCCATACCCTTAACCTGTCCCACAGCTCAACGTACTCCATACCCCTTACAGCTCACCTGTCCTTCCAGCAGCAACGTACTCCATACCCTTAACCTGTCCCACAGCTCAACGTACTCCATACCCTTAACCTGTCCTTCAGCTCAACGTACTCCATACCCTTAACCTGTCCCCCAGCTCAACGTACTCCATACCCTTAACCTGTCCCGCAGCTCAACGTACTCCATACCCTTAACCTGTCCTTCAGCTCAACGTACTCCATACCCTTAACCTGTCCTTCAGCTCAACGTACTCCATACCCTTAACCTGTCCTTCAGCTCAACGTACTCCATACCCTTAACCTGTCCCGCAGCTCAACGTACTCCATACCCTTAACCTGTCCCACAGCTCAATGTACTCCATACCCTTAACCTGTCCCACAGCTCAACGTACTCCATACCCTTAACCTGTCCCACAGCTCAACGTACTCCATACCCTTAACCTGTCCCACAGCTCAACGTACTCCATACCCTTAACCTGTCCTTCAGCTCAACGTACTCCATACCCTTAACCTGTCCCACAGCTCAACGTACTCCATACCCTTAACCTGTCCCACAGCTCAACGTACTCCATACCCTTAACCTGTCCCACAGCTCAACGTACTCCATACCCTTAACCTGTCCTTCAGCTCAACATACTCCATACCCTTAACCTGTCCCACAGCTCAACGTACTCCATACCCTTAACCTGTCCCACAGCTCAACGTACTCCATACCCTTAACCTGTCCCACAGCTCAACGTACTCCATACCCTTAACCTGTCCCACAGCTCAACGTACTCCATACCCTTAACCTGTCCCACAGCTCAACGTACTCCATACCCTTAACCTGTCCCGCAGCTCAACGTACTCCATACCCTTAACCTGTCCCACAGCTCAACGTACTCCATACCCTTAACCTGTCCTTCAGCTCAACGTACTCCATACCCTTAACCTGTCCCGCAGCTCAACATACTCCATACCCTTAACCTGTCCCACAGCTCAACGTACTCCATACCCTTAACCTGTCCTTCAGCTCAACATACTCCATACCCTTAACCTGTCCCACAGCTCAATGTACTCCATACCCTTAACCTGTCCTTCAGCTCAACGTACTCCATACCCTTAACCTGTCCCACAGCTCAACGTACTCCATACCCTTAACCTGTCCCGCAGCTCAACGTACTCCATACCCTTAACCTGTCCTTCAGCTCAACGTACTCCATACCCTTAACCTGTCCCACAGCTCAATGTACTCCATACCCTTAACCTGTCCCACAGCTCAACGTACTCCATACCCTTAACCTGTCCCACAGCTCAACGTACTCCATACCCTTAACCTGTCCCTTCAGCTCAACGTACTCCATACCCTTAACCTGTCCCACAGCTCAACGTACTCCATACCCTTAACCTGTCCCACAGCTCAACGTACTCCATACCCTTAACCTGTCCCACAGCTCAACGTACTCCATACCCTTAACCTGTCCCACAGCTCAACGTACTCCATACCCTTAACCTGTCCCACAGCTCAACGTACTCCATACCCTTAACCTGTCCCACAGCTCAACATACTCCATACCCTTAACCTGTCCTTCAGCTCAACGTACTCCATACCCTTAACCTGTCCTTCAGCTCAACGTACTCCATATACCCTTAACCTGTCCCACAGCTCAACGTACTCCATACCCTTAACCTGTCCCACAGCTCAACGTACTCCATACCCTTAACCTGTCCTTCAGCTCAACGTACTCCATACCCTTAACCTGTCCCGCAGCTCAACGTACTCCATACCCTTAACCTGTCCCGCAGCTCAACGTACTCCATACCCTTAACCTGTCCTTCAGCTCAACGTACTCCATACCCTTAACATGTCCCACAGCTCAATGTACTCCATACCCTTAACCTGTCCTTCAGCTCAACGTACTCCATACCCTTAACCTGTCCCGCAGCTCAACGTACTCCATACCCTTAAACCTGTCCCACAGCTCAACGTACTCCATACCCTTAACCTGTCCCACAGCTCAACATACTCCATACCCTTAACCTGTCCCACAGCTCAACATACTCCATACCCTTAACCTGTCCCACAGCTCAACGTACTCCATACCCTTAACCTGTCCCACAGCTCAACGTACTCCATACCCTTAACCTGTCCCACAGCTCAACGTACTCCATACCCTTAACCTGTCCCACAGCTCAACATACTCCATACCCTTAACCTGTCCCACAGCTCAACGTACTCCATACCCTTAACCTGTCCCACAGCTCAACGTACTCCATACCCTTAACCTGTCCCACAGCTCAACGTACTCCATACCCTTAACCTGTCCTTCAGCTCAACGTACTCCATACCCTTAACCTGTCCCGCAGCTCAACGTACTCCATACCCTTAACCTGTCCTTCAGCTCAACGTACTCCATACCCTTAACCTGTCCTTCAGCTCAACGTACTCCATACCCTTAACCTGTCCTTCAGCTCAACGTACTCCATACCCTTAACCTGTCCCACAGCTCAACGTACTCCATACCCTTAACCTGTCCTTCAGCTCAACGTACTCCATACCCTTAACCTGTCCCACAGCTCAACGTACTCCATACCCTTAACCTGTCCCACAGCTCAACGTACTCCATACCCTTAACCTGTCCCACAGCTCAACGTACTCCATACCCTTAACCTGTCCCACAGCTCAACGTACTCCATACCCTTAACCTGTCCCACAGCTCAACGTACTCCATACCCTTAACCTGTCCCACAGCTCAACGTACTCCATACCCTTAACCTGTCCCGCAGCTCAACGTACTCCATACCCTTAACCTGTCCCACAGCTCAACGTACTCCATACCCTTAACCTGTCCCACAGCTCAACGTACTCCATACCCTTAACCTGTCCCACAGCTCAACGTACTCCATACCCTTAACCTGTCCCACAGCTCAACGTACTCCATACCCTTAACCTGTCCCACAGCTCAACGTACTCCATACCCTTAACCTGTCCCACAGCTCAACGTACTCCATACCCTTAACCTGTCCTTCAGCTCAACGTACTCCATACCCTTAACCTGTCCTTCAGCTCAACGTACTCCATACCCTTAACCTGTCCCGCAGCTCAACGTACTCCATACCCTTAACCTGTCCTTCAGCTCAACGTACTCCATACCCTTAACCTGTCCCACAGCTCAACGTACTCCATACCCTTAACCTGTCCCACAGCTCAACGTACTCCATACCCTTAACCTGTCCCACAGCTCAACGTACTCCATACCCTTAACCTGTCCCACAGCTCAACGTACTCCATACCCTTAACCTGTCCCACAGCTCAACGTACTCCATACCCTTAACCTGTCCCACAGCTCAACATACTCCATACCCTTAACCTGTCCCACAGCTCAACGTACTCCATACCCTTAACCTGTCCCACAGCTCAACGTACTCCATACCCTTAACCTGTCCCACAGCTCAACGTACTCCATACCCTTAACCTGTCCCACAGCTCAACGTACTCCATACCCTTAACCTGTCCCACAGCTCAACGTACTCCATACCCTTAACCTGTCCCGCAGCTCAACGTACTCCATACCCTTAACCTGTCCTTCAGCTCAACGTACTCCATACCCTTAACCTGTCCCACAGCTCAACGTACTCCATACCCTTAACCTGTCCTTCAATCAACGTACTCCATACCCTTAACCTGTCCCACAGCTCAATGTACTCCATACCCTTAACCTGTCCCGCAGCTCAACGTACTCCATACCCTTAACCTGTCCCACAGCTCAACGTACTCCATACCCTTAACCTGTCCCACAGCTCAACGTACTCCATACCCTTAACCTGTCCCACAGCTCAATGTACTCCATACCCTTAACCTGTCCCACAGCTCAACGTACTCCATACCCTTAACCTGTCCTTCAGCTCAACGTACTCCATACCCTTAACCTGTCCCACAGCTCAACGTACTCCATACCCTTAACCTGTCCCACAGCTCAACGTACTCCATACCCTTAACCTGTCCCACAGCTCAACGTACTCCATACCCTTAACCTGTCCCACAGCTCAACGTACTCCATACCCTTAACCTGTCCCACAGCTCAACGTACTCCATACCCTTAACCTGTCCCCACAGCTCAATGTACTCCATACCCTTAACCTGTCCTTCAGCTCAACGTACTCCATACCCTTAACCTGTCCTTCAGCTCAACGTACTCCATACCCTTAACCTGTCCTTCAGCTCAACGTACTCCATACCCTTAACCTGTCCCAGCTCAACGTACTCCATACCCTTAACCTGTCCTTCAGCTCAACGTACTCCATACCCTTAACCTGTCCCACAGCTCAACGTACTCCATACCCTTAACCTGTCCTTCAGCTCAACGTACTCCATACCCTTAACCTGTCCCACAGCTCAACGTACTCCATACCCTTAACCTGTCCTTCAGCTCAACGTACTCCATACCCTTAACCTGTCCCACAGCTCAACGTACTCCATACCCTTAACCTGTCCCACAGCTCAACGTACTCCATACCCTTAACCTGTCCCACAGCTCAATGTACTCCATACCCTTAACCTGTCCCGCAGCTCAACGTACTCCATACCCTTAACCTGTCCCACAGCTCAACGTACTCCATACCCTTAACCTGTCCTTCAGCTCAACGTACTCCATACCCTTAACCTGTCCCACAGCTCAACGTACTCCATACCCTTAACCTGTCCCACAGCTCAACGTACTCCATACCCTTAACCTGTCCCACAGCTCAATGTACTCCATACCCTTAACCTGTCCCACAGCTCAACGTACTCCATACCCTTAACCTGTCCCGCAGCTCAACGTACTCCATACCCTTAACCTGTCCTTCAGCTCAACGTACTCCATACCCTTAACCTGTCCCACAGCTCAACGTACTCCATACCCTTAACCTGTCCCACAGCTCAACGTACTCCATACCCTTAACCTGTCCCACAGCTCAACGTACTCCATACCCTTAACCTGTCCCACAGCTCAACGTACTCCATACCCTTAACCTGTCCCACAGCTCAACGTACTCCATACCCTTAACCTGTCCCACAGCTCAACGTACTCCATACCCTTAACCTGTCCCACAGCTCAACGTACTCCATACCCTTAACCTGTCCTTCAGCTCAACGTACTCCATACCCTTAACCTGTCCCACAGCTCAACGTACTCCATACCCTTAACCTGTCCTTCAGCTCAACGTACTCCATACCCTTAACCTGTCCCCACAGCTCAACGTACTCCATACCCTTAACCTGTCCTTCAGCTCAACGTACTCCATACCCTTAACCTGTCCCACAGCTCAACGTACTCCATACCCTTAACCTGTCCCACAGCTCAACGTACTCCATACCCTTAACCTGTCCCACAGCTCAACGTACTCCATACCCTTAACCTGTCCCACAGCTCAACGTACTCCATACCCTTAACCTGTCCCACAGCTCAACGTACTCCATACCCTTAACCTGTCCCACAGCTCAACGTACTCCATACCCTTAACCTGTCCCACAGCTCAACGTACTCCATACCCTTAACCTGTCCCACAGCTCAACGTACTCCATACCCTTAACCTGTCCTTCAGCTCAACGTACTCCATACCCTTAACCTGTCCTTCAGCTCAACGTACTCCATACCCTTAACCTGTCCTTCAGCTCAACGTACTCCATACCCTTAACCTGTCCTTCAGCTCAACGTACTCCATACCCTTAACCTGTCCTTCAGCTCAACGTACTCCATACCCTTAACCTGTCCCACAGCTCAACGTACTCCATACCCTTAACCTGTCCCACAGCTCAACGTACTCCATACCCTTAACCTGTCCCACAGCTCAACGTACTCCATACCCTTAACCTGTCCTTCAGCTCAACGTACTCCATACCCTTAACCTGTCCCACAGCTCAACGTACTCCATACCCTTAACCTGTCCCACAGCTCAACGTACTCCATACCCTTAACCTGTCCCACAGCTCAACGTACTCCATACCCTTAACCTGTCCTTCAGCTCAACATACTCCATACCCTTAACCTGTCCTTCAGCTCAACGTACTCCATACCCTTAACCTGTCCCACAGCTCAACGTACTCCATACCCTTAACCTGTCCCACAGCTCAACGTACTCCATACCCTTAACCTGTCCCACAGCTCAACGTACTCCATACCCTTAACCTGTCCTTCAGCTCAACGTACTCCATACCCTTAACCTGTCCCACAGCTCAACGTACTCCATACCCTTAACCTGTCCCACAGCTCAACGTACTCCATACCCTTAACCTGTCCCACAGCTCAACGTACTCCATACCCTTAACCTGTCCCACAGCTCAACGTACTCCATACCCTTAACCTGTCCCACAGCTCAACGTACTCCATACCCTTAACCTGTCCCACAGCTCAACGTACTCCATACCCTTAACCTGTCCTTCAGCTCAACGTACTCCATACCCGGGGTAATTTGTGTCAAGAGACCACTTTTTTTTGGATAAGCTATGTTTTCAAAACTGTAATGTTTACATGAATTCAGATCATTTCCAGGGATACACAACATCCTGAAATATATGGAGATATCTTTGTTAGAAAGAAAACTGTATTTCCCTTGAAGGATGTAAATAATGGCTCAACTTTCCCCACTCTCCCCTAATATTAAATAGTAACTTAATGCATCTCTATGGCTCAGCATGTCTAGCAGCAGTGTTTCCTGACAGGCTGAGAAGGCCAGGGTTGGAGCTGAGAGCTGTGATGACCAGATTCTCAGGTCAAATCTGACCAGTGACCATGACATCTGTTTTCTCCCCTTTGGCTTTCTCTCTGACCACTCCTGACCAGATCTGTCCTCTTTGACCCACCATTATAACCATCCACTCCAGACATTGTGGAAAGGAAAAACCGCAATCCAAACAATAGGGGGATGAAGAGCGTGCGCAGGGCTGAGAACGAGGGGTTAGGATCGGGCTGAGGGCCACTGATGTCCGGGTGGCCTAGGTCTGCTGGTCTGGAGAGAGAAGGGCCTCACCACATCAAGGTCACATCATACCCACTCTGTACTTACAGCAGGGTCATAGAGCTCTTAATAAGAGGCTGAGCAGCACAGGAACAGTCCCTTCCCGTCCCTGGGAATAATAGTTTCCCGGCCGAGGACGGTATGATAGTCTCCCCGTCCAGACTGAGAACTATATAATACTGTCCAGACTGAGAACTATATAATACCGTCCAGGCTGAGAACTATATAATACTGTTCAGACTGAGAAAAGGCCTTTGTTCCCCGGCACTCTGCTGCACGTGGGCTGACCTCTCCCTGACTGCCTCGCTTGGTCATGAGACTCTGGTCAACTCCCTCCCTCCCAAGCCTAACTGGGACCTTCTGTCAGACAGACTGTATTCTACTGTAGCCTAGCAACACTATTCTGTAGGATGGTGAAATGGACTGATGAGACCTCCCCTGACTGTGACCTCACTGTGACCTCACTGTGACCTCACTGAGACACCACTGTAGGACGCTATACATCACTGAGACACCACTGTAGGATGCTATACATCACAGAGACACCACTGTAGGATGCTGTACATCACTGGGACACCACTGTAGGATGCTATACATCACAGAGACACCACTGTAGGATGCTATACATCACTGAGACACCACTGTAGGACGCTATACATCACTGAGACACCACTGTAGGACGCTATACATCACTGAGACACCACTGTAGGATGCTATACATCACTGAGACACCACTGTAGGACGCTATACATCACTGAGACACCACTGTAGGACGCTATACATCACTGGGACACCACTGTAGGACGCTATACATCACTGAGACACCACTGTAGGACGCTATACATCACTGAGACACCACTGTAGGACGCTATACATCACTGGGACACCACTGTAGGATGCTATACATCACTGGGACACCACTGTAGGATGCTGTACATCACTGAGACACCACTGTAGGACGCTATACATCACTGGGACACCACTGTAGGACACTATACATCACTGGGACACCACTGTAGGACGCTATACATCACTGAGACACCACTGTAGGACGCTATACATCACTGGGACACCACTGTAGGACGCTATACATCACTGGGACACCACTGTAGGACGCTGTACATCACTGGGACACCACTGTAGGATGCCACTCCCTCACAAGGCAAAATCTTGATGCCATTTTTTTGGTTTGGTGTTTACCACAGACTAGGCCGATCGCTTGTTCTGACATTTTTTGTTATGAGATGTTGACATACCACCATTAAGCGGAAATGAACACTGTAATATATTAGTTATGCATGCGTATAATAATCTGCATGCTAGCTCGTTACCACTAGATCTGGTATGACCCGAAGACATCTGGTGTCAATAGATTAGTAATGCATGCGTATAATAATCTGCATGCTAGCTCGTTACCACTAGATCTGGTATGACCCGAAGACAGATGAGTAGCCAATGGGAAGTACCGCAGCAGGTATCAGCTGATCCTCTGAATCGTGTTGATATTTTGTGAAAAAGACTGTAATGTTGTCAGGAACTGCACTTTGACCCAGAATAAAGGTTTTAGAAACGTAATGTCCTTAAGCCAAAATGGCTTAAGGACAACAAAGTCAAGGTATTGGAGTGGCCATCACAGAGCCCTGACCTCAATCCTATAGAAAATCTGTCGCCAGAACTGTAAAAGTGTGTGCGAGCAAGGAGGCCTACAAACCTGACTCAGTTACACCAGCTCTGTCAGGAGGAATGGGCCAAAATTCACCCAATTTATTGTGGGAAGCTTGTGGAAGGCTACCCGAAACGTTTGACCCAAGTTAAACAATTTAAAGGCAATGCTACCAAATACTAATTGAGTGTATGTAAACTTCTGACCCACTGGAATGTGATGAAAGAAATAAAAGCTGAAATAAATAATTCTCTCTACTATTATTCTTAAAATAAAGTGGTGAACCTACTTGACCTAAAACAGGGAATTTTTACTAGGATTAAATGTCAGGAATTGTGAAAAACTGAGTTTAAATGTATTTGGCTAAGGTGTATGTAAACTTCCGACTTCAACTGTATTTTAGATTCTAGATTCTTCAAAGTAGCCACCCTTTGCCTTGATGACAGTGTCGTGGAAATTCTTACACAGGGACACTCGAAGTCAATCTTAAATGAATCATCCTTTATTATCATCGGGCTGGAGAGGTTCCAACCAACTTAATGCACCATAGTACACATGTCAATCAGGAGCTCTAACGGGGCAGTCCCGTTAGTTCCCTTATTTACTGCAGACAAGTCATATTTGCATGATTTAGCTTATTCATCATTCATAATTAATGGACGTTTGCTTCATTAATGTGACTGACCAATACCTCACGAGGCTTCTTCTCTCTAAGCTGAGACCTTGAAACTGAGATATCGTTCGTTCTCAAAACAAGGGTCTGGGCGTACTGCCAAATTGCTGATGCTGATAAGTGAGGATTCATTCAATCAGTCACTTGCATGAACACAGAATTTAAAGTAAGCATTAGATTTGAGGAGGTTCTATCAGATTACATCATTATAATGAATCATAATAAAGCTAAAGGTTATACTTCTATTCATGGAATCAACACACACACACACACAAGGGATCTGTGGATTCAGAGGTGATTAAATCTCTCAATGTTAACCATTGTTTCCATATCTCTTACCACAATCGGGTTGGATTGACCTATGTTTTTCACTAACTGTGTCACGCCCTGGCTCTGGGGACTCTAGTATTTTGAGTGTGAGTTTTCGTTTGTGTTTGTTCTAGTATTGTGTTTCTATGTTGGCCAGTGTGGTTCTCAATCAGAGGCAACGTGAATCAGCTGTTGCTTGTTGTCTCTGATTGGGAACCATACTTAAGCAGCCAGTTTTCCCACAGTGTTTGTGGGATCTTGTTCCTGTGTAGGTTTGTGTTTTGCACCTTTGGACGTCACGTATCATTTGTTGTTTTGTTCGTATAACCATTATTTAATAAATATGTTCACCTTCCACGCTGCGCCTTGGTCCTCTGTATCCGACGATCGTGACAAACTGTCCCTTGGACATCAACTTAGTCAAAATATAAAACCCTGTTGAGTCTCTGTCTTAGCCGGCCGTGACCGGGAGACCCATGGGGTGGCGCACAATTGGCCCAGCATCGTCCAGGGTAGGGGAGGGAATGGCCGGCAGGGATGTAGCTCAGTTGGTAGAGCATGGTGTTTGCAACGCCAGGGTTGTGGGTTCGATTCCCACGGGTGGCCAGTATGAAAAATAAAATAAAATATGTATGCACTCACTAACTGTAAGTCGCTCTGGATAAGAGTGTCTGCTAAATGACGTAAATGTAAAATGTTTAACTATTCTGCTAAGACCTTCAAAAGGTTGGTGCTCAGTGTTCCACATAAGATGACCTTACCCTCAACTTGATAAACGAAAACAACCTTCAATCATTAATCATCGTCCATATCTACAGGGTGAAATGGGAGCTCAACCAGAGTTGGCAGCTCATTAGTTTCACCATCCTCTGGAGGAGCAGAAAACATGATAGCTGCTTAAATCTTACCAGCAGAGAGGCAGAGATCCTTACAGCATGTTAATAAACAAAAAACACACGCTGCAATTGTGGTTTTGGCTAATTATTCTTAACAACAATGACAATGTATTCGGCAAGATCAGTCACATTAGAAGAGTGATGATCTGGGACAAAAGTACAACATTCATCGCCAATGATTGCCCCCTTGACCTGCCAAAAGATAGTCAAGAACCTCTCTGTTTTGCCAATTTACACATTTATTTTAGCATTGACAATTTTCTCTACGTCTAACACTTTTTTGGTTACTACATGATTCCATATGTGTTATTTCACGGTTTTGATGTCTTCACTATTATTCTACAATGTAGAAAATAGTAAAAATAAAGACAAACCCTTGAATGAGTAGGTCCGTCCAAACTTTTGACTGGTAGTGTATATATTTTTATAATTGATATTGTACATAAATGCTTTGTATCATATGATACTGTACTGACTATAAGGGCAGACCCCTTTGGTCATTTATAACACATGCATAAATGCGTATTGATGTAAACACACATATATTAACACTTAGGGAATTATCACTAACAGCTAAAACAAATAAACATTAAAGACGTGTTTAAACCATACATTTTGTTTTATTTGTACATTTTTAAAACAATACAAATACATGAAGTTTCAACAAGTCCTGCAATGCAATTACATTGAACATTACACAGGGCTGTGAATAGTGGAGCTTGTCCCTGAGCTGGAGGACAAATGGTTCTTGCCTCTCTGCCTGCTGGAGGTACTGCATGTTGGTTCCAACCTTAAAGTAACAACTAAGAAGGTTAGCAGGTCTGTGAGGAAATGCCTTGGTCACATCTGGATAAAGGCATTTCTGTGCTTCACCAGAAACTCCATTCAATTCGTATTATATTCCTCTTTCATTTACTAATCTGATGACGTGACTGTGAGACGTGGCTGTATCTAGGGGGATTTTTTATTTAGCTAAGCCTGCTAGCTATTGCTGTGAAGTCACCAAAATTATTTGAAATAACAATTGAGGTGGTTATGTAATCTAACTCAACACTTAACTACTACAAATTAATTTAAATTACAATAAATAAAGGTTAACTTACTAATTTTTGTCCAGTGGCATTTGATTGGCAACTCATCACGGCTTACTGAGCTACAGAAACAATGCTAACCAGACAACAGGGCAGGACTGAATTAAAGGGTAACTACACAACAAAAACTACAATTTCTTAGATTTTCCCCAGATCTGAAAAGTCATGATGTGCTTATTTTTTCTGTGTTGTGAAAATAAAATATAGTTGTTTTTCTCTTCTTTTTTTTTAAAAGTGTGAAACCACAAAGAAATTGGGAAAATCTGAAACCTGGAAAAACAAAACAGAGAAAACTCAATTTAGGTAAAAAAATGAATTAGGCAAAAAAATAAACACGGATTTTAAAAGACCTTTCAACTTTAGCGTATGTCATCCTGTAGCACAGCATTCTGGGGGAAGTTGAGGTCAGGTCCAATATTGGCTATGCACCCAGGAGGGAAAGAGGTTGGGCCATCCTAGAAATGTTTTAGTAAAATATAATATAATATAATATATACAGTTTAGCAGACACTTTTATCCAAAGCGACTTACAGTCATGCGTGAATACATTTTTACATATGGATGGCCCCGGGAATCGAACCCACTATCCTGGCGTTGCAATGCTCTACCAAGATGCATGACAGGGTTATAAATGCTTTGTGAAGCCTCAATTTAATATGATTTATAAGGCCTTTATTAAGCAGTGCTTATGCCACCCTTTATAAAGCACAGGGTTATGTCACATTTGACATTAATGGTTATGTCACACAGTTATGCCACATTTATGAACCCTTTATAGAGCATGACACACGGTTAAAGATGCTTTGTAACACATTTATGTAGTGTTTATAAAGGCTTTATGAAGCCTTTATAAGACACATGTCATTCGAAGTGGGATCACGTTGGGACCTTGTTACTTTGGGTTATATTTTTGTAAACATTTGAGTGATTATTTTGATGAAGAATCTGATTATTAAAACTATACTGAACAAAAATACAAACGCAACATGCAACAATTTCAAAGATTTTACTGAGATACAGTTCAGTAAGGAAATCAGTCAATTGAAATAAATTCATTAGGCTCTAATCTATGGGTTTCACATGACTGGGAATACAGATATGCATCTGTTGGTCACAGATACCTTAAAAAATAGTTAGGGGCATGGAACAGAAAACCAGTCAGTATCTGGTGGGACCACCATTTGCCTCATGCAGCGCGACACATCTCCTTCACATAGAGTTGATCAGGCTGTTGATTGTGGCCTGTGGAATGTTGTCCCACTCCTCTTCAATGGCTCTGCGAAGTTGCTTGATATTGGTGGGAACTGGAACACGCTGTCGTACATGTCGATCCAGAGCATCCTAAACATGCTCAAAGGGTGACATGTCTGGTGAGTATGCAGGCCATGGAAGAACTGGGACATTTTCAGCTTCCAGGAATTGTGTACAGATCCTTGCGACATGGGGGCCGTGCATTGTCATGCTGAAACATGAGGTGATGGATGGCACGTCAATGGGCCTCAGGATCTCATCAATGGTATCTCTGTTCATTCAAATTGCCATCGATAAAATGCAATTGTGTTCGTTGTCCGTAGCTTATACCTGCCCATACCTGCCCATACCATAACCCCACCACCACCACGGGGCACTCTGTTCACAACATTGACATCAGCAAACCACTCGCTCACACAACGCCATACATGTGGTCTGCGATTGTGAGGCCGGTTGGATATACTGCCAAATTCTCTAAAATGACGTTGGAGGCGGCTTATGGTAGAGAAATTCATATTAAATTCTCTGGCAACAGCTCTGGTGGACATTCCTGCAGTCAACATGCCAATTACACGCTCCCTCAAAACTTGAGACATCTGTGGCCTTTTTAGAGTGGCCTTTTATTGTCCCCAGCACAAGGTGCACCTGTGTAATGATCATGCTGTTTAATCAGCTTCTTGATATACCACACCTGTCAGGTGGATGGATTATCTTTGCAAATGAGAAATGCTCACTAACAGGGATATAAACAAATGTGTGTACAAGATTTTAGAGAAATAAGCTTTTTGTGCCTGTGGAACATTTCTGGGATCTTTTATTTCAGCTCATGAAAAATGGGACCAACACTTTACATCAGTGGTCACCAACCGGTCTATCGCGATCAGCTGGTCGATCTCCAAGGCATTCCCAGTCGATCTCCAAGGCATTCCCAGTCGATCACCAAACATGTCTGGAAAAAAACTACAACAATAAAGCCTTTCGTTCCTATTTATTAATTTCACTCTGTGTCGAAAGGTGCGTTTGATTCAGCAGAACTAACGTTGTAGTAGTTGTTAACTAGGCAAAGTGTTCCATTTGAACCATTTAATGTGGCTGAAGGTAGAACTCCGCCTACCCGGCAGGCCCAGAGAGCAAATCAAGTGCACCTATAGGCCTACCGCTGGCCAATCAGGGCGGCAGGTAGCTTAGTGGTTAAGAGTGTTGTGCCAGTAACCGAAAGGTCGCTGGTTCTAATCCCCGAGCCGACTAGGTGAAAAATCTGTCGACATGCCCTTGAGCAAGGCACTTAACCCTAATTGCTCCTGTAAGTCGCTCTGGATAAGAGCGTCTGCTAAATGACTAAAAAAAAAAAAAAAAAAAAAAAAAAAAAACAATCAGATAGCTCAGATCACAATTTCCTCGTGCCATAGAAAGAAGCCTCGAACGCACAGCAAAGTTTATTTTATTTAACCAGGCAAGTCAGTAAGTAACAAATTCTTATTTACAATGACAGCCTACCCAAGCCAAGCCCTACTCCAACGATGCTGGGCCAATTGTGCGCCGCCCTATGGGACTCCCGATCACGGCCGGTTGTGATACAGCCTGGGATTGAACCCGGGTCTGTAGTGACGCCTCTAGCACTGCGATGCAGCGCCTTAGACCACTGCGCCACTCAGTCCCCTCGTTGATACTGTGAACCCGGGTCTGTAGTGACGCCTCTAGCACTGCGATGCAGCGCCTTAGACCACTGCGCCACTCAGTCCCCTCGTTGATACTGTGAACCCGGGTCTGTAGTGACGCCTCTAGCACTGCGATGCAGCGCCTTAGACCACTGCGCCACTCAGTCCCCTCGTTGATACTCTGAAACCATGACTAGGGACTCAACTAATACAGCAAACAGCTGCTGTTCTTATGAGTAAGTTCATGTTGAAGTTGTTATTAGGCGTTGTTATCACTTTGTTCAACACCTTTATAAGATGTGTAAGCTTTATATGCCATCAGCACTACAGATGCATTGATTGAGTATAGCAAAGTGTTTCGATAAGCTTGCATCGTTATTATTAGCAGAACTGGTTTTAATTGGTAATGTTGTATAGGCTTACATTTTTTAAGTTATGTTTTTTTTTTTTTATCTGAGCAGTAGATTTCGGCTTTCATTTTGACTCAGAAAGTGATCTTGACTCATGTTGCGTTTATGTTTTTGTTAAGTGTATGTTGTTCTTTAAAACATGTACCAGCTACAGATTATTATAATTGTATTGTTTATTTAACCTTTATTTAACCAGGCAAGTCAGTTAAGAACACTTTCTTATTTACAATGACGGCCTCCCCTAACCCGGAACAAAACCCGGACAACGCCGCCCTATAACATGTACCAGCTACAGACGATAACATGTACCAGCTACAGACGATAACATGTACCAGCTACAGACGATAACATGTACCAGCTACAGACGATAACATGTACCAGCTACAGATGCACTTCTGATTTTGGAAAGACCCTAAAGGTCATGGAAATGGTGCACACTGCCTCTCGGTGCTAGTGGTCAGATTTTACCTGAATAAGATAACTATAAATAAATGTTGACATTTGATATTATTTCTCATATCATTCAATTATGAATTACTTACCCCCAAAATAGTATGATATTGGGGGCTAATCATAGGGCCTAGAAGGGTAGTGGCATGTTAACAACAGCGACATCTAGCGACTGATCTATGTAAGGACAACAATTGTATTTCTATTGTACTTCCGGGTCCGTGTGGTTCGTTCCTTGTTGCTTCTCTGAACTCCACGAAACAGTGGATTATTCATTGATTCTTCAAACGTTGACCAGAGTGATTATTAGCAATGTATCATCAACCGGTACTGAAGAACCGACGGACTCTTCTGGAACGAGCTGAGAAATTCATATCTGAGATTTATTTCACCGACTGCAACCTTAGGGGAAGGTAAATGGCATTACTTAGCTAGCAGTCAAGCGCAATAAAATGCATGCCCATTACCCACTCAATTAGCCTGCTAACTAGCTCTGTTTTGTTGGTCAGATGAAAGTTATATTTATTGTGCAAAAAATGTATGCATGCACCGAAGCGAAGAGAGACACTGTGCTCCTTGTAATAGGTTCTCTGTTCCTTCTGGGTCTAGTGATGACAGCACCTAATGGTACTCTTGGTCATGTAAAACATGTTTCTTACAACACGACTTCTTCTTTCCAGGCTATATGGAGACACCTGTCCCCTGGAGTCCCTCTCCTCCTCCCTGTCACGGAAACGGATCCCATTCCCAGAGGCTGTCAAACAGAACTTTGAGCCATATCAAGTTGGTGATACCTTTGGACCTACGTAAGGACTGGAGGATTTTATAGCCCTCTTCAAACATTATATTTGGTTAAATACCACTTGTCTACAATGAATGAAATTAATGAATGAGTGAGTGAGTAACTGAGTTAGTGGAGTGAGTTTTTGAATCAGTGAATGAGCGTGTGAAAGAACGAACAAACCAGTGAACGAACAAACAAACTAATATGAATAGTAATGTTTTATGGCAGATGGTGGACATGCTGGTTTAAAGTATCTCTGAGGATACCAGAATCCTGGAGAGGGAAGCAGGTCCATCTGCGCTGGGAGAGTGATGGAGAGGCCATGGTCTGGAGGGATGAGCAGCCAGTACAGGTTAGAAATGATATAAAAACCACATGAGCCACACCTCAACCAACATAACACTACAGTACGTCAACAGACTAGCCTCATCCCCCAGCTCTCTCAGTTAGCCTTGGGACGAGGTCATGCGTACACTAACAATCTGTTTTAGTTATATGAGAACTATATACGCTAATCAAGCCTCACTACATGTTGTTCAAACACAACATTTTATTCTCATGGGTTGACGTTAATGTTGTTCTTTAATTGACGGGGTTGATGTTGTTCTTTGATTGACGGGGTTGATGTTGTTCTTTGATTGACGGGGGTTGATGTTGTTATTTGATTGACGGGGTTGATGTTGTTATTTGATTGACAGGGGTTGATGTTGTTATTTGATTGACAGGGGTTGATGTTGTTCTTTGATTGACAGGGGTTGATGTTGTTATTTGATTGACAGGGGTTGATGTTGTTATTTGATTGACGGGGGTTAATGTTGTTATTTGATTGACAGGGGTTGATGTTGTTATTTGATTGACAGGGGTTGATGTTGTTATTTGATTGACAGGGGTTGATGTTGTTATTTGATTGACAGGGGTTGATGTTGTTATTTGATTGACAGGGGTTGATGTTGTTATTTGATTGACAGGGGTTGATGTTGTTATTTGATTGACAGGGGTTGATGTTGTTATTTGATTGACAGGGGTTGACCAAAGAAGGGGAGAAGACCAGCTACATCCTGACTGAGTGTCTGATGGATGATGAGCCTCACAGGTTAGTGGGTTCAATTCATTTCAAATCAAATCAAATCACATTTTATTGGTCACATGCACCGAATACAACAGGTGCAGACATTACAGTGAAATGCTTACTTACCCTTAACCAACAGTGCATTTATTTAAAAATAAAAATAAAACAACAACAAAAAAAGTGTTGAGAAAAAAAAGAGCAGAAGTAAAATAAAATAACAGTAGGGAGGCTATATATACAGGGGGGTACCGGTGTAGAGTCAAAGTGCGGGGGCACCGGCTAGTTGAGGTAGTTGAAGTAATATGTGGGTAGAGTTAAAGTGACTATGCATAAATAATTAACAGAGTAGCAGCAGCGTAAAAAGATGGGGTGGGGGGGCAGTGCAAATAGTCCGGGTAGCCATGATTAGCTGTTCAGGAGTCTTATGGCTTGGGGGTAGAAGCTGTTAAGAAGCCTTTTGGACCTAGACTTGGCACTCCGGTACCGCTTGCCGTGCGGTAGCAGAGAGAACAGTCTATGACTAGGGTGGCTGGAGTCTTTGACAATTTTGAGGGCCTTCCTCTGACACCGCCTGGTATAGAGGTCCTGGATGGCAGGAAGCTTGGCCCCAGTGATGTACTGGGCCGTACGCACTACCATCTGTAGTCGGAGGCCAAGCAGTTGCCATACCAGGTGGTGATGCAACCAGTCAGGATGCTCTCGATGGTGCAGCTGTATAATTTTTTGAGGATCTGAGGACCCATGCCAAATCTTTTCAGTCTCCTGAGGGGGAATAGGCTTTGTCGTGCCCTCTTCACGACTGTCTTGGTGTGTTTGGACCATGATAGTTTGTTGGTGATGTGGACACCAAGGAACTTGAAGCTCTCAACCTGTTCCACTACAGCCCCGTCGATGAGAATGGGGGCGTGCTCAGTCCTCTTTTTTTTCCTGTAGTCCACAATCATCTCCTTTGTCTTGGTCACGTTGAGGGAGAGGTTGTTGTCCTGGCACCACACTGCCAGGTCTCTGACCTCCTCCCTATAGGCTGTCTCATCGTTGTCGGTGATCAGGCCTACCACTGTTGTGTCGTCAGCAAACTTAATGATGGTGGAGTGCAATAGAGATTGCATCATCTGTGGATCTGTTGGGGCGGTATGCAAATTGGAGTGGGTCTAGGGTTTCTGGGATAATGCTGTTGATGTGAGCCATGACCAGCCTTTCAAAGCACTTCATGGCTACAGACGTCAGTGCTACGGGTCGGTAGTCATTTAGGCAGGTTATCTTAGAGTCCTTGGGCACGGGGACTATGGTGGTCTGCTTGAAACATGTTGGTATTACAGACTCAGTCAGGGACATGTTGAAAATGTCAGTGAAGACACTTGCCAGTTGGTCAGCACATGCTCGGAGTACACGTCCTGGTAATCCGTCTGGCCCTGCGGCCTTGTGAATGTTGACCTGCTTTAAAAGTCTTACTCACATCGGCTACGGAGAGCGTGATCACATAGTCATCCGGAACAGCTGGTGCTCTCATGCATGCTTCAGTGTTGCTTGCCTCGAAGCGAGCATAGAAGTGGTTTAGCTCGTCTGGTAGGCTTGTGTCACTGGGCAGCTCGCGGCTGTGCTTCCCTTTGTAGTCTGTAATAGTTTTCAAGCCCTGCCACATCCGACGAGCGTCAGAGCCAGTGTAGTATGATTCAATCTTAGTCCTGTATTGACTCTTTGCCTGTTTGATGGTTCGTCGGAAGGCATAGCGGGATTTCTTATAAGCGTCCGGGTTAGAGTCCCGTTCCTTGAAAGCGGCAGCTCTACCCTTTAGCTCAGTGCGGATGTTTCCTGTAATCCATGGCTTCTGGTTGAGGTATGTACGTACGGTCACTGTGGGGACGACATCATCGATGCACTTATTGATGAAGCCAGTGACTGATGTGGTGTACTCCTCAATGCTATCTGAAGAATCTCGGAACATGTTCCAGTCTGTGCTAGCATAACAGTCCTGTAGCTTAGCATCTGCGTCATCTGACAACTTTTTTATTAACCGAGTCACTGGTGCTTCCTGCTTTAGTTTTTGCTTATAAGCAGGAATCAGGAGGATAGAGTTATGGTCAGATTTGCCAAATGGAGGGCGAGGGAGAGCTTTGTATGCATCTCTGTGTGTGGAGTAAAGGTGGTCTAGAGTTTTTTTCCCTCTGGTTGCACATTTAACATGCTGGTAGAAATTAGGTAGAACGGATTTAAGTTTCCCTGCATTAAAGTCCCCGGCCACTAGGAGCGCTGCATCTGGATGAGCGTTTTCCTGTTTATTTATGGCCTTATACAACTCATTCAGTGCAATCTTAATGCCAGCATTGGTTTGTGGTGGTAAATAGACAGCTATGAAAAATATAGATGAAAACTCTCTTGGTAAATAGTGTGGTCTACAGCTTATCATAAGATACTCTAGCTCAGGCAAGCAAAACCTCGAGACTTCCTTAGTATTTGATTTTGTGCACCAGTTGTTGTTTACAAATATACACAGACCGCCACCCCTTGTCTTACCAGAGTCATTTTAGTCTTTTAACAGACGCTCTTCAGGGATTTTTCTGCCGTTGAAATCCTTGGGTGGCCCGCATAAGATTTTTGTTCATGTCATCTAAATCAAACAGTGTTTTTTATATATATATATCTATATATCTATATATCTATATATATACAGTGGGGGAAAAAAGTATTTAGTCAGCCACCAATTGTGCAAGTTCTCCCACTTAAAAAGATGAGAGGCCTGTAATTTTCATCATAGGTACACGTCAACTATGACAGACAAATTGAGAAAAGAAAATCCAGAAAATCACATTGTAGGATTTTTTATGAATTTATTTGCAAATGATGGTGGAAAATAAGTATTTGGTCACCTACAAACAAGCAAGATTTCTGGCTCTCACAAACCTGTAACTTCTTCTTTAAGAGGCTCCTCTGTCCTCCACTCGTTACCTGTATTAATGGCACCTGTTTTGAACTTGTTATCAGTATAAAAGACACCTGTCCACAACCTCAAACAGTCACACTCCAAACTCCACTATGGCCAAGACCAAAGAGCTGTCAAAGGACACCAGAAACAAAATGGTAGACCTGCAACAGGCTGGGAAGACTGAATCTGAAATAGGTAAGCAGCTTGGTTTGAAGAAATCAACTGTGGGAGCAATTATTAGGAAATGGAAGACATACAAGACCACTGATAATCTCCCTCGATCTGGGGCTCCACGCAAGATCTCACCCCGTGGGGTCAAAATGATCACAAGAACGGTGAGCAAAAATCCCAGAACCACACGGGGGGACCTAGTGAATGACCTGCAGAGAGCTGGGACCAAAGTAACAAAGCCTACCATCAGTAACACACTACGCCGCCAGGGACTCAAATCCTGCAGTGCAAGACGTGTCCCCCTGCTTAAGCCAGTACATGTCCAGGCCCGTCTGAAGTTTGCTAGAGTGCATTTGGATGATCCAAAAGAGGATTGGGAGAATGTCATATGGTCAGATGAAACCAAAATAGAACTTTTTGGTCAAAACTCAACTCGTCGTGTTTGGAGGACAAAGAATGCTGAGTTGCATCCAAAGAACACCATACCTACTGTGAAGCATGGGGGTGGAAACATCATTCTTTGGGGCTGTTTTTCTGCAAAGGGACCAGGACGACTGATCCGTGTAAAGGAAAGAATGAATGGGGCCATGTATCGTGAGATTTTGAGTGAAAACCTCCTTCCATCAGCAAGGGCATTGAAGATGAAACGTGGCTGGGTCTTTCAGCATGACAATGATCCCAAACACACCGCCCGGGCAACGAAGGAGTGGCTTCGTAAGAAGCATTTCAAGGTCCTGGAGTGGCCTAGCCAGTCTCCAGATCTCAACCCCATAGAAAATCTTTGGAGGGAGTTGAAAGTCCGTGTTGCCCAGCGACAGCCCCAAAACATCACTGCTCTAGAGGAGATCTGCATGGAGGAATGGGCCAAAATACCAGCAACAGTGTGTGAAAACCTTGTGAAGACTTACAGAAAACGTTTGACCTGTGTCATTGCCAACAAAGGGTATATAACAAAGTATTGAGAAACTTTTGTTATTGACCAAATACTTATTTTCCACCATAATTTGCAAATAAATTCATAAAAAATCCTACAATATGATTTTCTGGAATTCTTTTTCTCATTTTGTCTGTCATAATTGACGTGTACCTATGATGAAAATTACAGGCCTCTCTCATCTTTTTAAGTGGGAGAACTTGCACAATTGGTAGCTGACTAAATACTTTTTTTCCCCACTGTATATATATATATATATATATATATATATACATATACAGTGGGGAGAACAAGTATTTGATACACTGCCGATTTTGCAGTTTTTCCTACTTACAAAGCATGTAGAGGTCTGTAATTTTTATCATAGGTACACTTCAACTGTGAGAGACGGGAATCTAAAACAAAAATCCAGAAAATCACATTGTATGATTTTTAAGTAATGAATTTGCATTTTATTGCATGACATAAGTATTTGATCACCTACCAACCAGTAAGAATTCCGTCTGGAACAGACCTGTTAGTTTTTCTTTAAGAAGCCCTCCTGTTCTCCACTCATTACCTGTATTAACTGCACCTGTTTGAACTCATTACCTGTATAAAAGACACCTGTCCACACACTCAATCAAACAGACTCCAACCTCTCCACAATGGCCAAGACCAGAGAGCTGTGTAAGGACATCAGGGATAAAATTGTAGACCTGCACAAGGCTGGGATGGGCTACAGGACAATAGGCAAGCAGCTTGGTGAGAAGGCAACAACTGTTGGCGCAATTATTAGAAAATGGAAGAAGTTCAAGATGACGGTCAATCATCCTCGGTCTGGGGCTCCATGCAAGATCTCATCTCGTGGGGCATCAAGGATCATGAGGAAGGTGAGGGATCAGCCCAGAACTACACGGCAGGACCTGGTCAATGACCTGAAGAGAGCTGGGACCACAGTCTCAAAGAAAACCATTAGTAACACACTACGCCGTCATGGATTAAAATCCTGCAGCGCACGCAAGGTCCCCCTGCTCAAGCCAGCGCATGTCCAGGCCCATCTGAAGTTTGCCAATGACCATCTGGATGATCCAGAGGAGGAATGGGAGAAGGTCATGTGGTCTGATGAGACAAAAATATAGCTTTTTGGTCTAAATTCCACTCGCCGTGTTTGGAGGAAGAAGAAGGATGAGTACAACCCCAAGAACACCATCCCAACCGTGAAGCATGGAGGTGGAAACATCATTCTTTGGGGATGCTTTTCTGCAAGGGGACAGGACGACTGCACCGTATTGAGGGGAGGATGGATGGGGCCATGTATCGTGAGATCTTGGCCAACAACCTCCTTCCCTCAGTAAGAGCATTGAAAATGGGTCTTGGCTGGGTCTTCCCAGCATGACAACAACCCGAAACACACAGCCAGGGCAACTAAGGAGTGGCTCCGTAAGAAGCATCTCAAGGTCATGGAGTGGCCTAGCCAGTCTCCAGACCTGAACCCAGCGACAGCCCCGAAACCTGAAGGATCTGGAGAAGGTCTGTATGGAGGAGTGGGCCAAAATCCCTGCTGCAGTGTGTGCAAACCTGGTCAAGACCTACAGGAAACGTATGATCCCTGTAATTGCAAACAAAGGTTTCTGTACCAAATATTAAGTTCTGCTTTTCTGATGTATCAAATACTTATGTCATGCAATAAAATGCAAATTAATTACTTAGAAATCATACAATGTGATTTTCTGGATTTTTGTTTTAGATTCCGTCTCTCACAGTTGAAGTGTACCTATGATAAAAATTACAGACCTCTACATGCTTTGTAAGTAGGAAAACCTGCAAAATCGGCAGTGTATCAAATACTTGTTCTCCTGCTATGAAAAAGTTTTTGCCCCCTTTCTAATTTTCTCTACTTTTGCATATTTGTGATACTGAATGTTATCAGATCTTCAACCAAAACCTAATATTAGATAAAGGGAACATAAGTGAACAAATAACACAACAATTACATATTTATTTCATAAACAAAGTTATGCAACACCCAATTCCCCTGTGTGAAAAAGTAATTGCCCCCTTACACTCAATAACTGGTTGTGCCACCTTTAGCTGCAATGACTCCAACCAAATGCTTCCTGTAGTTGTTGATCAGTCTCTCACGTCGCTGTGGAGGAATTTTGGCCCACTCTTCCATGCAGAACTGCTTTAACTCAGTGACGTGTGGGTTTTCAAGCATGAACTGCTCGTTTCAAGTCCTGCCACAACATCTCAATTGGGATTAGGTCTGGACTTTGACTAAGCCATTCCAATTTGATGCTTTTTAGCAATTTTCATGTAGACTTGATTGTGTGTTTTGGATCATTGTCTTGCTGCATGACCCAGCTGCGCTTCAGCTTCAGCTCACAGACGGATGGTCTGACATTCTCCAGTAGAATTCTCTGAAACAGAGCAGAATTCATGGTTCCTTCTATTAAGGCAAGTCGTCCAGGTCCTGAGGCAACAAAGCATCCCCAAACCATCACACCACCACCCCAATGCTTGACCTTTGGTATGATGTTCTTACTGTGGAATGCAGAGTTGGGTTTTCGCCAGGCATTACTGGAACCATGTCGTCCAAAAAGTTATACTTTTGAATCATCTGTCCATAGAACGTTGATGATCATCCAGGTGAGCTAGCTGTAATGACTCCAACCAAAAGTAGAGAGAATGATTTATTTAAGCTTTTATTTCTTTCATCACATTCCCAGTGGATCAGAAGTTTACATACACTCAATTAGTATTTGGAAGCATTGCCTTTAAATTGTTTAACTTGGGTCAAACGTTTCGGGTAGCCTTCCACAAGCTTCCCACAATAAGTTGGGTGAATTTTGGCCCATTCCTCCTGACAGAGCTGGTGTAACTGAGTCAGGTTTGTAGGCCTCCTTGCTCGCACACACTTTTTCAGTTCTGCCCACACATTTTCTATAGGATTGAGGTCAGGGCTTTGTGATGGCCACTCCAATACCTTGACTTTGTTGTCTTTAAGCCATTTTGCCACAACTTTGGAAGTATGCTTGGGGTCATTGTTCATTTGGAAGACCCATTTGCGACCAAGCTTTAACTTCCTGACTGATGTCTTGAGATGTTGCTTCAATATATCCACATAATTTTCCTTCCTCATGATGCCATCTATTTTGTGAAGTGCACCAGTCCCTCCTGCAGCAATGCACCCCCATGATGCTGCCAACCCCGTGCTTCACGGTTGGGATGGTATTCTTCGGCTTATAAGCAGCCCCCTTTTTCCTCCAAACATAACAATGGTCATTATGGGCAAACAATTATATTTTTGTTTCATCAGACCAGAGGACATTTCTCCAAAAAGTACGATCTTTATCCCCATGTGCAGTTGCAAACCGTAGTCTGGCTTTTTTATGGCGGTTTTGGAGCAGTGGCTTCTTCCTTGCTGAGCGGCCTTTCAGGTTATGTCGATATAGGACTAGTTTTACTGTGGATATAGATAATTTTGTACCTGTTGCCTCCAGCATCTTCACAAGGTCCTTTTCTGTTGTTCTGGGATTGATTTGCACTTTTCGCACCAAAGTACTTTCATCTCTAGGAGACAGAACGCGTCTCCTTCCTGAGCAGTATGACGGCTGCGTGGTCCCATGGTGTTTATACTTGTGTACTATTGTTTGTACAGATGAACGTGGTACCTTCAGGCATTTGGAAATTGCTCCCAAGGATGAACCAGACTTGTGGAGGTCTACACATTTTTTTCGTAGGTCTTGGCTGATTTCTTTTGATTTTCCCATGATGTCAAGCAAAGAGGCACTGAGTTTGAAGGTAGCCCTTGAAATACATCCACATGTACACCTCCAATTGACTCAAATTATGTCAATTAGCCTATCAGAAGCTTCTAAAGCCATGACATCGTTTTCTGGAATTTTCCAAGCTGTTTAAAGCCACAGTCAACTTAGTGTATGTAAACTTCTGACCCACTGGAATTGTGATACAGTGAATTATAAGTGAAATAATCTATCTGTAAACAATTGTTGGAAAAATTACCTGTGTCATGCACAAAGTAGATGTCCTAACTGACTTGCCAAAACTATAGTTTGTTAACAAGACATTTGTGGAGTGGTTGAAAAACGAGTTTTAATGACTCCCACCTAAGTGAATGTAAACTTCCGACTTCAACTGTATATTTTATATTTGAGATTCTTCAAAGTAGCCACCCTTTGCCTTGATGACAGCTTTGCACACTCTTGGCATTCTCTCAACCAGCTTCACCTGGAATGCTTTTCAAACAGTCTTGAAGGAGTTCCCACATATGCTGAGCACTTGTTGGCTGCTTTTCCTTCACTCTGCGGTCCAACTCATCCCAAACCATCTCAATTCGGTTGAGATCGGGTGATTTGTGGAAGCCAGGTCATCTGATGCAGCACTCCATCACTCTCCTTCTTGGTAAAATAGCCCTTATACAGCCTGGAGGTGTGTTGGGTCATTGTCCTGTTGAAAAATAAATGATAGTCCCACTAAGCGAACACCAGATGGTATGGCGTATCACTGTAGAATGCTGTGGTAGCCATGCTGGTTAAGTGTGCTAAATAAATCACAGACAGTGTCACCAGCAAAGCACCCCCACACCATAACACCTCCTCCTCCATGCTTTACGGTGGGAACTACACACGCGGAGATCATCCGTTCACCCACACCTCGTCTCAATAAGACACGGCGGTTGGAACCAAAAATCTCAAATTTGGACTCATCAGACCAAAGGACAGATTTCCACCGGTCTAATAAAACTGTCTAATTGCTCGTGTTTCTTGGCCCAAGCAAGTCTCTTCTTCTTATTAGTGTCCTTTATATTTTACATTTACGTCATTTTAGCAGACACTCTTATCCAGAGCGACTTACAGTTAGTGAGTGCATACATTATTTTTATTTTATTTTTCATACTGGCCCCCCGTGGGAATTGAACCCACAACCCTGGCGTTGCAAACGCCATTCTCTACCAACTGAGCTACAACCCTGCCGGCCATTCCCTCCCCTACCCTGGACGACGCTGGAACAATTGTGCGCCGCCCCATGGGTCTTCCGGTCGCGGCCGGCTACGACAGAGCCTGGATTCGAACCAGGATCTCTAGTGGCACAGCTAGCACTGCGATGCAGTGCCTTAGACCACTGCGCCACTCGGGAGACTTTAGTAGTGGTTTCTTTGCAGCAATTCGACCATGAAGGCCTGATTCACACAGTCTCCTCTGAACAGTTGATGCTGAGATGTGTCTGTTCCTTGAACTCTGTGAAGCATTTATTTGGGCTGCAATTTCTGAGGCTGGTAACTCTAATGAACTTATCCTCTGCAGCAAAGGTAACTGTGGGTCTTCCTTTCCTGTGGCGGACCTCGTGAGAGCCAGTTTCATCATAGCGCTTGATGGTTTTTGCGACTGCACTTGAAGAAACTTTCAAAGTTCTTGACATTTAAAGTAAAGATGGGCTGTCGTTTCTCTTTGCTTATTTGAGCTGTTGTTGCCATAATATGGACTTGGTCTTTCAGCAGTAATGATTTTGTTATTATTCTTGAGCAAAAGAACACTGCATTAGCCACGGCAAAATGCATAAAACTGCAGGAAATTGGCTTTAAAACTGCAAAGCAAATTCCCAGCTCCATGACAGAATATGCAGAATCGTAGGACATTTGCTATAAAACTGCAAAAAAAATTCTCAGCTGCATGGCAAAATGTGTAGAATATTCGGAAATTAGCTTTAAAACTGCATAATTTATCTCAAATTATATTTATAGTATTAATATCCCTCCTTTTTTTTATCTCCTCATTATTATTATGATCATCATTATGATAATAAGTGATGTCATTATCATTAGTAGTCTCAGTAGAACTGCCTTGTTATAACCACCATGGAGCTGTAGGCCAAAGAGCGCATCCTGTTTACTCTTAATACCGTAACTTATTTACAATATTTACAATACTCATATAGGCTACTGTATCAATTAATCATGTATTTGTTCATGTCATCACACAGCATATGAGTCATTCATGTTTTAAAATGCTATCAAGCATTTTCGTTTTTTAAAAATAAAATAAAGCGAACCTTGAATAATTAGCGTAAACAATAAATAAAACCGTTTCATTTCGGAAATTGCATCACGAATGAATGTGACTGTTTTTAGTCTTTGCTGTAATAAAGGCTCTCTGGTGCCCTTATAATTTATTTAGTGTTGTTTACATTGTTCCAAACAGTCAGAAACATTATATTGTAATCTAACAGCACCTGTTTGGCACACATAATATCCACGCAGCGCTCGCTCCTTACCTTCTTTTTCTTGATCTCCAGTATTTTCCACAACTAGTCAAATTTATTCCACACATCATACTTCCCCTTTTACCTCCTGAGCAACCAGTAAACATTCCCCTTTACCTCCTGAGCAACCAATAGACATTCCCCTTTACCTCCTGAGAAACCAGTAAACATTCCCCTTTACCTCCTGAGCAACCAGTAAACATTCCCCTTTACCTCCTGAGCAACCAGTAAACATTCCCCTTTACCTCCTGAGCAACCAGTAAACATTCCCCTTTACCTCCTGAGCAACCAGTAAACATTCCCCTTTACCTGCTGAGCAACCAGTAAACATTCCCCTTTACCTCCTGAGCAACCAGTAAACATTCCCCTTTACCTCCTGAGCAACCAGTAAACATTCCCCTTTACCTCCTGAGCAACCAGTAAACATTCCCCTTTACCTCCTGAGCAACCAGTAAACATTCTCCCTCTTCAAGTTTATGAGTCACGTCCTCTGCATCCATTTTGTTGTCACATGTGCACGGAATTTGTTATAACCAATATATTGATGTGTTTATGATGTGCTTTAGGTCAGGCCCTATTGGTCACGTGCATGCGATGCGTAACAGAACTTGTCAGTCAGAAATTATTTAGCAGCTTCAGCAACATGGACAGCGTGATAAACACTGTTGATGTTCTGTAGTGGTCGCTGCAGCAGGGAGGAGAGACAACGGGTGCTAGTCACACAGTCACTCGCTGTCAGCGCAGCAAGTCTGAGCCCGGCCCGGCACAATCAAATCAATTGCTGATCGGACTCCCTCTAGTCATTTGTGTGTCTTAGTTATTTAATCAAACAGTTCGCTTAAAGCAACAGACAAGCTCAGTGCATATAGTTGATTTGATTATAACACATGGGATGTGTCAATAAATGGAAAAATACAAGTTTAAATATTTCAACCAATCGATTGGTCGAAAGAACAGGCGACTCTCGGTCGAAAAAATATTTTGTTTAGTCGGAGACAGCCCCACTCTACATTGAGTTGGCGCGTAACGGTCTGTTTGGAGTGAGTCAGGAATCCATGTTCTACTTCTGTCTTCTGTCTCTCTTAGCATCTCCCTGTACGTAGAGCTGGCTTGTAACGGTCTTTTCGGAGCGGGTAAGGGATCCATGATTGCAGCACCTGACCCAGACAGGAAGTACTCTGTCCAGAAGGCGGAGCTTGTAGTGTTTAAGCCGGAAGTCAGGGAGCTGCTGACCGACTTGGAGATGCTGGTTGACATGGTCAAGGTATGTTGGGAAAGGTACTAAATAACAGGATGTGAAGTAGGTCAAGAGGTCATGTCTGGAGCAGGGTGGGGTCAATTCCAGGAGTAGTAAACTAACTAAATTGACTGAATTGAAATGGAATTGACTCCAAACCCTAACCTGAAGATAGTTTACCTTACACTGCTCAAGATGGCATAGTGACATGTAACTGTAATGAAGCGTAACTGTAATGAAGCGTAACTGTAAACTGTAGTCATTGTGTTTCTCTTGTTCTGTTCCTGCTTTCTTATGTCTGATCCTGTCTTGTCCTGTCTTGTCCTGTCTTGTCCTGCCCGGTCCTGTCCTGTCTTGTCCTGTCTTGTCCTGCCTGGTCCTGTCTTGTGCTGCCTGGTCCTGTCTTGTCTTGTCCTGTCTTGTCCTGTCTTGTCCTGTCTTGTCCTGTCTTGTCCTGCCTGGTCCTGTCTTGTGCTGCCTTGTCCTGTCTTGTCCTGTCTTGTCCCTGGTCCTGTCTTGTCCTGTCTTGTCCTGTCTGGTCCTGTCTTGTCCTGCCTGGTCCTGTCTTGTCCTGCCTGGTCCTGTCTTGTCCTGCCTGGTCCTGTCTTGTCCTGTCTTGTCCTGCCTCCTCTCAGCTGCTGGGTGAGGGGGAGCAGCGTGGGTACCAGGCTCTGTTCACAGCCAATGAGATGGTGAACCTGTGTGAGCCGACCAATCCCAGCTCATTTCCTGCGGCCCGGAGTCTGGCTCAGAAGTTCTTCAGCCAGAGGAATGGACAGAGCCAGCACACTGTTCACGCTATGGGACACTGTCACATTGACTCAGGTGAACATCTCAGTTATCTTTCAAGATTACTGCATTTGTTTAGTCTATGTGCATGTATTGAGTTCTCCTGTACTGATGCCGCACCGTGTACTGATGCTCCACCGTGTACTGATGCTCCACTGTGTACTGATGCCCCACTGTGTACTGATGTTCCACCGTGTACTGATGCTCCACTGTGTACTGATGCCCCACCGTGTACTGATGCCCCACCGTGTACTGATGCTCCACTGTGTACTGATGCCCCACTGTGTAATGATGCTCCACTGTGTACTGATGCTCCACTGTGTAATGATGCTCCACTGTGTAATGATGCTCCACTGTGTAATGATGCTCCACTGTGTACTGATGCTCCACTGTGTACTGATGCTCCACTGTGTAATGATGCTCCACTGTGTACTGATGCCCCACTGTGTACTGATGCCCGACCGTGTACTGACGCTCCACTGTGTAATGATGCTCCACTGTGTACTGACGCTCCACTGTGTACTGATGCTCCACTGTGTACTGATGCCCCACCGTGTACTGATGCCCCACCGTGTACTGATGCTCCACCGTGTACTGATGCTCCACCGTGTACTGATGCTCCACCGTGTACTGATGCTCCACCGTGTACTGATGCTCCACCGTGTACTGATGCTCCACCGTGTACTGATGCCCCACTGTGTACTGATGCCCCACTGTGTACTGACGCTCCACTGTGTAATGACGCTCCACTGTGTAATGATGCTCCACTGTGTACTGATGCTCCACTGTGTACTGATGCCCCACTGTGTACTGATGCTCCACCGTGTAATGATGCTCCGCTGTGTACTGATGCTCCACCGTGTACTAATGCTCCGCTGTGTACTGATGCTCCACTGTGTACTGATGCTCCACCCTGCTCTGTCCCTGTCTCTCTCTAGCCTGGCTTTGGCCCTATGAGGAGACCATCAGGAAGTGTGCTAGGAGCTGGGTGACTGTAATCAGACTGATGGAGAAGAATCCTCACATGGTCTTCACCTGTTCACAGGTACTGTACCTTTAATACACACTCACCTGTTGACAGGTACTGTACCTTTAATACACACTCACCTGTTCACAGGTACTGTACCTTTAATACACACTCACCTGTTCACAGGTACTGTACCTTTAATACACACTCACCTGTTCACAGGTACTGTACCTTTAATACACACTCACCTGTTCACAGGTACTGTACCTTTAATACACACTCACCTGTTGACAGGTACTGTACCTTTAATACACACTCACCTGTTGACAGGTACTGTACCTTTAATACACACTCACCTGTTGACAGGTACTGCACCTTTAATACACACTCACCTGTTCACAGGTACTGTACCTTTAATACACACTCACCTGTTCACAGGTACTGTACCTTTAATACACACTCACCTGTTCACAGGTACTGTACCTTTAATACACACTCACCTGTTCACAGGTACTGTACCTTTAATACTCACTCACCTGTTGACAGGTACTGTACCTTTAATACACACTCACCTGTTGACAGGTAGGGGCACCTTTAATACACACTCACCTGTTGACAGGTACTGTACCTTTAATACACACTCACCTGTTGACAGGTACTGTACCTTTAATACTCACTCACCTGTTGACAGGTACTGTACCTTTAATACACACTCACCTGTTGACAGGTACTGTACCTTTAATACACACTCACCTGTTCACAGGTACTGTACCTTTAATACTCACTCACCTGTTGACAGGTACTGTACCTTTAATACACACTCACCTGTTGACAGGTACTGCACCTTTAATACACACTCACCTGTTGACAGGTACTGTACCTTTAATACACACTCACCTGTTCACAGGTACTGTACCTTTAATACACACTCACCTGTTCACAGGTACTGCACCTTTAATACACACTCACCTGTTGACAGGTACTGCACCTTTAATACACACTCACCTGTTGACAGGTACTGTACCTTTAATACACACTCACCTGTTGACAGGTACTGTACCTTTAATACACACTCACCTGTTGACAGGTACTGCACCTTTAATACACACTCACCTGTTGACAGGTACTGTACCTTTAATACACACTCACCTGTTGACAGGTAGGGGCACCTTTAATACACACTCACCTGTTGACAGGTACTGTACCTTTAATACACACTCACCTGTTGACAGGTACTGTACCTTTAATACACACTCACCTGTTGACAGGTACTGTACCTTTAATACACACTCACCTGTTCACAGGTACTGCACCTTTAATACACACTCACCTGTTCACAGGTACTGTACCTTTAATACACACTCACCTGTTCACAGGTACTGTACCTTTAATACACACTCACCTGTTCACAGGTACTGTACCTTTAATACACACTCACCTGTTGACAGGTACTGCACCTTTAATACACACTCACCTGTTGACAGGTACTGTACCTTTAATACACACTCACCTGTTCACAGGTACTGCACCTTTAATACACACTCACCTGTTGACAGGTACTGTACCTTTAATACACACTTGTTGACAGGTACTGTACCTTTAATACACACTCACCTGTTCACAGGTACTGTACCTTTAATACACACTCACCTGTTCACAGGTACTGTACCTTTAATACACACTCACCTGTTCACAGGTACTGCACCTTTATACACACTCACCTGTTGACAGGTACTGTACCTTTAATACACACTCACCTGTTCACAGGTACTGTACCTTTAATACACACTCACCTGTTCACAGGTACTGCACCTTTAATACACACTCACCTGTTGACAGGTACTGTACCTTTAATACACACTCACCTGTTCACAGGTACTGCACCTTTAATACACACTCACCTGTTGACAGGTACTGTACCTTTAATACACACTCACCTGTTCACAGGTACTGTACCTTTAATACACACTCACCTGTTGACAGGTACTGTACCTTTAATACACACTCACCTGTTCACAGGTACTGTACCTTTAATACACACTCACCTGTTCACAGGTACTGTACCTTTAATACACACTCACCTGTTCACAGGTACTGTACCTTTAATACACACTCACCTGTTCACAGGTACTGTACCTTTAATACACACTCACCTGTTCACAGGTACTGCACCTTTAATACACACTCACTGTGTTGACAGGTACTGTACCTTTAATACACACTCACCTGTTGACAGGTACTGTACCTTTAATAGACACTCACCTGTTTCACAGGTACTGTACCTTTAATACACACTCACCTGTTCACAGGTACTGCACCTTTAATACACACTCACACTGTTGACAGGTACTGCACCTTTAATACACACTCACCTGTTGACAGGTACTGTACCTTTAATACTCACTCACCTGTTGACAGGTAGGGGCACCTTTAATACACACTCACCTGTTGACAGGTACTGTACCTTTAATACACACTCACCTGTTGACAGGTAGGGGCACCTTTAATACACACTCACCTGTTCACAGGTACTGCACCTTTAATACACACACTCACCTGTTGACAGGTAGGGGCACCTTTAATACACACTCACCTGTTCACAGGTACTGCACCTTTAATACACACTCACCTGTTGACAGGTAGGGGCACCTTTAATACACACTCACCTGTTCACAGGTACTGTACCTTTAATACACACTCACCTGTTGACAGGTACTGTACCTTTAATACACACTCACCTGTTGACAGGTACTGTACCTTTAATACACACTCACCTGTTGACAGGTACTGCACCTTTAATACACACTCACCTGTTCACAGGTACTGCACCTTTAATACACACTCACCTGTTGACAGGTAGGGGCACCTTTAATACACACTCACCTGTTGACAGGTACTGTATCTTTAATACACACTCACCTGTTGACAGGTACTGTACCTTTAATACACACTCACCTGTTGACAGGTACTGTACCTTTAATACACACTCACCTGTTGACAGGTACTGCACCTTTAATACACACTCACCTGTTGACAGGTACTGCACCTTTAATACACACTCACCTGTTCACAGGTACTGTATCTTTAATACACACTCACCTGTTGACAGGTACTGTACCTTTAATACACACTCACCTGTTGACAGGTACTGTATCTTTAATACACACTCAACTGTTGACAGGTACTGTACCTTTAATACACACTCACCTGTTGACAGGTAGGGGCACCTTTAATACACACTCACCTGTTGACAGGTACTGTACCTTTAATACACACTCACCTGTTGACAGGTAGGGGCACCTTTAATACACACTCACCTGTTGACAGGTACTGTACCTTTAATACACACTCACCTGTTGACAGGTAGGGGCACCTTTAATACACACTCACCTGTTGACAGGTACTGCACCTTTAATACACACTCACCTGTTGACAGGTACTGCACCTTTAATACTCACTCACCTGTTGACAGGTACTGCACCTTTAATACTCACTCACCTGTTGACAGGTACTGCACCTTTTAATACACACTCACCTGTTGACAGGTACTGTACCTTTAATACCCACTCACCTGTTGACAGGTACTGCACCTTTAATACACACTCACCTGTTCACAGGTACTGTACCTTTAATACACACTCACCTGTTGACAGGTACTGCACCTTTAATACACACTCACCTGTTGACAGGTAGGGGCACCTTTAATACACACTCACCTGTTGACAGGTAGGGGCACCTTTAATACACACTCACCTGTTGACAGGTAGGGGCACCTTTAATACACACTCACCTGTTGACAGGTAGGGGCACCTTTAATACACACTCACCTGTTGACAGGTAGGGGCACCTTTAATACACACTCACCTGTTGACAGGTACTGTACCTTTAATACACACTCACCTGTTGACAGGTACTGCACCTTTAATACACACTCACCTGTTCACAGGTACTGTACCTTTAATACACACTCACCTGTTCACAGGTACTGTACCTTTAATACACACTCACCTGTTGACAGGTACTGCACCTTTAATACACACTCACCTGTTGACAGGTACTGCACCTTTAATACACACTCACCTGTTGACAGGTACTGTACCTTTAATACACACTCACCTGTTCACAGGTACTGCACCTTTAATACACACTCACCTGTTTGACAGGTACTGTACCTTTAATACACACTCACCTGTTCACAGGTACTGTACCTTTAATACACACTCACCTGTTCACAGGTACTGCACCTTTAATACACACTCACCTGTTGACAGGTACTGCACCTTTAATACACACTCACCTGTTGACAGGTACTGTATCTTTAATACACACTCACCTGTTGACAGGTAGGGGCACCTTTAATACACACTCACCTGTTGACAGGTAGGGGCACCTTTAATACACACTCACCTGTTGACAGGTACTGCACCTTTAATACACACTCACCTGTTGACAGGTAGGGGCACCTTTAATACACACTCACCTGTTCACAGGTACTGTACCTTTAATACACACTCACCTGTTGACAGGTACTGCACCTTTAATACACACTCACCTGTTGACAGGTACTGCACCTTTAATACACACTCACCTGTTGACAGGTACTGCACCTTTAATACACACTCACCTGTTGACAGGTAGGGGCACCTTTAATACACACTCACCTGTTGACAGGTACTGCACCTTTAATACACACTCACCTGTTCACAGGTACTGTACCTTTAATACACACTCACCTGTTGACAGGTACTGTACCTTTAATACACACTCACCTGTTGACAGGTACTGCACCTTTAATACACACTCACCTGTTGACAGGTACTACACCTTTAATACACACTCACCTGTTGACAGGTACTGCACCTTTAATACACACTCACCTGTTGACAGGTAGGGGCACCTTTTAATACACACTCACCCTGTTGACAGGTACTGTACCTTTAATACACACTCACCTGTTGACAGGTAGGGGCACCTTTAATACACACTCACCTGTTGACAGGTACTGTACCTTTAATACACACTCACCTGTTGACAGGTAGGGGCACCTTTAATACACACTCACCTGTTGACAGGTACTGCACCTTTAAATACACACTCACCTGTTGACAGGTAGGGGCACCTTTAATACACACTCACCTGTTCACAGGTACTGTACCTTTAATACACACTCACCTGTTGACAGGTACTGCACCTTTAATACACACTCACCTGTTGACAGGTACTGCACCTTTAATACACACTCACCTGTTGACAGGTACTGCACCTTTAATACACACTCACCTGTTGACAGGTAGGGGCACCTTTAATACACACTCACCTGTTGACAGGTACTGCACCTTTAATACACACTCACCTGTTCACAGGTACTGTACCTTTAATACACACTCACCTGTTGACAGGTACTGTACCTTTAATACACACTCACCTGTTGACAGGTACTGCACCTTTAATACACACTCACCTGTTGACAGGTACTACACCTTTAATACACACTCACCTGTTGACAGGTACTGTACCTTTAATACACACTCACCTGTTGACAGGTAGGGGCACCTTTTAATACACACTCACCTGTTGACAGGTACTGTACCTTTAATACACACTCACCTGTTGACAGGTAGGGGCACCTTTAATACACACTCACCTGTTGACAGGTACTGTACCTTTAATACACACTCACCTGTTGACAGGTAGGGCACCTTTAATACACACTCACCTGTTGACAGGTACTGTACCTTTAATACACACTCACCTGTTGACAGGTACTGTACCTTTAATACACACTCACACCTGTTGACAGGTACTGCACCTTTAATACACACTCACCTGTTGACAGGTACTGCACCTTTAATACACACTCACCTGTTGACAGGTACTGCACCTTTAATACACACTCACCTGTTGACAGGTACTGCACCTTTAATACACACTCACCTGTTGACAGGTACTGTACCTTTAATACACACTCACCTGTTGACAGGTACTGTACCTTTAATACACACTCACCTGTTGACAGGTACTGCACCTTTAATACACACTCACCTGTTGACAGGTACTGCACCTTTAATACACACTCACCTGTTGACAGGTACTGTACCTTTAATACACACTCACCTGTTGACAGGTACTGTACCTTTAATACACACTCACCTGTTGACAGGTACTGCACCTTTAATACACACTCACCTGTTGACAGGTACTGTACCTTTAATACACACTCACCTGTTGACAGGTAGGGGCACCTTTAATACACACTCACCTGTTGACAGGTACTGTACCTTTAATACACACTCACCTGTTGACAGGTAGGGGCACCTTTAATACACACTCACCTGTTGACAGGTACTGTACCTTTAATACACACTCACCTGTTGACAGGTACTGCACCTTTAATACACACTCACCTGTTGACAGGTACTGCACCTTTAATACACACTCACCTGTTGACAGGTAGGGGCACCTTTAATACACACTCACCTGTTGACAGGTAGGGGCACCTTTAATACACACTCACCTGTTGACAGGTACTGTACCTTTAATACACACTCACCTGTTGACAGGTAGGGGCACCTTTAATACACACTCACCTGTTGACAGGTACTGCACCTTTAATACACACTCACCTGTTGACAGGTACTGCACCTTTAATACACACTCACCTGTTCACAGGTACTGTACCTTTAATACACACTCACCTGTTCACAGGTACTGCACCTTTAATACACACTCACCTGTTGACAGGTACTGCACCTTTAATACACACTCACCTGTTGACATGTACTGCACCTTTAATACACACTCACCTGTTGACAGGTACTGCACCTTTAATACACACTCACCTGTTGACAGGTAAGGGCACCTTTAATACACACTCACCTGTTGACAGGTACTGTACCTTTAATACACACTCACCTGTTGACAGGTACTGCACCTTTAATACACACTCACCTGTTGACAGGTAGGGGCACCTTTAATACACACTCACCTGTTGACAGGTACTGTACCTTTAATACACACTCACCTGTTCACAGGTACTGTACCTTTAATACACACTCACCTGTTGACAGGTACTGCACCTTTAATACACACTCACCTGTTGACAGGTACTGCACCTTTAATACACACTCACCTGTTGACAGGTACTGTACCTTTAATACACACTCACCTGTTGACAGGTACTGTACCTTTAATACACACTCACCTGTTGACAGGTACTGTACCTTTAATACACACTCACCTGTTGACAGGTACTGCACCTTTAATACACACTCACCTGTTCACAGGTACTGCACCTTTAATACACACTCACCTGTTGACAGGTACTGCACCTTTAATACACACTCACCTGTTGACAGGTACTGCACCTTTAATACACACTCACCTGTTGACAGGTAGGGGCACCTTTTAATACACACTCACCTGTTGACAGGTACTGTACCTTTAATACACACTCACCTGTTGACAGGTAGGGGCACCTTTAATACACACTCACCTGTTGACAGGTAGGGGCACCTTTAATACACACTCACCTGTTGACAGGTAGGGGCACCTTTAATAATACACACTCACCTGTTGACAGGTAGGGGCACCTTTAATACACACTCACCTGTTGACAGGTAGGGGCACCTTTAATACACACTCACCTGTTGACAGGTAGGGGCACCTTTAATACACACTCACCTGTTGACAGGTAGGGGCACCTTTAATACACACTCACCTGTTGACAGGTACTGTACCTTTAATACACACTCACCTGTTGACAGGTACTGTACCTTTAATACACACACACTCACCTGTTGACAGGTAGGGGCACCTTTAATACACACTCACCTGTTGACCGGTACTGTACCTTTAATACACACTCACCTGTTGACAGGTACTGCACCTTTAATACACACTCACCTGTTGACAGGTAGGGGCACCTTTAATACACACTCACCTGTTGACAGGTACTGTACCTTTAATACACACTCACCTGTTGACAGGTACTGCACCTTTAATACACACTCACCTGTTCACAGGTACTGTACCTTTAATACACACTCACCTGTTGACAGGTACTGTACCTTTAATACACACTCACCTGTTGACAGGTACTGCACCTTTAATACACACTCACCTGTTCACAGGTACTGCACCTTTAATACACACTCACCTGTTGACAGGTACTGTACCTTTAATACACACTCACCTGTTGACAGGTACTGTACCTTTAATACACACTCACCTGTTGACAGGTACTGTACCTTTAATACACACTCACCTTTAATACACACTCACCTGTTGACAGGTACTGGCACCTTTAATACACACTCACCTGTTGACAGGTAGGGCACCTTTAATACACACTCACCTGTTGACAGGTACTGTACCTTTAATACACACTCACCTGTTGACAGGTAGGGGCACCTTTAATACACACTCACCTGTGTTCACAGGTACTGCACCTTTAATACACACTCACCTGTTGACAGGTAGGGGCACCTTTAATACACACTCACCTGTTCACAGGTACTGTACCTTTAATACACACTCACCTGTTGACAGGTAGGGGCACCTTTAATACACACTCACCTGTTCACAGGTACTGCACCTTTAATACACACTCACCTGTTCACAGGTACTGCACCTTTAATACACACTCACCTGTTCACAGGTACTGTACCTTTAATACACACTCACCTGTTGACAGGTACTGTACCTTTAATACACACTCACCTGTTCACAGGTACTGTACCTTTAATACACACTCACCTGTTGACAGGTACTGTACCTTTAATACACACTCACCTGTTCACAGGTACTGCACCTTTAATACACACTCACCTGTTCACAGGTACTGCACCTTTAATACACACTCACCTGTTGACAGGTACTGCACCTTTAATACACACTCACCTGTTCACAGGTACTGTACCTTTAATACACACTCACCTGTTGACAGGTACTGTACCTTTAATACACACTCACCTGTTGACAGGTACTGTACCTTTAATACACACTCACCTGTTCACAGGTACTGCACCTTTAATACACACTCACCTGTTGACAGGTACTGTACCTTTAATACACACTCACCTGTTGACAGGTACTGTACCTTTAATCCACACTCCCCTGTTGACAGGTACTGTACCTTTAATCCACACTCCCCTGTTGACAGGTACTGCACCTTTAATCCACACTCCCCTGTTGACAGGTACTGTACCTTTAATACACACTCACCTGTTGACAGGTACTGTACCTTTAATACACACTCCCCTGTTGACAGGTACTGTACCTTTAATACACACTCACCTGTTGACAGGTACTGCACCTTTAATACACACTCACCTGTTCACAGGTACTGTACCTTTAATACACACTCACCTGTTGACAGGTACTGTACCTTTAATCCACACTCCCCTGTTGACAGGTACTGCACCTTTAATACACACTCACCTGTTGACAGGTACTGCACCTTTAATACACACTCACCTGTTGACAGGTACTGTACCTTTAATACACACTCACCTGTTGACAGGTACTGTACCTTTAATACACACTCACCTGTTGACAGGTACTGCACCTTTAATACACACTCACCTGTTGACAGGTACTGTACCTTTAATACACACTCACCTGTTGACAGGTACTGTACCTTTAATACACACTCACCTGTTGACAGGTACTGCACCTTTAATACACACTCACCTGTTGACAGGTACTGTACCTTTAATACACACTCACCTGTTGACAGGTACTGTACCTTTAATACACACTCACCTGTTCACAGGTACTGCACCTTTAATACACACTCCCCTGTTGACAGGTAGGGGCACCTTTAATACACACTCACCTGTTGACAGGTACTGCACCTTTAATACACACTCACCTGTTCACAGGTACTGCACCTTTAATACACACTCACCTGTTGACAGGTACTGTACCTTTAATACACACTCACCTGTTGACAGGTACTGTACCTTTAATACACACTCACCTGTTGACAGGTACTGCACCTTTAATACACACTCACCTGTTGACAGGTACTGTACCTTTAATACACACTCACCTGTTGACAGGTACTGTACCTTTAATACACACTCACCTGTTGACAGGTAGGGGCACCTTTAATACACACTCACCTGTTGACAGGTACTGTACCTTTAATACACACTCACCTGTTGACAGGTACTGCACCTTTAATACACACTCACCTGTTGACAGGTACTGCACCTTTAATACACACTCACCTGTTGACAGGTAGGGGCACCTTTAATACACACTCACCTGTTGACAGGTAACTGCACCTTTAATACACACTCACCTGTTGACAGGTACTGTACCTTTAATACACACTCACCTGTTGACAGGTACTGTACCTTTAATACACACTCACCTGTTGACAGGTAGGGGCACCTTTAATACACACTCACCTGTTCACAGGTACTGCACCTTTAATACACACTCACCTGTTGACAGGTAGGGGCACCTTTAATACACACTCACCTGTTGACAGGTACTGTACCTTTAATACACACTCACCTGTTGACAGGTAGGGGCACCTTTAATACACACTCACCTGTTGACAGGTACTGTACCTTTAATACACACTCACCTGTTGACAGGTAGGGGCACCTTTAATACACACTCACCTGTTGACAGGTACTGCACCTTTAATACACACTCACCTGTTCACAGGTACTGTATCTTTATACACACTCACCTGTTGACATGTACTGCACCTTTAATACACACTCACCTGTTCACAGGTACTGTACCTTTAATACACACTCACCTGTTGACAGGTACTGTACCTTTAATACACACTCTCACCTGTTGACAGGTACTGTACCTTTAATACACACTCACCTGTTGACAGGTACTGCACCTTTAATACACACACTCACCCTGTTCACAGGTACTGTACCTTTAATACACACTCACCTGTTGACAGGTACTGTACCTTTAATACACACTCACCTGTTCACAGGTACTGCACCTTTAATACACACTCACCTGTTCACAGGTACTGCACCTTTAATACACACTCACCTGTTGACAGGTACTGCACCTTTAATACACACTCACCTGTTGACAGGTAGGGGCACCTTTAATACACACTCACCTGTTCACAGGTACTGCACCTTTAATACACACTCACCTGTTGACAGGTACTGCACCTTTAATACACACTCACCTGTTGACAGGTAGGGGCACCTTTAATACACACTCACCTGTTGACAGGTAGGGGCACCTTTAATACACACTCACCTGTTGACAGGTAGGGGCACCTTTAATACACACTCACCTGTTCACAGGTACTGTACCTTTAATACACACACTCACCTGTTCACAGGTACTGCACCTTTAATACACACTCACCTGTTGACAGGTAGGGGCACCTTTAATACACACTCACCTGTTGACAGGTACTGCACCTTTAATACACACTCACCTGTTGACAGGTAGGGGGCACCTTTAATACACACTCACCTGTTGACAGGTACTGCACCTTTAATACACACTCACCTGTTGACAGGTAGGGGCACCTTTAATACACACTCACCTGTTGACAGGTAGGGGTACCTTTAATACACACTCACCTGTTCACAGGTACTGTACCTTTAATACACACTCACCTGTTGACAGGTACTGCACCTTTAATACACACTCACCTGTTGACAGGTACTGTACCTTTAATACACACTCACCTGTTGACAGGTACTGTACCTTTAATACACACTCACCTGTTGACAGGTAGGGGCACCTTTAATACACACTCACCTGTTGACAGGTACTGTACCTTTAATACACACTCACCTGTTGACAGGTACTGCACCTTTAATACACACTCACCTGTTGACAGGTACTGTACCTTTAATACACACTCACCTGTTGACAGGTACTGCACCTTTAATACACACTCACCTGTTGACAGGTACTGTACCTTTAATACACACTCACCTGTTGACAGGTACTGCACCTTTAATACACACTCACCTGTTGACAGGTACTGTACCTTTAATACACACTCACCTGTTGACAGGTAGGGGCACCTTTAATACACACTCACCTGTTGACAGGTACTGTACCTTTAATACACACTCACCTGTTGACAGGTAGGGGCACCTTTAATACACACTCACCTGTTGACAGGTAGGGGCACCTTTAATACACACTCACCTGTTGACAGGTACTGTACCTTTAATACACACTCACCTGTTGACAGGTACTGCACCTTTAATACACACTCACCTGTTGACAGGTACTGTACCTTTAATACACACTCACCTGTTGACAGGTACTGTACCTTTAATACACACTCACCTGTTGACAGGTACTGCACCTTTAATACACACTCACCTGTTGACAGGTACTGTACCTTTAATACACACTCACCTGTTGACAGGTACTGTACCTTTAATACACACTCACCTGTTGACAGGTACTGCACCTTTAATACACACTCACCTGTTCACAGGTACTGCACCTTTAATACACACTCACCTGTTGACAGGTAGGGCACCTTTAATACACACTCACCTGTTGACAGGTACTGCACCTTTAATACACACTCACCTGTTGACAGGTACTGTACCTTTAATACACACTCACCTGTTGACAGGTACTGTACCTTTAATACACACTCACCTGTTGACAGGTAGGGGCACCTTTTAATACACACTCACCTGTTGACAGGTACTGCACCTTTAATACACACTCACCTGTTGACAGGTAGGGGCACCTTTAATACACACTCACCTGTTCACAGGTACTGCACCTTTAATACACACTCACCTGTTGACAGGTACTGTACCTTTAATACACACTCACCTGTTGACAGGTACTGTACCTTTAATACACACTCACCTGTTGACAGGTAGGGGCACCTTTAATACACACTCACCTGTTGACAGGTACTGCACCTTTTAATACACACTCACCTGTTGACAGGTACTGCACCTTTAATACACACTCACCTGTTGACAGGTACTGTACCTTTAATACACACTCACCTGTTCACAGGTACTGTACCTTTAATACACACTCACCTGTTCACAGGTACTGTACCTTTAATACACACTCACCTGTTCACAGGTACTGTACCTTTAATACACACTCACCTGTTGACAGGTAGGGGCACCTTTAATACACACTCACCTGTTGACAGGTAGGGGCACCTTTAATACACACTCACCTGTTGACAGGTAGGGGCACCTTTAATACACACTCACCTGTTCACAGGTACTGTACCTTTAATACACACTCACCTGTTGACAGGTACTGTACCTTTAATACACACTCACCTGTTGACAGGTACTGCACCTTTAATACACACTCACCTGTTCACAGGTACTGCACCTTGTTCTCTCCAGGCGCAGCAGTTTGACTGGGTGAAGAGCTGGTATCCAGACCTGTTCTCTCAGATCCAACACTACGTTAAAAAGGGCCAGTTCATCCCTGTAGGAGGCACCTGGGTGGAGATGGTAAGACCTCGAGCGATTCATAGAAAACCTATCTGAGATATAGTCATTATTAAAGTCTAGGGCTGTCAAACGATTGAAATAATTAATCATGATTAATCGCATTCATTTCTGTAGTTAATCGCGATTAATCGCTAATTGTTTATTTGCTCAGATATGGTGTTAAATAAAGATTGTTCCATTTTAAAAAGCAGTGTTTTGTAGGGACTGAAAAACAAAAAATATAATGTATCAAAATGTTTTTAATGGCATATTCACCATAAATAAATTCAGCAATACAAAGGTCCTGGAAGGAACTAATGCTCCTATTAGGTCTAATAATGCTCCCTCATAAATACACACACACACACACACACACACACACACACACACACACACACACACACACACACCACACACACACACACACACACACACACACACACACACACACACACACACCACACCACACACACACACCACACACACACACAGTTAAAGCTTCAGCCATTCCAAATGATTGTTCTCCTAATTACTGATTGGAGGGTTGGCTATAAGAAAAAAACAACTGTCTCTATGGATACAAAGAGCATCAACCTGTCCAACAACGTCATGAATTCCACCAAACATAAACCTGTGTCCAGACACTTCAGTCGTCCTGCTATTTCATTTCACTGAGTCAGTTTCAAAGACAAACAAGCCTATTGACATTTTCAGATGATAAAGCTGGTCTCGTCTTCAATACGACTCAACATATGTTAACATTGTTAAAGCAAGAGAAATAGATAATAAACAAAAATGAAATAAAAAATGAACAGTAAACATTACACTCACAAAAGTTCCAAAAGAATAAAGACATTTCAAAACAGATGCCTCACAGGTCTTCAACTGGCAGCTTCATTAAATAGTACCCGCAAAACACCAGTCTCAACGTCAACAGTGAAGAGGCGACTCCGGGATGCTGACCTTCTAGGCAGAGTTGCAAAGAAAAAGCCATATCTCAGACTGGACAATATAAAGAAAAGATTAAGATGGGCAAAAGAACACAGACACTGGACTTTTTCTTTGCAACTCTGCCTAGAAGGTCAGCATCCCGGAGTCGCCTCTTCACTGTTGACGTTGAGACTGGTGTTTTGCGGGTACTATTTAATGAAGCTGCCAGTTGAGGACCTGTGAGGCGTCTGTTTCTCAAACTAGACACTCTAATGTATTTGTCCTCTTGCTCAGTTGAGCACCGGGGCCTCCCACTGCTCTTTCTATTCTGGTTAGAGCCAGGTTGCGCTGTTCTGTGAAGGGAGTAGTACACAGTGTTGTACGAGATCTTCAGTTTCTTGGCAATTTCTCGCAAAGAATAGCCTTCATTTCTCAGAACAAGAATAGACTGACGAGTTTCAGAAGAAAGTTATTTGTTTCCAGCCATTTTGAGCCTGTAATCGAACCCACAATTGCTGATGCTCCAGATACTCAACTAGTCTCAAGAAGGCCAGTTTTATTGCTTCTTTAATCAGCACAACAGTTTTCAGCTGTGCTAACATAATTGCAAAAGGGTTTCTAATGATCAATTAGCCTTTAAAAATGATAAACTTGGATTAGCAAACACAACGTGCCATTGGAACACAGGACTGATGGTTGCTGATAATGGGCCTCTGTACGCCTATGTAGATATTCCATAAAAAATCTGCCGTTTCCAGCTACAATAGCCATTTACAACATTAACAATGTCTACACTGTATTTCTGATAAATGTTATGTTATTTTAATGGACAAAAAATTTGCTTTTCTTTCGGAAAAAAATGAAATTTCTAAGTGACCCCAAACCTTTGAACGGTAGTGTATATATACAGTGTTGTAACAATGTGCAAATAGTTAAAGTACAAATTGGAAAATAAATCAACATAAATATGGGTTGTATTTACAATGGTGTTTGTTCTTCACTGGTTGCCCTTTTCTTGTGGCAACAGGTCACAAATCTTGCTGCTATGATGGCACACTGTGGTTTTTCACCCAGTAGATAAGGGAGTTTATCAAAATTAGATTTGTTTTTTAATTCTTTGTGGATCTGTGTAATCTGAGGGAAATATGTGTCTCTAATATGGTCATACATTTGGCAGGAGGTTAGGAAGTGCAGCTCAGTTTCCACCTCATTTTGTGGGCAGCGTGCACATAGCCTGTCTTCTCTTGAGAGCCAGGTCTGCCTACGGCGGCCTTTCTCAATAGCAAGGCTATGCTCTCTGAGTCTGTACATAGTCAAAGCTTTCCTTAAGTTTGGGTCAGTCACAGTACTCAGGTATTCTGCCACTGTGTACTCTCTGTTTAGGGCCAAATAGCATTCTCTCTCTCTCTCTCTCTCTCTCTCTCTCTCTCTCTCTCTCTCTCTCTGTCTCTCTGTCTCTCTGTCTCTCTGTCTCTCTCTCTCTCTCTCTCTCTCACACACTTTACACACACACAAAATCATATTTTAACACTAATAGTGAAATAGTATTACCTGCAGGGCTCCTGTAGCCCCTCCAGCTTCTGTGGTTGGCATGGTGATGTTCGCTTTCTGTTGGGCCAGAGCATCTCTCAGTGGTTGTTGGTTTCTGTGGACACGCTTTACCATTTCCAGAGTGGAATTCCATCTTGTTGTGACATCCTGTGACAGCGAGTTGTCCATTTGTCCTAGTTCAGCAGCGTTTGCTGGGCTGTGTTTGAAATGTCCAACAATGTTTCGGCATTTGGCTAGGGCATCGTCGAACCCGCTGTTCTGCTGGGACACTGTGATGGACCTTTGACCTTTGGAGACTGCGCGCGGTGCAGGGCAGGTGTTCAAAAGGCAGATGTCTCGCAGCTGCAATCATGTTCCGTGCACTGTCTGGGCTCCCGAGTGGAGCAGCGGTCTAAGGCACTGCATCTCAGTGCTTGAGGCGTCACTACAGACCCCCTGGTTCGATTCCAGGCTGTATCACAACCGGCCGTGATTGGGAGTCCCATAGGGCGGCGCACAATTGGCCCAGCGTCGTCCGGGTTTGGCCGGTGTAGGCCGTCATTGTAAATATGAATTTGTTTTTAACTGACTTGCCTAGTTAAATGAAGATAAAATAAAATAAAAAGGTGGCTCTACAAAGTATTGACTTTGGGGGGGTGAATAGTTATGCACGCTCAAGTTTTCTGTTTTTTTGTCTTATTTCTTGTTTGTTTCACAATAAAAAATATTTTGCATCTTCAAAGTGGTAGGCATGTTGTGTAATTCAAATGATACAAACCCCCCAAAAATCTATTTTAATTCCAGGTTGTAAGGCAACAAAATAGGAAAAATTCCAAGGGGGGTGAATACTTTCGCAAGCCACTGTAGATGAAAATGTATTTGGTTTTATCTTACTATCATTCTCCATCATTCAGTCATACAGCTAGTAGGAGCTAGCTAGGAAAGTGGTTGTCAAACTATCGCATCGGCTGCCAGGACTTGAATGTAAACTATAGATGGTTCAGGGGGTGTTAATGCATTCACTTTGACAGCCCTATTAAAGTCATATTAAGATTAAAAGTCATTATTTGTCTGTATTAGGATGGAAATCTGCCGTCAGGTGAGTCCATGGTCAGACAGTTCCTTGAGGGACAGCGATTCTTCAAGCAAGAGTTTGGAAACTACTGCAAAGAGGTACAGTAGAACATCACATCAGTCATGTAATATCTGAATGGAGATATATACCTCCCCATTCATACATCACATTCCTATCAAGTGGCTTGAGTATGTTTGGAATATCAGATAAGGGATTTCTAAGGTTGTCTGTTTTACTGTCTAGTTCTGGTTGCCTGATACGTTTGGCTACTCGGCCCAGCTACCCCAGTTGATGCAGGGTTCAGGCATCACACGATTCCTGACTCAGAAACTCAGCTGGAACCTCGTCAACATCTTCCCTGTGAGTTCGCTTCTCTCTCTCTCTCTGTCTCTCTCTCTCTCTCTCTCTCTCTCTCTCTCTCTCTCTCTCTCTCTCTCTCTCTCCTCCTCCTCCTCTGTGTGTCTCTCTCTCTCCTCTCTCTGTCTCTCTCTCTCCTCTCTCTCTCTCTCTCTCCTCTCTCTCTCTCTCTCTCTCTCTCTCTCTCTCTCTCTCTCTCTCTCTCTCTCTCTCCTCTCTGTGTCTCTCTCTCTCTCCTCTCTGTCTCTCTCTCTCTCCTCCTCTGTGTCTCTCTCTCTCTTTTTCCTTCCCTGTGAGTTCGCTTCTCTCTCTGTCGCTCTCTATCTCTCTCTCCTCCTCTCTCTCTCTCTCTCTCTCTCTCTCTCTCTCCTCCTCTCTCTCTCTCTCCCTCCTCTCTCTCTCTCTCTCTGTCTCCTCCTCTCTCTCTCTCCCTCTCCTCCTCTCTGTGTCTCTCTCTCTTTTTCCTTCCCTGTGAGTTCACTTCTCTCTATTTTTCCTTCCCTGTGAGTTCACTTCTCTCTATTTTTCCTTCCCTGTGAGTTTGCCTCTCAATTTCAATTCAATTCAATTTAAGGGCTTTATTGGCATGGGAAACGTGTGTTAACATTGCCAAAGCAAGTGAAGTAGATAGTAACCAAAAGTGAAATAAACAATAAATATTAACAGTAAACATTACACTCAGAAGTTTCAAAAGAATAAAGACATTTCAAATGTCATATTATGTATATATACAGTGTTGTAACAATGTGCAAATAGTTAAAGTACAAATGGGAAAATAAATCAACATAAATATGGGTTGTATTTACAATGGTGTTTGTTCTTCACTGGTTGCCCTTTTCTTGTGGCAACAGGTCACAAATCTTGCAGCTGTGATGGCACACTGTGGTTTTTCACCCAGTAGATAAGGGAGTTTATCAAAATTGGGTTTGTTTTCAAATTCTTTGTGGATCGCTGTAATCTGAGGGAAATATGTGTCTCTAATATGGTCATACATTTGGCAGGAGGTTAGGAAGTGCAGCTCAGTTTCCACCTCATTTTGTGGGCAGTGTGCACATAGCCTGTCTTCTCTTGAGAGCCAGGTCTGCCTACGGCGGCCTTTCTCAATAGCAAGGCTATGCTCACTGAGTCTGTACATAGTCAAAGCTTTCCTTAAGTTTGGGTCAGTCACAGTGGTCAAGTATTCTGCCACTGTGTACTCTCTGTTTAGGGCCAAATAGCATTCTAGTTTGCTCTGTTTTTTTGTTTGTTCTTTCCAATGTGTCAAGTAATTCTCTTTTTGTTTTCTCATGATTTGGTTAGGGTCTAGTTGTGTTGTTGTTGTTGTTGTCCTGGGGCTGTGTGGGGTCTGTTTGTGTTTGTGAACAGAGCCCCAGGACAAGCTTACTTAGGGGACTCTTCTCCAAGTTCATCTCTCTGTAGGTGATGGCTTTGTTATGGAAGGTTTGGGAATCGCTTCCTTTTTCCTTCCTCTCTCTGTCTCTTTCTCTGTTGAGATTATCTTTTTAATTTCTAGCCAAATGTTAAATGTTCCTGTTTTTATTAATTTAATAGAGTTAGGTCTGCTCTATACCAAATTAGCATACCCCCTGAGTCTCTTCCCTGTTTCACACCTGGTAGTTTGGTGGATGGGACTACCAGCTCTCTGTAACCTAGAGGGCAACCAGTGGGTCCATCTCTCTCTCTCTCTCTCTCTCTCTCTCTCTCTCTCTCTCTCTCTCTCTCTCTCTCTCTCTCTCTCTCTCTCTCTCTCTCTCTCTCTCTCTCTGTCTCTCTGTCTCTCTGTCTCTCTCTCTCTCTCTCGCTCTCTCTCTCTCTCTCTCTCTCTCTCTCTCTCTCTCTCTCTCTCTCTCTCTCTCTCTCTCTCTCTCTCTCTCTCTCTCTCTCTCTCTCTCTCTCTCTCTCTCTCTCTCTCTCTCTCTCTCTCTCTCTCTCTCTCTCTCTCTCTCTCTCTCTCTCTCTCTCTCTCTCTCTCTCTCTCTCTCTCTCTCTCTCTCTCTCTCTCTCTCTCTCTCTCTCTCTCTCTCTCTCTCTCTCTCTCTCTCTCTCTCTCTCTCTCTCTCTCTCTCTCTCTCTCTCTCTCTCTCTCTCTCTCTCTCTCTCTCTCTCTCTCTCTCTCTCTCTCTCTCTCTCTCTCTCTCTCTCTCTCTCTCTCTCTCTCTCTCTCTCTCTCTCTCTCTCTTTTTCCTTCCCTGTGAGTGCCTCCTCCCTCTTCTAACCATTAGGTAGCACTGTGGTCAACAAGTACTACTCCAATCCAAACTCCATCTAGAGTTAACCACAGAATATTATTCCAGTATCTTTAAATGAACCCAGGCTTCTCTCTCTCTGCAGCACAACACGTTCTTCTGGGAGGGTCTGGATGGTTCTCAGGTTCTGACACACTTTCCCCCAGGGAACTCTTATGAGATGAAGGGGAAGGTAGAGGACGTGAGTATCAACCCCTAACCCCTAACCCCTACCCCCTACCCCCTACCCCCTAACCCTACCCCCCTACCCCCTACCCCCTAACCCCTACCCCCTACCCCCTACCCCCTAACCCCTAACCCCTACCCCTACCCCCTAACCCCTACCCCCTATCCCCTACCCCCTAACCCATACCCCCTACCCCCTAACCCCTACCCCCTAACCCCCCCTACCCCCTAACCCCTACCCCCTACCCCCTAACCCCTAACCCCTACACCCTAACCCCTACCCCCCTAACCCCTAACCCCTACCCCCTAACCCCTACCCCCTACCCCCTAACCCCTACCCCCCTACCCCCTAACCCCTACCCCCTAACCCCTACCCCTACCCCCTAACCCCTACCCCCTACCCCCTAACCCCTAACCCCTAACCCCTACCCCTACCCCCTAACCCCTACCCCCCTATCCCCTACCCCCTACCCCCTAACCCCTACCCCCTATCCCCTACCCCCTATCCCCTACCCCCTAACCCCTACCCCCTAACCCCTACCCCCTAACCCCTAACCCCTAACCCCTACCCCCTATCCCCTAACCCCTACCCCCTACCCCCTATCCCCTACACCCTAACCCCTAACCCCCCTACAGACCCTAATAGGAGCACTAGGTCTGGTAAACAGACCCTTATAGGAGCACTAGGTCTGGTAAACAGACCCTTATAGGAGCACTAGGTCTGGTAAACAGACCCTTATAGGAGCACTAGGTCTGGTAAACAGACCCTTATAGGAGCACTAGGTCTGGTAAACAGACCCTAATAGGAGCACTAGGTCTGGTAAACAGACCCTTATAGGAGCACTAGGTCTGGTAAACAGACCCTTATAGGAGCACTAGGTCTGGTAAACAGACCCTTATAGGAGCACTAGGTCTGGTAAACAGATCCTTATAGGAGCACTAGGTCTGGTAAACAGACCCTTATAGGAGCACTAGGTCTGGTAAACAGACCCTTATAGGAGCACTAGGTCTGGTAAACAGACCCTTATAGGAGCACTAGGTCTGGTAAACAGACCCTTATAGGAGCACTAGGTCTGGGTACTGAAGCCCCTCCTCCTTCCTCCTCAGCTGGTCAACACTGTGAAGAACAACAAGGACAAAGGACGAGCCAATCACAGCGCAGCACTGTTTGGTTTTGGAGACGGAGGAGGAGGGCCCACCCAGCTGATGTTGGACAGACTGGACAGGGTCCAGGACACAGACGGACTGCCCCGGTCAGAACCACACACCGGACCACACACAGGACCACCCACAGGACCACACACAGGACCACCCACAGGACCACACACAGGACCACACACAGGACCACACACAGGACCACACACAGGACCACACACAGGACCACACACAGGACCACACACAGGACCACACACCGGACCACACACAGGACCACACACAGGACCACACACAGGACCACCCACAGGACCACACACAGGACCACACACAGGACCACACACAGGACCACCCACAGGACCACACACAGGACCACACACAGGACCACACACAGGACCACACACAGGACCACACACAGGACCACACACAGGACATTAATCACATGCCCCCTGGTCTAGACATCAGACAGTCAAATACAACCAACTACCCCCTGGTCTAGACATCAGACAGTCAATACAACCAACTACCCCCTGGTCTAGACATCAGACAGTCAAATACAGGAAAGGAAGTCATAAAGATAGTTCTCTTTATTTTCCTGCTCAGAGGGATCTCTATGATGTGGGTTCTCAGGCCATGGTCAGTATTCATAGAGGATTAACCTACTGGAATACTGGCTGGAATACCTTGAAACGTTCAAATCTCTTATAGTGTATCACAGTGGCCATTAAATCACCATTAAAATGTCACAGATCAGAAGCACCACGTAGCCTCCCTCACACTGACAACATGCCATAGAGCTACACCACGTAGCCTCCCTCACACTGACAACATGCCATAGAGCTACACCACGTAGCCTCCCTCACACTGTGACAACATGCCGTAGAGCTACACCACGTAGCCTCCCTCACACTGTGACAACATGCCATAGAGCTACACCACGTAGCCTCCCTTACACTGTGACAACATGCCATAGAGCTACACCACGTAGCCTCCCTCACACTGTGACAACATGCCATAGAGCTACACCACGTAGCCTCCCTCACACTGTGACAACATGCCATAGAGCTACACCACGTAGCCTCCCTCACACTGTGACAACATGCCATAGAGCTACACCACGTAGCCTCCCTCACACTGTGACAACATGCCATAGAGCTACACCACGTAGCCTCCCTCACACTGTGACAACATGCCATAGAGCTACACCACGTAGCCTCCCTCACACTGTGACAACATGCCATAGAGCTACACCACGTAGCCTCCCTCACACTGACAACATGCCGTAGAGCTACACCACGTAGCCTCCCTCACACTGTGACAACATGCCATAGAGCTACACCACGTAGCCTCCCTCACACTGTGACAACATGCCATAGAGCTACACCACGTAGCCTCCCTCACACTGTGACAACATGCCATAGAGCTACACCACGTAGCCTCCCTCACACTGTGACAACATGCCATAGAGCTACACCACGTAGCCTCCCTCACACTGTGACAACATGCCGTAGAGCTACACCACGTAGCCTCCCTCACACTGTGACAACATGCCATAGAGCTACACCACGTAGCCTCCCTCACACTGTGACAACATGCCGTAGAGCTACACCACGTAGCCTCCCTCACACTGTGACAACATGCCATAGAGCTACACCACGTAGCCTCCCTCACACTGTGACAACATGCCATAGAGCTACACCACGTAGCCTCCCTCACACTGTGACAACATGCCATAGAGCTACACCACGTAGCCTCCCTCACACTGACAACATGCCATAGAGCTACACCACGTAGCCTCCCTCACACTGTGACAACATGCCATAGAGCTACACCACGTAGCTTCCCTCACACTGTGACAACATGCCATAGAGCTACACCACGTAGCCTCCCTCACACTGTGATAACATGCCATAGAGCTACACCACGTAGCCTCCCTCACACTGTGACAACATGCCATAGAGCTACACCACGTAGCTTCCCTCACACTGTGACAACATGCCATAGAGCTACACCACGTAGCCTCCCTCACACTGTGACAACATGCCTTAGAGCTACACCACGTAGCCTCCCTCACACTGTGACAACATGCCATAGAGCTACACCACGTAGCCTCCCTCACACTGTGACAACATGCCAGAGAGATACACCACGTAGCCTCCCTCACACTGTGACAACATGCCATAGAGCTACACCACGTAGCCTCCCTCACACTGTGACAACATGCCATAGAGCTACACCACGTAGCCTCCCTCACACTGTGACAACATGCCGTAGAGCTACACCACGTAGCCTCCCTCACACTGTGACAACATGCCGTAGAGCTACACCACGTAGCCTCCCTCACACTGTGACAACATGCCGTAGAGCTACACCACGTAGCCTCCCTCACACTGTGACAACATGCCATAGAGCTACACCACGTAGCCTCCCTCACACTGTGACAACATGCCATAGAGCTACACCACGTAGCCTCCCTCACACTGTGACAACATGCCATAGAGCTACACCACGTAGCCTCCCTCACACTGTGACAACATGCCATAGAGCTACACCACGTAGCTTCCCTCACACTGTGACAACATGCCATAGAGCTACACCACGTAGCCTCCCTCACACTGTGACAACATGCCATAGAGCTACACCACGTAGCCTCCCTCACACTGTGACAACATGCCATAGAGCTACACCACGTAGCCTCCCTCACACTGTGACAACATGCCAGAGAGCTTAAGGAGACAGATGTAGACAGACATACAGTGCCTTCAGAAAGTATTAATACTTCTTGACTTATTCCACATTTTGTTGTGTTACAGCCAGAATTAAAAACGTGTTAACACTAGAACTGCCAGAGAACGTTGCCGGGCGTCTCCTTTAGCAACCCGCAAGGTGCAGCAAAGAAACTCCAATGCCTTATAGATAGTCCATCAACTATTATAAAGGATTCATTGCATGAATAAATATTAGTGGAGATATAATCAATAAAGATAAATAACAACAATAGTTATTTGTTTAGGTAGAGTCAAGGATACAATATGTTTTGTATAATTCTACAAAGTCCTGACTGTAGGCCTATAGCCTGTTTTCGTTTCCCTTGACAATGAAAACATTACAGTGGAATCCATTTGATCAACTTTATTTGTAGATTTGATTAGTAATAGAGTCATAGTAATTAATAAAGTAAAGTAGAAACCAAAGAGATAATAATAATAACATAACCAGCCAGGTGACATTATTTACCGTATTCCTGAACAATTGTAAAGGATGAATTGCATAAAGAAATAGCATATTTTAAGGTCATTATGTTACTAGTAGCCAGAGCAATGCTGCCGTGGGAGGGGTCACGTGCTGAATGCTGCCGTGGGAGGGGTCACGTGCTGAATGCACGGACAGCACGGAAATAGTGACATTTGGAAATAGAGCTGCAACTCCTGAATTTTTAGTTATTTGACAAAGGTAAGTGTCATAGAAACTGCAGAAAATGCTGTTTCTATGTCACCAAGCTGCTTGGCGATGGTCTTGTAGCCCATTCCAGCCTTGTGTAGGTCTACAATCTTGTCCCTGACATCCTTGGAGAGCTCTTTGGTCTTGGCCATGGTGGAGAGTTTGGAATCTGATTGATTGATTGCTTCTGTGGACAGGTGTCTTTTATACAGGTAACAAGCTGAGATTAGGAGCACTCCCTTTAAGAGTGTGCTCCTAATCTCAGCTCGTTACCTGTATAAAAGACACCTGGGAGCCAGAAATCTTTCTGATTGAGAGGGGGTCAAATACTTATTTCCCTCATTAAAATGCAAATCAATTAATAACATTTTTGACATGCGTTTTTCTGGATTTTTTTGTTGTTATTCTGTCTCTCACTGTTCAAATCAACCTAACATTAAAATTATAGACTGATCATGTCTTTGTCAGTGGGCAAACATACAAAATCAGCAGGGGATCAAATACTTTTTTCCCCTCACTGTAGCTGTATTCCGTTTAATTTTATCCTAAAAAAACTCCCTAGTCCTTAACGACTACAAGCATACCCATAACATGATGCAGCTTGAAAATATGGAGAGTGGGACTCAGTGATGTGTTGGATTTGCCCCAAACATAACGCTTTGTATTCAGGACAAAAAGTTCATTTCTTTGCCACATTTTTTTGCAGTATTACTTTAGTGCCTTGTTGCAAACAGGATGCATGTCTTGGAATATTTTTTATTCTTTACAGGCTCCCTTCTTTTCACTCTGTCATTTAGGTTAGTATTGTGGAGTAACTACAATGTTGTTGATCCATCCTCAGTTTTTCTCCTATCACAGCCATTAAACTCTGTAACTGTTTTAAAGTCACCATTGGCCTCATGGTGAAATCCCTGTGCGGTTTCCTTCCTCTCCGGCAACTGAGTTAGGAAGGACGCCTGTATCTTTGTAGTGACTTGGTTTATTCATACACAATCCAAGGCCTAATTAATAACTTCAGCTCAAAGGGATATTTTTATTTTTACATGAATCGGTGCCCTTCTTTGCTAGGAAAAACCTCCCTGGTCTGTGCTTGTAATTCACTACTCGATTGAGGGACCTTACAGATAATTGTATGTGTGGGGTACAGAGATGGGGTAGTCATTCAAAAATCATGTTAAACACTATTATTGAACACTTTTTATGTGACTTGTTAAGCACATTTCTACTCCTGAACTTCATTATGCTTGTCATAACAAAGGGGTTGAATACTTATTGACTCAAGACATTTCAGCTTTTCATTTTGTATTAATTTCTAAAATGTTGAACAAACAAAATTCCACTGACATTATGGTTATTATTAAATTATTATAAATTATTATTGTGTGTAGATCAGTGACACAAAATGTCAATTTAATCCTTTTTAAATTCAGGCTGTAATACAACAAAAATGTGGAAGAAGTCAAGGGTTGTGAATACTTTCTGAAGACACTGTACATGGCTATATTTGCGTCATATGAACACTTATGTAATTGCCTGTAACTTGTTTCTTATCACACTGTAACCATGGATACACATGTTTATATACATCATTGACTGTAACAGTTGTTTCTAACCCTAGGGTCCAGATGTCCAGCCCTGACCGGCTCTTCTCTGAGCTTGAGGCGGACTCCTCTCTGCTGTGTACCTGGACTGGAGAACTGTTTCTAGAACTACACAACGGCACCTACACCACACAGGCACAGGTGGGGCCTAATCTGGTCCTAATCTGGTCCTAATCTGGGCCTAATCTGGGCCTAATCTGGTCCTAATCTGGGCCTAATCTACACAACTACACCACACAGGCACAGGTGGGGCCTAATCTGGTCCTAATCTGGTCCTAATCTGGTCCTAATCTGGTCCTAATCTGGGCCTAATCTGGTCCTAATCTGGGCCTAATCTGGTCCTAATCTGGGTCTAATCTGGTGCTTCTCAAAGCCTCTCAGAGCTGTTTGTGACGTATTGTGGGTGGGGCCAAAAATCTGGGACCAGGCTAAGCATCTCACAGTCTACATTTACATATATATTAGTTATATACAGTGGGGGAAAAAAGTATTTAGTCAGCCCCAATTGTGCAAGTTCTACCACTTAAAAAGATGAGAGAGGCCTGTAATTTTCATCATAGGTACACGTCAACTATGACAGACAAAAATGAGAAAAAAAATCCTGAAAATCACATTGTAGGATTTTTAATGAATTTATTTGCAAATTATGGTGGAAAATAAGTATTTGGTCAATAACAAAAGTTTCTCAATACTTTGTTATATACCCTTTGTTGGCAATGACACAGGTCAAACGTTTTCTGTAAGTCTTCACAAGGTTTTCACACACTGTTGCTGGTATTTTGGCCCATTCCTCCATGCAGATCTCCTCTAGAGCAGTGATGTTTTGGGGCTGTCGCTGGGCAACACGGACTTTCAACTCCCTCCAAAGATTTTCTATGGGGTTGAGATCTGGAGACTGGCTAGGCCACTCCAGGACCTTGAAATGCTTCTTACGAAGCCACTCCTTCGTTGCCCGGGCGGTGTGTTTGGGATCATTGTCATGCTGAAAGACCCAGCCACGTTTCATCTTCAATGCCCTTGCTGATGGAAGGAGGTTTTCACTCAAAATCTCACGATACATGGCCCCATTCATTCTTTCCTTTACACGGATCAGTCGTCATGGTCCCTTTGCAGAAAAACGGCCCCAAAGCATGATGTTTCCACCCCCATGCTTCACAGTAGGTATGGTGTTCTTTGGATGCAACTCAGCATTCTTTGTCCTCCAAGCACGACGAGTTGAGTTTTTTACCAAAAAGTTATATTTTGGTTTCATCTGACCATATGACATTCTCCCAATCCTCTTCTGGATCATCCAAATGCACTCTAGCAAACTTCAGACGGGCCTGGACATGTACTGGCTTAAGCAGGGGGACACGTCTGGCACTGCAGGATTTGAGTCCCTGGCGGCGTAGTGTGTTACTGATGGTAGGCTTTGTTACTTTGGTCCCAGCTCTCTGCAGGTCATTCACTAGGTCCCCCCGTGTGGTTCTGGGATTTTTGCTCACTGTTCTTGTGATCATTTTGACCCCACGGGGTGAGATCTTGCGTGGAGCCCCAGATCGAGGGAGATTATCAGTGGTCTTGTATGTCTTCCATTTCCTAATAATTGCTCCCATAGTTGATTTCTTCAAACCAAGCTGCTTACCTATTGCAGATTCAGTCTTCCCAGCCTGGTGCAGGTCTACAATTTTGTTTCTGGTGTCCTTTGACAGCTCTTTGGTCTTGGCCATAGTGGAGTTTGGAGTGTGACTGTTTGAGGTTGTGGACAGGTGTCTTTTATACTGATAACAAGTTCAAACAGGTGCCATTAATGCAGGTAACGAGTGGAGGACAGAGGAGCCTCTTAAAGAAGAAGTTACAGAGCTGTGAGAGCCAGAAAACTTGCTTGTTTGTAGGTGACCAAATACTTATTTTCCACCATAATTTGCAAATAAATTCATTAAAAATCCTACAATGTGATTTCCTGGATTTTCTTTCTCTCAATTTGTCTGTCATAGTTGACGTGTACCTATGATGAAAATTACAGGCCTCTCTCATCTTTTTAAGTGGGAGAACTTGCACAATTGGTGGCTGACTAAATACTTTTTTCCCCCACTGTAGTTGCTGGTAAATTTGAGTAGTAGATATGCTCTGAGTTGGATATAGCTAGATATAGTTATGTGCCTTTGACCTTCCCTTTATGACAGGACACATCTTACCTGACAGTGCTTGGCTGTACACAGGTGTTCTAACACTGTCTGGTAATGATGTTCCCTGAAAGCCCTTCAAACAACCACATCAATAATTCCAACAACCAATAGGGAACAACGGCACTGTAACATACCTGAAGCATTTGCGGTTTGTAAATAGTTTTTAGGACATTTTATAGTCAATGCTATTATTGTGTTTTAATGACAGAGTTTCTCTGCCACTTGTCCAACCCATGTGTGTCTCCAGATCAAGCTAGGGAATCGTCAGTGTGAGACGTTGCTCCATGACGTTGAGGTGGCCAGCAGCTTGGCACTGTGTCTGGACAAGACTTTCCAGTACCCCTCCCAACCACTGCAAATCCTCTGGAGGTAAATGCCACATCACACAAAGATCTAGACATTTTCAACCAACACGGGTTCCCTAAATGAACAGACGTATTATACCCAAAAAATAGAATGAACAATTGGCAACTAAACTTCCATAGCGTTGAATCAGGTGGAGGAACGACAGTATTAATCTAACGGAGCTCTTTATTGTTGTGGGGAAGCTGCTCTGCCCCGACATCGCACTGTGACTAGTTTTCTTCAAAACCCCGCGCGCACACACAATGTCATTCATTATTTCAGACCATTCCATAACCTGGTATTTCTCACCATTCCTTAACCTGGTATTACAGACCATTCCTTAACCTGGTATTTCTCACCATTCCTTAACCTGGTATTACAGACCATTCCTTTACCTGGTATTTCTCACCATTCCTTAACCTGGTATTACAGACCATTCCTTAACCTGGTATTTCTCACCATTCCTTAACCTGGTATTACAGACCATTCCTTAACCTGGTATTACAGACCATTCCTTAACCTGGTATTTCTCACCATTCCTTAACCTGGTATTTCTCACCATTCCTTAACCTGGTATTACAGACCATTCCTTAACCTGGTATTACAGACCATTCCTTAACCTGGTATTACAGATCATTCCTTAACCTGGTATTTCTCACCATTCCTTAACCTGGTATTACAGACCATTCCTTAACCTGGTATTACAGACCATTCCTTAACCTGGTATTACAGACCATTCCTTAACCTGGTATTACAGACCATTCCTTAACCTGGTATTACAGACCATTCCTTAACCTGGTATTTCTCACCATTCCTAAACCTGGTATTTCTCACCATTCCTTAACCTGGTATTTCTCACCATTCCTTAACCTGGTATTTCTCACCATTCCTTAACCTGGTATTAAACACCTGTATGCTGACCTGTTGTTCCTAAATGTCTGCAGTTCTCCATCTCTCAGGTGAACCAGATCTATTCTGTTTGCTCGTGGTAACATTGATACATTTTTGCATCAGCTATACCAGGGATGGGCACCTTCGATGGGGGTGAGGGCCACCAAAAAACGGAACTCATCATGAGGGGCCGCAGTGGCTCGTGGGTCTGCGTAATCCCCCCCCTCCCCCTCCCTCCCCCCTCGCCCCACACCTTGCGAGCAAAACATTTTAGCGGCCCCCCTCATGACAGCGAAGAGAATAAAATGTATGTTTTATTTCCTGCAATTCTACAAAGTTAATTTCCTGCAATTCTACACATTTTGCTGTAGGGTGGAGGCAAATGTTTGATAACTGATGATCAATGGTCTGTAAAACGACCATGCTTACTGCAAGTTTAGATGGCTGGTCGCTAGAATAACTTACCAGTCTAAAAATAATTAGTTGACATGGGCTAATTGAGTAACTCTGATGCACAACCAAATTTGGAAATTACACCTTGTGCATTCTGCTATTCTAGCTGAGACCCCGAGTTCCCCAGTCGGACCACACTAGCTCTGTTCGTAAGAGTTTGTTTACATTACTGGTTAACCACAGTTACAGAATCACACAGACACAGTTACAGGTTTAGTCCAAATGTATTATTTTGTTAAAGTTTACAGCCAAAGTATAGCTAACATTTACGCTTACACTTCCTGGTACCCTCCACTGCGAAAAGTGAACAGATGCAGCGGTCGAATGCAGGGGTTATAGGGAAGGTGACGTCAGCACGCTCTGTGTAAACGTCATCACATTTATACAGGAATAGATAACCTGTTTTCCTATTGAATTATGCCAACGAAAAGGCTTTTTCATAATTATTACAATCTGGAAATGTTGGATGAACAAAAATGTAAACGCAACATGCAATAATTTCAAAGATTTTACTGAGGTACAGTTCAATAAGGAAATCAGTCAATTGAAATACATTCATTAGGCCCTAATCTATGGGTTTCACATGACTGAGAATACAGATATGCATCTGTTGGTCACAGATTTTTAAAAGGTAGGAGCGTGGTTTAGAAAACCAGTCAGTATCTGGTGTGACCATTTGCCTCATGCAGCGCGACACATCTCCTTCACATAGAGTTGATCAGGCTGTTGATTGTGGCCTGTGGAATGTTGTCCCACTCCTCTTCAATGGCTGTGTGAAGTTGCTTGATATTGGCGGGAACTGGAACACGCTGTCGTACACATCGATCCAGAGCATCCCAAACATGCTCAATGGGTGACATGTCTGGTGAGTATGCAGGCCATGGAAGAACTGGGACATTTCAGCTTCAAGGAATTGTGTACAGATCCTTGCAACATGGGGCCGTGCATTATCATGCTGGAACATGAGGTGATGGCGGCGGATGAATGGCACGACAATGGGCCTCAGGATCTCGTCACGGTATCTCTGTTCATTCAAATTGCCATCGATAAAATGCAATTGTGTTCATTGTCTGTAGCTTATGCCTGCCCATACCATAACCCCACCGCCACCATGGGGCACTCTGTTCACAACATTGACACCAGCAATTCACTCGCCCACACAACCCCATACACGCTGTCTGCCATCTGCCCGGTACAGTTGAAACCGGCATTCATCCATGAAGAGCACACCTCCATCGTGCCAGTGGCCATCGAAGGTGAGCATTTGCCCACTGAAGTCGGTTACGACTCCAAACTGCAGTCAGGTCAAGACCCTGGTGAGGACGTCGAGCACGCAGATGAGCTTCCCTGAGACGGTTTCTGACAGTTTGTGCAGAAATTATTCGGTTGTGCAAACCAACAGTTTCATCAGCTGTCTGGGTGTCTGGTCTCAGACGATCCCGCAGGTGAAGAAGCTGGATATGGAGGTGCTGGGCTGGCGTGGTTACATGTGGTCTGCAGTTGTGAGGCCGGTTGGACGTAATGCCAAATTCTCTAAAACGATGTTGGGAGGCGGCTTATGGTAGAGAAATGAACATTAAATTCTCTGGCACCAGCTCTGGTGGACATTCCTGCAGTCAGCATGCCAATTGCACTCTCCCTCAAAACTTGAGACATCTGTGGCATTGTGTTGTGTGACAAAACTGCACATTTTAGAGTGGCCTTTTATTGTCCCCAGCACAAGGTGCACCTGTGTAATGATCATGCTGTTTAATCAGCTTCTTGATATGCCACACCTGTCAGGTGGATGGATTATCTTGGCAAATGAGAAATGCTCACTAACAGGGATGTAAACAAATTTGGGCACAACATTTTAGAGAAATAAGCTTTTTGTGTGTATGGAACATTTCTGGGATATTTTATTTCAGCTCATGAAATATGGGACCAACACTTTACATGTTGCATTTATATTTTTGTTCAGTATAATTACCTGAATGTTGGTTAGTCATGTGGTATATTATTTATGTGCAATTGAAGTTACCTGTTTTCTAGGTGAAGTGACGTCCTCCCTTGTTTGTGTGAGACTAGGTGGAGTGAAGTCCTCCCTTGTTTGTGTGAGACTAGGTGAAGTGACGTCCTCCCTTGTTTGTGTGAGACTAGGTGAAGTGACGTCCTCCCTTGTTTGTGTGAGACTAGGTGAAGTGACGTCCTCCCTTGTTTGTGTGAGACTAGTCCTGAGGAGGAAAAGCAGGTCTCACAGTTATTGAAGCTGTTATTGCTGTTGTTCCCAGCATGGCTGTCTAGAACCAGAGTTGTACATACTGAGTGAACTATTAAACTATTCATGTTTTCTAACTAAAGTCTTTATTATTTTTTATTTCTTCATTTTTGTGATAATGTAAATAGTAATTTTTTTTTGGGAACCAAATTGCTGCACTGGTAGCTAAAAATGAATGGCAAACTAAATACGTTGTTGTCCTGCGCTGACCTGCCATCTCCCTCGGCCCTCAACACTCAACTTATCTACAATTTGTGTTTTATGTTTCAGGCTGCTGCTGCTGAACCAGTTCCACGATGTGATCCCTGGCAGCTGTATAGAGATGGTGGTAGAGGAAGCACTACGATATTATCAAGGTATATAACAGCACTACGATATTATCAAGGTATATAACAGCACTACGATATTATCAAGGTATATAACAGCACTACGATATTATCAAGGTATATAACAGCACTACGATATTATCAAGGTATATAACAGCACTACGATATTATCAAGGTATATAACAGCACTACGATATATCAAGGTATATAACAGCACTACGATATTATCAAGGTATATAACAGCACTACGATATTATCAAGGTATATAACAGCTGTATATTATCAAGGTATATAACAGCACTACGATATTATCAAGGTATATAACAGCTGTATATTATCAAGGTATATAACAGCACTACGATATTATCAAGGTATATAACAGCACTACGATATTATCAAGGTATATAACAGCACTACGATATTATCAAGGTATATAACAGCACTACGATATTATCAAGGTATATAACAGCACTACGATATTATCAAGGTATATAACAGCACTACGATATTATCAAGGTATATAACAGCTGTATATTATCAAGGTATATAACAGCACTACGATATTATCAAGGTATATAACAGCTGTATATTATCAAGGTATATAACAGCTGTATATTATCAAGGTATATAACAGCACTACGATATTATCAAGGTATATAACAGCTGTATATTATCAAGGTATATAACAGCTGTATATTATCAAGGTATATAAAACAAAACATAAAGTCAAAAATACTACAGAAAATATATATATACAGTGTGTGCAAATGTAGTAAGTTATGGAGGTAAGGCAATAAATAGGCCATAGTGCAAAATAATTACAATTAGTATTAACACTGGAATGATAGATGTGCAAGAGATGATGTGCAAATAGAGATACTGGGGTGCAAATGAGCAAAATAAATAACAATATGGGGATGAGGTAGTTGGGTGGGCTAATTACAGATGGTTACAGACAGAATAGCAGACAGTCTGTGGTTTTAGAAAAGGTCACAAACTTTCTATATATGGAGTGTGAACCCCAATTCCTGTGTGTGTGTGTCCCTGTGTCTCTCAGACATCCGCACCGTGGGGACCAGACTGCTGCGTGTCTCCTGTGAGGCCCTGGGCTCTAAGGGGGCTGCACCCCGGACAGGAGACTCGGCTGTCCTCAACACACTGCCCTGGGAACGCACTGAGGTCCTCCCACTGACAGGGGGCGCTCCTGATCTACAACAACCAGGCCTAGGTACTGGAGCTGACTATATAGTGTGAATACTCACGCGTCATTGATGCACTTACTCAACTACAATACAATGGTTTTGTTCTTCCACAATTCAATTTGTTAAGTTACTGATTTAGAGGTGATGCATATTGGAACCATTTAGACCTTTTTCGTGTCCCCTGCATGTCAGATGTCCACATCTCTCTGTCTGCCTGTTTCTATGTTATTCTGTAGCTCTGGTGACAGTCCCCAGTGTTGGTGTCGTGTCTGTCTGTGAAGCCACTGGAACCAAACCTGTCACTCTGGTCTCTGTCACGGTTCAGGTAATATACAGTACATAGCTAGGACATTTCATTTGATTCATGGGAATAGTTCTTTATTTCATTATTTGACACTGTCACTTTTATTTGACGCTTTCAGTTGACTGTGACTCTTCGGTTGATAAATCTTAGTTGAATGTTGTTCTGTCCTAGGCTGATGGTACTGTCCTCATGGAGAATGGGATCTTACGTGCTGTTGTGAATAAGGATGGATGTCTGGCTTCCCTGTACCTGGTCAAGACTAACAGGTAAAATCCCATCTTCAGAAGGCGCGTTCACACCTTACCCCTGGGCTAAGGGGTATTTTAGCCCTGGGCTAAGGGGTATTTTAGCCCTGGGCTAAGGGGTATTTTAGCCCTGGGCTGAGGGGTATTTTAGCCCTGGGCTAAGGGGTATTTTAGCCCTGGGCTAAGGGGTATTTTGGCTCTGGGCTAAGGGGTATTTTAGCCCTGGGCTGAGGGGTATTTTAGCCCTGGGCTAAGGGGTATTTTAGCCCTGGGCTAAGGGGTATTTTAGCCCTGGGCTAAGGGGTATTTTAGCCCTTGGCTGAGGGGTAATTTAGCCCTGGGCTGAGGGGTATTTTAGCCCTGGGCTGAGGGGTATTTTAGCCCTGGGCTAAGGGGTATTTTAGCCCTGGGCTGAGGGGTATTTTAGCCCTGGGCTAAGCGAGTGTTCACACTTGCACATTCTAAAGAGGGCTAGGATCAATCTTAGCCCAGGGATAGCTGGCCCTGCTCCGAACAGGGTTAGCACCGACTTTTCGGGGTTAGCCCCACAAACACGGAGCTAAAATAGCCAGTGTGAAACGGGGTCAAGAACAACACAGAGTTTTCACTTAATTTGCATATGCCTGTGATGCATTCTGCATGCTATTTTAATAAGTACATTTATACTATTTCATCCTTGCGTCTGAAGACAAAAACCTAAAAAATTGGAAAAACATTGGTTGCTATGGCTAACAACAACGGTTGCTATGCAGGCTGGCTAACATCCCCTTGCTAGTCAACTGAAACTCTACAGCGGGAAGAGCAAAGTCACGGTATGAGTCGAGAAACATGCCTATTTTCCTCGAAATTCCGTAATGTCACGATTCCAAAGCTATACGATGTTACAGGAAACAAGTTAATTATTTCACATCTCGTAAAAAGATTTGCAATGTTGTACTTCATGCTAATGTTGTTTTTTTTGGAGCTAGCGCCCAATTGACTCCCATTCACTCCTTGAAGGAGAGCGCTCCTTGTCCCAAAATCGGCCAGAATGCACCGCGCGGTCCATTGACAATGCGTGGGCAACGTACACAATGGGCGTCAATACGATTTCAATGGAGTATCGCATCTCCTCAAAAGTGTCTCTGTCCATGCACAGCATTCTTTGTACAGGATCGCATTTTCAAAAGTGAAGCATTCTTTTCTCCGAGATCGGACAGCTAATCAACCGAGGTGTTTATACCAACCATCACTGTTGGAAAACAAAATGCTAGGCAAGAACCAAGAGGACATATTGTGTTAATAAATGCTTTATTGCTTATAACCAGTCCCCCAGTGTCTGGTCTGGAGCTCTGCTGGTAAGCTACTGCATAGCAACCTAGTGGTGCCAAAAGCCCTGGTCTGCCCTAGAAAGCCGATGTAAATTACGATCTGCAGAACGGCCAAAATAAATGTATGAAAATGTATGCGCTCACTAACTGTAAGTTGCTTCTGGATAAGAGCGTCTGCTAAATGACTAAAATGTAAATGTAAAATAAATATTATGGTCAAGTTTGATCCCCACGTGAAATACTACTACATTTGTCCTCACACAGGACCATGTGACAATCACAGGCTGGCAGGCTACGAGGAGGCTCTCTCAGTCAGGATGAAAACAACTACATCGACCATGATCCTTTGCTAGTTACGGCCACTTCAAATTAAAATACTTCCGGCTTCGAATCAAATCAAATCAAATCGTATTTGTCACATGCGCCGAATACAACATGTGTAGACCTTACAGTGAAACACTTACTTACAAGCCCTTAACCAACAATGCAGTTCAAGAAAGAGTTAAGAAAAGATTTACTAAATAAACTAAAGTAAAACATGTAATAAAAAGTAACAATAAAATAACAGCGAGGCTATATACAGGGGGTACCGGTACCGAGTCAATATGCGGGGGTACAGGTTAGTCGAGGTAATATGTACATGTAGGTAGGGGTAAAGTGACTATCCATAGATAATAAACAGCGAGTAGCAGCAGTGTTAAAACAAATGGGGGGGGGTCAATGTAAATAGTCCGGGTGGCCATTTGATTAATTGTTCAGCAGTCTTATGGCTTGGGGGTAGAAGCTGTTGAGGAGCCTTTTGGACCTAGACTTGGCGCTCCGGTACCGCTTGCCGTGCGGTAACAGAAAGAACAGTCTGTGGCTTGGCTGGCAGGATTCGGACAATTTTTTGGGCCTTCCTCTGACACCGCCTGGTATAGAGGTCCTGGATGGCAGGAAGCTTGGCCCCAGTGATGTACTGGGCCGTACACACTACCCTCTGTAGCACCATGCGGTCGGATGCCGAGCAGTTGCCATACCAGGCGTTGATGCAACCGGTCAGGATGCTCTCGGTGGTGCAGCTGTATAACTTTTTGAGGATCTGGGGACCCATGCCAAATCTTCATCCACCATCGGGAGTTTTCCATAGGAATACGTGGATGACGTCAGCACTATCTACTGGTTTTAATGTCTATGGTTATAACATTGGCAGAGATAGAATGTTGGCTGCATGTGTGTTTGTCTGTTAGCCCAGGGCTTTGGAATACAAGTGTGAATCCTTAGCCCAGGGCCAGTCTAGCTTGGGGCTAAGAACAAGGCAGTGAACAGGCCTAGAAGGTACCTGCATACAGAACAGGACTCTACATACACAAACACAAACACACAGCGAGAGTTAAACCATTCTCTCTCCTCTGTCCGTGCTCCAGAGAGGCGATATCTGACGGTTGCCGTGGGAACCAGTTTGTGGTGTTTGATGATGTTCCTCTGTACTGGGACGCCTGGGACGTGATGGACTATCACCTACAGACGCGGTGAGAGAAGAGACTGTTTTCCTGTTCTCATAAGGCTGGCTGATACAGCAGGGTTGTGTTCATTAGGGCACACTGAAAAAGAAAATGAGCCTCTCTTATTGGACAGGTTCAGGTAATCCGTCCCTGTTCAGGCAGTTTGGAGCCAACTGAACACATCCCAGTATATATCGTGACTGGCCTAACGGAGTAACTAACTACACATACTGCACTCAGTGCCTGTGTGTCCCCTATAGGAAGCCTGGTCCAGGTGTCATCTCCACAGGGTCTAATCCTAACCTTAACCTCTGACCTCTAACCTCCCTATAGGAAGCCTGGTCCAGGTGTCATCTCCACAGGGTCTAATCCTAACCTCTGACCTCTGACCTCTAACCTCCCTATAGGAAGCCTGGTCCAGGTGTCATCTCCACAGGGTCTAATCCTAACCTCTGACCTCTAACCTCCCTATAGGAAGCCTGGTCCAGGTGTCATCTCCACAGGGTCTAATCCTGACCTCTGACCTCTAACCTCCCTATAGGAAGCCTGGTCCAGGTGTCATCTCCACAGGGTCTAATCCTAACCTTAACCTCTGACCTCTAACCTCCCTATAGGAAGCCTGGTCCAGGTGTCATCTCCACAGGGTCTAATCCTAACCTTAACCTCTGACCTCTAACCTCCCTATAGGAAGCCTGGTCCAGGTGTCATCTCCACAGGGTCTAATCCTAACCTTAACCTCTGACCTCTAACCTCCCTATAGGAAGCCTGGTCCAGGTGTCATCTCCACAGGGTCTAATCCTAACCTCTGACCTCTGACCTCTAACCTCCCTATAGGAAGCCTGGTCCAGGTGTCATCTCCAGAGGGTCTAATCCTAACCTCTGACCTCTAACCTCCCTATAGGAAGCCTGGTCCAGGTGTCATCTCCACAGGGTCTAATCCTAACCTTAACCTCTGACCTCTAACCTCCCTATAGGAAGCCTGGTCCAGGTGTCATCTCCAATACAGGGTCTAATCCTAACCTTAACCTCTGACCTCTAACCTCCCTATAGGAAGCCTGGTCCAGGTGTCATCTCCACAGGGTCTAATCCTAACCTTAACCTCTGACCTCTAACCTCCCTATAGGAAGCCTGGTCCAGGTGTCATCTCCACAGGGTCTAATCCTAACCTCTGACCTCTAACCTCCCTATAGGAAGCCTGGTCCAGGTGTCATCTCCACAGGGTCTAATCCTAACCTCTGACCTCTAACCTCCCTATAGGAAGCCTGGTCCAGGTGTCATCTCCAGAGGGTCTAATCCTAACCTCTGACCTCTGACCTTCTAACCTCCCTATAGGAAGCCGGTGGTAGAGGTGGTGTCTCCTGTCCAGATAGCATCTCCAGGAGGACTGAGGGGCAGTGTGACCTTCACTCTCAGGATCAGTGATAAGAGCACCATCACCCAGGAGATCATTCTGGACGCCATGTGTCCTTATATCAAGTTAAATACTCAGGTACTGTAGAAACCATGTGTCCTCATATCAGGTTAAATACTCAGGTACTGTAGAAACCATGTGTCCTCATATCAGGTTAAATACTCAGGTACTGTAGAAACCATGTGTCCTCATATCAGGTTAAATACTCAGGTACTGTAGAAACCATGTGTCCTTATATCTGGTTAAATACTCAGGTACTGTAGAAACCATGTGTCCTTATATCTGGTTAAATACTCAGGTACTGTAGAAACCATGTGTCCTTATATCAGGTTAAATACCCAGGTACTGTAGAAACCATTGTCCTCATATCAGGTTAAATACCCAGGTACTGTAGAAACCATGTGTCCTCATATCAGGTTAAATACCCAGGTACTGTAGAAACCATTGTCCTCATATCAGGTTAAATACCCAGGTACTGTAGAAACCATTGTCCTCATATCAGGTTAAATACCCAGGTACTGTAGAAACCATGTGTCCTCATATCAGGTTAAATACCCAGGTACTGTAGAAACCATTGTCCTCATATCAGGTTAAATACCTAGGTACTGTAGAAACCATGTGTCCTCATATCAGGTTAAATACTCAGGTACTGTAGAAACCATGTGTCCTTATATCAGGTTAAATACTCAGGTACTGTAGAAACCATGTGTCCTCATATCAGGTTAAATACTCAGGTACTGTAGAAACCATGTGTCCTTATATCAGGTTAAATACCCAGGTACTGTAGAAACCATGTGTCCTCATATCAGGTTAAATACTCAGGTACTGTAGAAACCATGTGTCCTTATATCTGGTTAAATACTCAGGTACTGTAGAAACCATGTGTCCTTATATCTGGTTAAATACTCAGGTACTGTAGAAACCATGTGTCCTTATATCAGGTTAAATACCCAGGTACTGTAGAAACCATTGTCCTCATATCAGGTTAAATACTCAGGTACTGTAGAAACCATGTGTCCTTATATCTGGTTAAATACTCAGGTACTGTAGAAACCATGTGTCCTTATATCTGGTTAAATACTCAGGTACTGTAGAAACCATGTGTCCTTATATCAGGTTAAATACCCAGGTACTGTAGAAACCATTGTCCTCATATCAGGTTAAATACCCAGGTACTGTAGAAACCATGTGTCCTCATATCAGGTTAAATACCCAGGTACTGTAGAAACCATTGTCCTCATATCAGGTTAAATACCCAGGTACTGTAGAAACCATTGTCCTCATATCAGGTTAAATACCCAGGTACTGTAGAAACCATGTGTCCTCATATCAGGTTAAATACCCAGGTACTGTAGAAACCATTGTCCTCATATCAGGTTAAATACCTAGGTACTGTAGAAACCATGTGTCCTCATATCAGGTTAAATACTCAGGTACTGTAGAAACCATGTGTCCTTATATCAGGTTAAATACTCAGGTACTGTAGAAACCATGTGTCCTCATATCAGGTTAAATACTCAGGTACTGTAGAAACCATGTGTCCTTATATCAGGTTAAATACCCAGGTACTGTAGAAACCATGTGTCCTTATATCTGGTTAAATACTCAGGTACTTGACAGAGATTACTGGTAACACTTCATATGCATCTTTCTTACAGCGCTTCAAATCCCACTCGAGGCTGTCGATAAAATCCAACTCAAACGTGTACACCGTTTCGGACAAAGAGGACAGATATGAGTGTCCAATCGTTGCCAAATTAGCTTTTTCTAAGGATAAAGTAATGGTTAAAAGCCTAGGTAAAAGACCTGCTGGCACGAAAATAGGCATGAATGATCAGTTCCCGAGGGAGATTGCAGAACGGCGCAAAGTTCTGTACCCAATCTTCAAGGAGAATAGATTAAAAGGGAAGCGTGTTGCTCTCGTTGTCGATAAACTGTATATTGACAACCAAATGTTCCGCGACACAAAGACTACTCCATGGCTATTCTGAAAGTTCTAATAGAGGAGTCCAATAATTAAGCACCCAATACTAGCCATGGTAGGGATTGTAGTAATAAAGCATATTTATAGTATTTATAGTATTTTATAAAGGGATAAGACGGTATTACAAGAAAAGATAGCAAGCAAAATAATACAGTTGAAGTCGGAAGTTTACATAAACTTAGGTTGGTGTCATTAAAACTCATTCTTCAACCTCTCCACATATTTCTTGTTAACAAACTATAGTTTTGGCAAGTCGGTTAGGACATCTACTTTGTGCATGACACAAGTAATTTTTCCACCAATTGTTTACAGACAGATTATTTCACTTAAAGTGGGGAGAACAAATCAAATCAAATCAAATCAAATCAAATTTTATTGGTCACATGCGCCGAATACAACAGGTGCAGACATTACAGTGAAATGCTTACTTACAGCCCTTAACCAACAGTGCATTTATTTTAAACAAAAAAAGTAAGAATAAAACAACAACAACAAAAAGTGTTGAGAAAAAAAGAGCAGAAGTAAAATAAAGTGACAGTAGGGAGGCTATATATACAGTAAAATAAAGTGACAGTAGGGAGGCTATATATACAGGGGGGTACCGTTGCAGAGTCAATGTGCGGGGGCACCGGCTAGTTGAGGTAGTTGAGGTAATATGTACATGTGGGTAGAGTTAAAGTGACTATGCATAAATACTTAACAGAGTAGCAGCAGCGTAAAAAGGATGGGGTGGGGGGGCAGTGCAAATAGTCCGGGTAGCCATGATTAGCTGTTCAGGAGTCTTATGGCTTGGGGGTAGAAGCTGTTGAGAAGTCTTTTGGACCTAGACTTGGCACTCCGGTACCGCTTGCCGTGCGGTAGCAGAGAGAACAGTCTATGACTAGGGTGGCTGGAGTCTTTGACAATTTTGAGGGCCTTCCTCTGACACCGCCTGGTATAGAGGTCCTGTACTGGGCCGTACGCACTACCCTCTGTAGTGCCTTGCGGTCAGAGGCCAAGCAGTTGCCATACCAGGCGGTGATGCAACCAGTCAGGATGCTCTCGATGGTGCAGCTGTAGAATTTTTTGAGGATCTGAGGACCCATGCCAAATCTTTTTAGTCTCCTGAGGGGGAATAGGCTTTGTCGTGCCCTCTTCACGACTGTCTTGGTGTGTTTGGACCATGATAGTTCGTTGGTGATGTGGACACCGAGGAACTTGAAGCTCTCAACCTGTTCCACTACAGCCCCGTCGATGAGAATGGGGGCGTGCTCAGTCCTAGTTGATACACTGCCAATTTTGCAGGTTTTCCTACTTACAAAGCATGTAGAGGTCTGTAATTTTTATCATAGGTACACTTCAACTGTGAGAGACGGAATCTAAAACAGAAATCCAGAAAATCACATTGTATGATTTTTAAGTAATTAATTTGCATTTTATTGCATGACATAAGTATTTGATACATCAGAAAAGCAGAACTTAATATTTGGTACAGAAACATTTGTTTGCAATTACAGAGATCATACGTTTCCTGTAGGTCTTGACCAGGTTTGCACACACTGCAGCAGGGATTTTGGCCCACTCCTCCATACAGACCTTCTCCAGATCCTTCAGGTTTCGGGGCTGTCGCTGGGCAATACGGACTTTCAGCTCCCTCCAAAGATTTTCTATTGGGTTCAGGTCTGGAGACTGGCTAGGCCACTCCAGGACCTTGAGATGCTTCTTACGGAGACACTCCTTAGTTGCCCTGGCTGTGTGTTTCGGGTCGTTGTCATGCTGGAAGACCCAGCCACGACCCATCTTCAATGCTCTTACTGAGGGAAGGAGGTTGTTGGCCAAGATCTCGCGATACATGGCCCCATCCATCCTCCCCTCAATACGGTGCAGTCGTCCTGTCCCCTTTGCAGAAAAGCATCCCCAAAGAATGATGTTTCCACCTCCATGCTTCACGGTTGGGATGGTGTTCTTGGGGTTGTACTCATCCTTCTTCTTCCTCCAAACACGGCGAGTGGAGTTTAGACCAAAAAGCTCTATTTTCGTCTCATCAGACCACATGACCTTCTCCCATTTTTCCTCTGGATCATCCAGAAGGTCATTGGCAAACTTCAGACGGGCCTGGACATGCGCTGGCTTGAGCAGGGGGACCTTGCGTGCGCTGCAGGATTTTAATCCATGAAGGCGTAGTGTGTTACTAATGGTTTTCTTTGAGACTGTGGTCCCAGCTCTCTTCAGGTCATTGACCAGTCCCTGCCGTGTAGTTCTGGGTTGATCCCTCACCTTCCTCATGATCATTGATGCCCCACTAGGTGAGATCTTGCATGGAGCCCCAGCCCGAGGGTGATTGACCGTCATCTTGAACTTCTTCCATTTTCTAATAATTGCGCCAACAGTTGTTGCCTTCTCACCAAGCTGCTTGCCTATTGTCCTGTAGCCCATCCCAGCCTTGTGCAGGTCTACAATTTTATCCCTGATGTCCTTACACAGCTCTCTGGTCTTGGCCATTGTGGAGAGGTTGGAGTCTGTTTGATTGAGTGTGTGGACAGGTGTCTTTTATACAGGTAACAAGTTCAAACAGGTGCAGTTAATACAGGTAATGAGCGGAGAACAGGAGGGCTTCTTAAAGAAAAATTAACAGGTCTGTGAGAGCCGGAATTCTTACTGGTTGGTAGGTGATCAAATACTTATGTCATGCAATAAAATGCAAATTAATTACTTAAAAATCATACAATGTGAATTTCTGGATTTTTGTTTTAGATTCCGTCTCTCACAGTTGAAGTGTACCTATGATAAAAATTACAGACCTCTACATGCTTTGTAAGTAGGAAAACCTGCAAAATCGGCAGTGTATCAAATACTTGTTCTCCCCACTGTATAATTTACTGTATCACAATTCCAGTGGGTCAGAAGTTTACATACACTAAGTTGACTGTGCCTTTAAACAGCTTGGACAATTCCAGAAAATGATGTCATGGCTTTAGAAGCTTCTGATAGGCTAATTTACATCATTTGAGTCAATTGGAGGTGTACCTGTGGATGTATTTCAAGGCCTACCTTCAAACTCAGTGCCTCTTTGCTTGACATCATGGGCAAATCAAAAGAAATCAACCAAGAACTCAGAAAAAAGATTGTAGACCTCCACAAGTCTGGTTCATCCTTGGGAGCAATTTCCAAACGCCTGAAGGTACCACGTTCATCTGTACAAACAATAGTACGCAAGTATAAACACCATTGGACCACACAGCCGTCATACCGCTCAGGAAGGAGACGCGTTCTGTCTCCTAGAGATGAACGTACTTTGGTGCGAAAAGTGCAAATCAATCCCAGAACAACAGCAAAGGACCTTGTAAAGATGCTGGAGGAAACAGGTACAAAAGTATCTATATCCACAGTAAAACGAGTCCTATAACGACATAACCTGAAAGGCCGCTCAGCAAGGAAGAAGCCACTGCTCCAAATCCGCCATTAATAAGCCAGACTACGGTTTCCCCTAAAATCAAAAAACACTTAATATGCATTTGCAAAGTATAAAAAAGTTAATCTGCAAGAATCTTGCCTCTCAGTAAGAAACTTTTCCATATCTGGCTCAGAAAAGATGTTCAATCTTTAATCTACTACAATGGAGGTGTTTATTGGAATGTTAATATAATGTTGTTGTAATGCTATTGGAATGTTATTATAATGTTGTTGTAATGCTATTGGAATGTTATCCTCCTTCCTCCAGGGTGTTTATTGGAATGTTGTTTATTCCAGGTGGAGTGGTTTCAGTCTCATAATGTTGTTTATTCCAGGTGGAGTGGTTTCAGTCTCATAATGTTGTTTATTCCAGGTGGAGTGGTTTCAGTCTCATAATGTTGTTTATTCCAAGTGGAGTGGTTTCAGTCCCATAATGTTGTTTATTCCAGGTGGAGTGGTTTCAGTCTCATAATGTTGTTTATTCCAGGTGGAGTGGTTTCAGTCTCATAATGTTGTTTATTCCAGGTGGAGTGGTTAGAGTCCCATAATGTTGTTTATTCCAGGTGGAGTGGTTTCAGTCCCATAATGTTGTTTATTCCAGGTGGAGTGGTTTCAGTCCCATAATGTTGTTTATTCCAGGTGGAGTTGTTTCAGTCTCATAATGTTGTTTATTCCAGGTGGAGTGGTTTCAGTCCCATAATGTTGTTTATTCCAGGTGGAGTGGTTAGGGTCCCATAATGTTGTTTATTCCAGGTGGAGTGGTTAGAGTCCCATAATGTTGTTTATTCCAGGTGGAGTGGTTTCAGTCCCATAATGTTGTTTATTCCAGGTGGAGTGGTTTCAGTCTCATAATGTTGTTTATTCCAGGTGGAGTGGTTTCAGTCCCATAATGTTGTTTATTCCAGGTGGAGTGGTTTCAGTCCCATAATGTTGTTTATTCCAGGTGGAGTGGTTTCAGTCTCATAATGTTGTTTATTCCAGGTGGAGTGGTTTCAGTCTCATAATGTTGTTTATTCCAGGTGGAGTGGTTTCAGTCCCATAATGTTGTTTATTCCAGGTGGAGTGGTTTCAGTCCCATAGTCCAGGTGGAGTGGTTTCATAAATGTTGTTTATTCCAGGTGGAGTTGTTTCAGTCTCATAATGTTGTTTATTCCAGGTGGAGTGGTTTGGTTTCAGTCCCAATGTTGTTTATTCCAGGTGGAGTGGTTAGAGTCCCATAATGTTGTTTATTCCAGGTGGAGTGGTTTCAGTCCCATAATGTTGTTTATTCCAGGTGGAGTGGTTTCAGTCCCATAATGTTGTTTATTCCAGGTGGAGTTGTTTCAGTCTCATAATGTTGTTTATTCCAGGTGGAGTGGTTTCAGTCCCATAATGTTGTTTATTCCAGGTGGAGTGGTTAGAGTCCCATAAGTTCCTGTTGTTTATTCCCAGTGGGGTGGTTTCAGTCCGCCACCTACGAGTTCCAGTTTATTCCACACAGGAACACCAGCTGGGACTGGGTTTCGAGTACCCAAAATGTTGTTATATTCAACAACTATCACAAGTGCTTTACAGTAACAGCCTAGTACCCAAAGAGCTTTACAGTTGTTTAGTAACCTCCCCAAAGAGCTTTACAGTAAAACAGCCTAGTACCCCAAAGAGCTTTACAGTAACCAGCCTAGTACCCCAAAGAGCTTTACAGTAACCAGGTTTAGTACCCCCAAAGAGCTTTATTATACTGGCTTAGACCCCAAAGAGCTTTACAGTATACCCCAAAGAGCTTTACAGTATACTGGCTTAGACCCAGTGAGCTTTACATTATACTGGCTTAGACCCCAAAGAGCTTTACAATATACTGGCTTAGACCCCAAAGAGCTTTACACAGTTGACCCCAAGAGCTTTACATTATACTGGCTTAGACCCCACAGAGCTTTACAGTAACCAGCCTAGTACCCCAAAGAGCTTTACAGTAACCAGCCTAGTACCCCAAAGAGCTTTACAGTAACCAGCCTAGTACCCCAAAGAGCTTTACAGTAACCAGGCTTAGACCCCAAAAAGCTTTACATTATACTGGCTTAGACCCCAAAGAGCTTTACAGTATACTGGCTTAGACCCCAAAGAGCTTTACAGTATACTGGCTTAGACCCCAAAGAGCTTTACATTATACTGGCTTAGACCCCAAAGAGCTTTACAGTATACTGGCTTAGACCCCAAAGAGCTTTACAGTATACTGGCTTAGACCCAACCCCAAAGAGCTTTTACATTATACTGGCTTAGACCCCAAGAGCTTTACAGTATACTACTGGCTTAGAACCCCCAAAGAGCTTTACCCTGGCTTAGACCCCAAAGAGAGCTTTACAGTATACTGGCTTAGACCCCAAAGAGCTTTACAGTATACTGGCTTAGACCCCAAAGAGCTTTACAGTATACTGGCTTAGACCCCAAAGAGCTTTACAGTATACTGGCTTAGACCCCAAAGCTTTTACAGTCTACTGGCTTAGACCCCAAAGAGCTTTACACAGAGCTTTACATTATACTGGCTTAGACCCCAAAGAGTTTACAATTATACTGGCTTAGACCCCAAAGAGCTTTACAGTATATACTGGCTTAGACCCCTTTACATTATACTGGCTTAGACCCCAAAGAGCTTTACAGTATACTGACTTAGCCCAAAGAGCTTTAGTATACCCCAAAGAGCTTTACAGTATACTGGCTTAGACCCCAAGAGCTTTACAGTATACTGGCTTAGACCCCAAAGAGCTTTACAGTATACTGGCTTAGACCCCAAAGAGCTTTACAGTATACTGGCTTAGACCCCAAAGAGCTTTACAGTACTGGCTTAGACTGAGCTTTACAGATACTGGCTTAGACCCCAAGCTTTACATTATACTGGCTTAGACCCCAAAGAGCTTTACAGTATACTGGCTTAGACCCCAAAGAGCTTTACAGTATACTGACTTAGACCCCAAAGAGCTTTACAGTATACTGGCTTAGACCCCAAAGAGCTTTACAGTCTACTGGCTTAGACCCCAAGAGTTTACATTATACTGGCTTAGACCCCCAAAGAGCTTTACATTATACTGGCTTAGACCCCAAAGAGCTTTACATTATACTGAGCTACTGGCTAGACCCCAAAGAGCTTTACAGTATACTGGCTTAGACCCCAAAGAGCTTTACAGTATATACTGGCTTAGACCCCAAAGAGCTTTACAGTACCCCCAAAGAGCTTTACAGTATACTGGCTTAGACCCCAAAGAGCTTTACAGTATACTGGCTTAGACCCCAAAGAGCTTTACATTATACTGGCTTAGACCCCAAAGAGCTTTACAGTAACCAGCTTAGACCCAAAGAGCTTTACAGTATACTGACTTAGACCCCAAAGAGCTTTACAGTACCTGGCTTAGACCCCAAAGAGCTTTACATTATACTGGCTTAGACCCCAAAGAGCTTTACAGTATACTGGCTTAGACCCCAAAAGAGCTTTACAGTATACTGGCTTAGACCCCAAAGAGCTTTACAGTATACTGGCTTAGACCCCAAAGAGCTTTACAGTATACTGGCTTAGACCCCAAAGAGCTTTACAGTATACTGGCTTAGACCCCAAAAGAGCTTTACAGTATACTGGCTTAGACCCCAAAGAGCTTTACATTATACTGGCTTAGACCCCAAAGAGCTTTACAGTATACTGCTTAGACCCCAAAGAGCTTTACAGTATACTGGCTTAGACCCCAAAGAGCTTTACAGTATACTGGCTTAGACCCCAAAGAGCTTTACATTATACTGGCTTAGACCCCAAAGAGCTTTACATATACTGGCTTAGACCCCAAAGAGCTTTACAGTATACTGGCTTAGACCCCAAAGAGCTTTACAGTATACGGCTTAGACCCCAAAGAGCTTTACAGTCTACTGGCTTAGACCCCAAAGAGCTTTACAGTATACTGGCTTAGACCCCAAAGAGCTTTACATTATACTGGCTTAGACCCCAAAGAGCTTTACAGTAACCAGCCTAGTACCCCAAAGAGCTTTACAGTATACTGGCTTAGACCCCAAAGAGCTTTACAGTATACTGGCTTAGACCCCAAAGAGCTTTACATTATACTGGCTTAGACCCCAAAGAGCTTTACAGTATACTGGCTTAGACCCCAAAGAGCTTTACAGTATACTGGCTTAGACCCCAAAGAGCTTTACAGTATACTGGCTTAGACCCCAAAGAGCTTTACAGTATACTGGCTTAGACCCCAAAGAGCTTTACAGTCTACTGGCTTAGACCCCAAAGAGCTTTACAGTATACTGGCTTAGACCCCAAAGAGCTTTACATTATACTGGCTTAGACCCCAAAGAGCTTTACAGTAACCAGCCTAGTACCCCAAAAGAGCTTTACAGTCTACTGACTTAGACCCCAAAGAGCTTTACAGTATACTGGCTTAGACCCCAAAGAGCTTTACATTATACTGGCTTAGACCCCAAAGAGCTTTACATTATACTGGCTTAGACCCCAAAGAGCTTTACAGTATACTGGCTTAGACCCCAAAGAGCTTTACAGTATACTGGCTTAGACCCCAAAGAGCTTTACAGTATACTGGCTTAGACCCCAAAGAGCTTTACAGTATACTGGCTTAGACCCCAAAGAGCTTTACATTATACTGGCTTAGACCCCAAAGAGCTTTACATTATACTGGCTTAGACCCCAAAGAGCTTTACATATACTGGCTTAGACCCCAAAGAGCTTTACAGTATACTGGCTTAGACCCCAAAGAGCTTTACAGTCTACTGGCTTAGACCCCAAAGAGTTTTACAGTATACTGGCTTAGACCCCAAAGAGCTTTACAGTATACTGGCTTAGACCCCAAAGAGCTTTACAGTATACTGGCTTAGACCCCAAAGAGCTTTACAGTATACTGGCTTAGACCCCAAAGAGCTTTACAGTATACTGGCTTAGACCCCAAAGAGCTTTACAGTATACTGGCTTAGACCCCAAAGAGCTTTACAGTATACTGGCTTAGACCCCAAAGAGCTTTACAGTATACTGACTTAAACCCCCCAAAGAGCTTTACAATATACTGGCTTAGACCCCAAAGAGCTTTACAGTATACTGGCTTAGACCCCAAAGAGCTTTACAGTATACTGGCTTAGACCCCAAAGAGCTTTACATTATACTGGCTTAGACCCCAAAGAGCTTTACAGTATACTGACTTAGACCCCAAAGAGCTTTACAGTATACTGGCTTAGACCCCAAAGAGCTTTACAGTATACTGGCTTAGACCCCAAAGAGCTTTACAGTATACTGGCTTAGACCCCAAAGAGCTTTACAGTATACTGGCTTAGACCCCAAAGAGCTTTTACAGTATACTGGCTTAGACCCCAAAGAGCTTTACAGTATTCTGGCTTAGACCCCAAAGAGCTTTACAGTCTACTGGCTTAGACCCCAAAGAGCTTTACAGTATACTGGCTTAGACCCCAAAGAGCTTTTACAGTATACTGGCTTAGACCCCAAAGAGCTTTACAGTATTCTGGCTTAGACCCCAAAAGAGCTTTACAGTATACTGGCTTAGACCCCAAAGAGCTTTACAGTATACTGGCTTAGACCCCAAAGAGCTTTACATTATACTGGCTTAGACCCCAAAGAGCTTTACATTATACTGGCTAGACCCCAAAGAGCTTTACAGTATACTGGCTTAGACCCCAAAGAGCTTTACAGTATACTGGCTTAGACCCCAAAGAGCTTTACATTATACTGGCTTAGACCCCAAAGAGCTTTACAGTATACTGGCTTAGACCCCCAAAGAGCTTTACAGTCTACTGGCTTAGACCCCAAAGAGCTTTACAGTATACTGGCTTAGACCCCAAAGAGCTTTACAGTATACTGGCTTAGACCCCAAAGAGCTTTAGTCTACTGGCTTAGACCCCAAAGAGCTTTACAGTATACTGGCTTAGACCCCAAAGAGCTTTACATTATACTGGCTTAGACCCCAAAGAGCTTTACAGTAACCCAGCCTAGTACCCCAAAAGAGCTTTACAGTATACTGGCTTAGACCCCAAAGAGCTTTACAGTATTCTGGCTTAGACCCCAAAGAGCTTTACATTATACTGGCTTAGACCCCAAAGAGCTTTACATTATACTGGCTTAGACCCCAAAGAGCTTTACAGTATACTGGCTTAGACCCCAAAGAGCTTTACAGTATACTGGCTTAGACCCCAAAGAGCTTTACATTCTACTGGCTTAGACCCCAAAGAGCTTTACAGTATACTGGCTTAGACCCCAAAGAGCTTTACAATATACTGGCTTAGACCCCAAAGAGCTTTACAGTATACTGGCTTAGACCCCAAAGAGCTTTACATTATACTGGCTTAGACCCCAAAGAGCTTTACAGTATACTGACTTAGACCCCAAAGAGCTTTACAGTATACTGGCTTAGACCCCAAAGAGCTTTACAGTATACTGGCTTAGACCCCAAAGAGCTTTACAGTATACTGGCTTAGACCCCAAAGAGCTTTACAGTATACTGGCTTAGACCCCAAAGAGCTTTACAGTATACTGACTTAAACCCCAAAGAGCTTTACAATATACTGGCTTAGACCCCAAAGAGATTTACAATATACTGGCTTAGACCCCAAAGAGCTTTACAGTATACTGGCTTAGACCCCAAAGAGCTTTACATTATACTGGCTTAGACCCCAAAGAGCTTTACAGTATACTGACTTAGACCCCAAAGAGCTTTACAGTATACTGGCTTAGACCCCAAAGAGCTTTACAGTATACTGGCTTAGACCCCAAAGAGCTTTACAGTATACTGGCTTAGACCCCAAAGAGCTTTACAGTCTACTGGCTTAGACCCCAAAGAGTTTTACAGTATACTGGCTTAGACCCCAAAGAGCTTTACAGTATTCTGGCTTAGACCCCAAAGAGCTTTACAGTCTACTGGCTTAGACCCCAAAGAGCTTTACAGTATACTGGCTTAGACCCCAAAGAGCTTTACATTATACTGGCTTAGACCCCAAAGAGCTTTACAGTAACCCGCCTAGTACCCCAAAAGAGCTTTACAGTATACTGGCTTAGACCCCAAAGAGCTTTACAGTATTCTGGCTTAGACCCCAAAGAGCTTTACATTATACTGGCTTAGACCCCAAAGAGCTTTACATTATACTGGCTTAGACCCCAAAGAGCTTTACAGTATACTGGCTTAGACCCCAAAGAGCTTTACAGTATACTGGCTTAGACCCCAAAGAGCTTTACATTATACTGGCTTAGACCCCAAAGAGCTTTACAGTATACTGGCTTAGACCCCAAAGAGCTTTACAGTCTACTGGCTTAGACCCCAAAGAGTTTTACAGTATACTGGCTTAGACCCCAAAGAGCTTTACAGTATTCTGGCTTAGACCCCAAAGAGCTTTACAGTCTACTGGCTTAGACCCCAAAGAGCTTTACAGTATATACTGGCTTAGACCCCAAAGAGCTTTACATTATACTGGCTTAGACCCCAAAGAGCTTTACAGTAACCCACCTAGTACCCCAAAAGAGCTTTACAGTATACTGGCTTAGACCCCAAAGAGCTTTACAGTATTCTGGCTTAGACCCCAAAGAGCTTTACATTATACTGGCTTAGACCCCAAAGAGCTTTACATTATACTGGCTTAGACCCCAAAGAGCTTTACAGTATACTGGCTTAGACCCCAAAGAGCTTTACAGTATTCTGGCTTAGACCCCAAAGAGCTTTACAGTCTACTGGCTTAGACCCCAAAGAGCTTTACAGTATACTGGCTTAGACCCCAAAGAGCTTTACATTATACTGGCTTAGACCCCACAGAGCTTTACAGTAACCAGCCTAGTACCCCAAAAGAGCTTTACAGTATACTGAATTAGACCCCAAAGAGCTTTACAGTATACTGGCTTAGACCCCAAAGAGCTTTACATTATACTGGCTTAGACCCCAAAGAGCTTTACAGTATACTGGCTTAGACCCCAAAGAGCTTTACAGTCTACTGGCTTAGACCCCAAAGAGTTTTACAGTATACTGGCTTAGACCCCAAAGAGCTTTACAGTATTCTGGCTTAGACCCCAAAGAGCTTTACAGTCTACTGGCTTAGACCCCAAAGAGCTTTACAGTATACTGGCTTAGACCCCAAAGAGCTTTACATTATACTGGCTTAGACCCCAAAGAGCTTTACAGTAACCAGCCTAGTACCCCAAAAGAGCTTTACAGTATACTGGCTTAGACCCCAAAGAGCTTTACAGTATTCTGGCTTAGACCCCATAGAGCTTTACATTATACTGGCTTAGACCCCAAAGAGCTTTACAGTATACTGGCTTAGACCCCAAAGAGCTTTACAGTATACTGGCTTAGACCCCAAAGAGCTTTAGAGTCTATTGGCTTAGACCCCAAAGAGCTTTACAGTATACTGGCTTAGACCCCAAAGAGCTTTACAGTATACTGGCTTAGACCCCAAAGAGCTTTACAGTATACTGGCTTAGACCCCAAAGAGCTTTACAGTATACTGGCTTAGACCCCAAAGAGCTTTACATTATACTGGCTTAGACCCCAAAGAGCTTTACAGTATACTGGCTTAGACCCCAAAGAGCTTTACAGTATACTGGCTTAGACCCCAAAGAGCTTTACATTATACTGGCTTAGACCCCAAAGAGCAAGCGAGAGACAATTCCCTACTGCTATTGACTGACATACACTGACACCATTAAACCATCTACTAATTCCCCTTGACATTGTTCTGTTGCTGGTCATATAACAATATAATAATGCTTCTTCCTAGGTTTGGGGCCACAAATGGGCAGACCTATCAGAGCACGGCTTTGGAGTGTCTCTGCTGAACGACAGTAAATATGGATACTCAGTTCACCAGAACACCATGACGCTCTCTCTGTGAGTCTGACAAATATGTTTAACAAATTCGATGTGGGTAGCTCAGTTGGAACAGCATTCTGTCAACGCCAGGATAGAGGGTTCCACATATTACTAACATAGTTAACATAACAGCATTCTGTCAACGCCAGGATAGTGGGTTCCACATATTACTAACATAGTTAACATAACAGCATTCTGTCAACGCCAGGATAGAGGGTTCCACATATTACTAACATAGTTAACATAACAGCATTCTGTCAACGCCAGGATAGTGGGTTCCACATATTACTAACATAGTTAACATAACAGCATTCTGTCAACGCCAGGATAGAGGGTTCCACATATTACTACATAGCATTTCTGTCAACGCCAGGATAGAGGGTTCCACATATTACTAACATAGTTAACATAACAGCATTCTGTCAACGCCAGGATAGAGGGTTCCACATATTACTAACATAGTTAACATAACAGCATTCTGTCAACGCCAGGATAGAGGGTTCCACATATTACTAACATAGTTAACATAACAGCATTCTGTCAACGCCAGGATAGAGGGTTCCACATATTACTAACAGCATTCTGTCAACGCCAGGATAGAGGGTTCCACATATTACTAACATAGTTAACATAACAGCATTCTGTCAACGCCAGGATAGAGGGTTCCACATAGTTAACTAACAGCATTCTGTCAACGCCAGGATAGAGGGTTTCCACATATTACTAACATAGTTAACATAACAGCATTCTGTCAACGCCAGGATAGTTCCACATATTACTAACAGCATTCTGTCAACGCCAGGATAGAGGGTTCCACATATTACTAACATAGTTAACGTAACAGCATTCTGTCAACGCCAGGATAGAGGGTTCCACATATTACTAACATAGTTAACATAACAGCATTCTGTCAACGCCAGGATAGAGGGTTCCACATATTACTAACATAGTTAACATAACAGCATTCTGTCAACGCCAGGATAGAGGGTTCCACATATTACTAACATAGTTACATAACAGCATTCTGTCAACGCCAGGATAGAGGGTTCCACATATTACTATAGTTACGTAACAGCATTCTGTCAACGCCAGGATAGTTTCCACATATTACAACAGCATTCTGTCAACGCCAGGATAGTGGGGTTCCACATATTACTAACATAGTTAACATAACAGCATTCTGTCAACATAGTAGAGGGTTTCCACACATACTAACAGCATTCTGTCAACGCCAGGATAGAGGGTTCCACATATTACTAACATAGTTAACATAACAGCATTCTGTCAACGCCAGGATAGAGGGTTCCACATATTACTAACATAGTTAACATAACAGCATTCTGTCAACGCCAGGATAGAGGGTTCCACATATTACTAACATAGTTAACATAACAGCATTCTGTCAACGCCAGGATAGAGGGTTCCACATATTACTAACAGCATTCTGTCAACGCCAGGATAGAGGGTTCCACATATTACTAACATAGTTAACATAACAGCATTCTGTCAACGCCAGGATAGAGGGTTCCACATATTACTAACATAGTTAACATAACAGCATTCTGTCAACGCCAGGATAGAGGGTTCCACATATTACTAACATAGTTAACATAACAGCATTCTGTCAACGCCAGGATAGAGGGTTCCACATATTACTAACATAGTTAACATAACAGCATTCTGTCAACGCCAGGATAGAGGGTTCCACATATTACTAACATAGTTAACGTAACAGCATTCTGTCAACGCCAGGATAGAGGGTTCCACATATTACTAACATAGTTAACATAACAGCATTCTGTCAACGCCAGGATAGAGGGTTCCACATATTACTAACATAGTTAACATAACAGCATTCTGTCAACGCCAGGATAGTGGGTTCCACATATTACTAACATAGTTTCCACATAACATAACATAACAGCATTCTGTCAACGCCAGGATAGAGGGTTCCACATATTACTAACATAGTTTAACATAACAGCATTCTGTAGCCAGGATAGAGGGTTCCACATATTACACATAGTTAACTAACAGCATTCTGTCAACGCCAGGATAGAGGGTTCCACATATTACTAACATAGTTAACATAACAGCATTCTGTCAACGCCAGGATAGAGGGTTCCACGTATTACTAACATAGTTAACGTAACAGCATTCTTTCTGTCCTTCCTAAGACTGTTCTTGTATTGTTCTTCTTAAAAGACTGCGAGCTCCTAAGGCTCCTGATGCCAACGCTGACATGGGCAGTCATCAGTTCACCTACGCTGTCATGCCACACACAGGTGAGTTACTTTTGAAAAACGTTTTTTTTTTTTTTTTTTTTTAAGTGTAATGTTTATTTGCCATGTGAAATGAAGACATTGGAAATCTTACTCTGCCAAGCTATCATGAAACAATAAAAACACAATACAAAATCAGCAAACAAGGAAGAAACTAGATGGGCATTTTCCATTGAGAAAAATTGTGTGACTGGCTTCAGCTCTTTTGAAAGTATATTTTTTACTGTTGGTGGGTTATTTTATGCTAATTTATATAGTTACAGTTGACATCGTTTTAAAGAATTTGAAGTTAGGATAGCCAGAACATGTGAAAGTTGGTTTGGTATCTCTAGCTTGAATGGTTCAAGAGTTACAGTTATTGTTGGTGGGTATTATATGCTAATTTATGTACATTTAAGTCGTTATAATTTATAGTGCGGACCAGAGTTAATGCGAACCAGAGCTAGATAGCTATGCCCAGGACCAGAGCTAGTGCGAACCAGAGCTAGATAGCTATGCCCAGGACCAGAGCTAGTGCGAACCAGAGCTAGATAGCTATGCCCAGGACCAGAGCTAGATGCCCAGGACCAGAGCAGTGCGAACCAGAGTAGTAGCATGCCCAGGACCAGAGTTGTGAGTCAGTAGTCAGTGTGTGGTCAGTAGTTGTGTGGTCAGTAGTTGTGTGGTCAGTAGTTGTGTGGTTGTGGTCAGTAGTTTTGTGGTTGTGGTCAGTAGTTGTGGTCTGTAGTAGTCAGTCGTGGTCAGTAGCTGTGGTCAGTAGTTGTGGTCAGTCGTTGTGTGGTTGTGGTCATTAGTTGTGTGCTTCAGTAGTTGTGTGGTCAGTAATTATGTGGTTGTTGTCACTAGTTGTGGTCAGTAATTATGTGGTTGTGGTCAGTAGTTGTGGTCAGTAGTACCACTCAGTAGTTGTGGTGTTGTTGTGTTCAATATTTGTGTGGTTGTGGTCAGTAGTTGTGTTCAGTCGTTATGGTCAGGAGTTATGTCTATAGTTATGTTGTTGTCAGTAGTTGTGGTCAGTGGTTTTTTGGTTGTGGTCAGTAATTGTGGTCAGTCGTTGTGTGGTTGTGGTCAGTAGTTGTGGTCAGTAGTTGTATTGTTGTGGTCAGTAGGTGTGGTCATTAGTTGTGTTGTTGGGGTAAGTAGTTGTGGTCAGTATTTGTGGTCTGTAGGTGTGGTCATTAGTTGTGTGGTTCAGTAGATGTGGTCAGTAGTTGTGTTGTTGGGGTAAGTAGTTGTAGTTAGGAGTTGTGGTCAGTAGTTGTGTGGTTGTGGTCAGTAGCTGTGGTCAGTATTTGTGGTCTGTAGGTGTGGTAAGAAGTTATGGCCTGTAGTTGTGTTGTTGTCAGTAATTGTGTGGTCAGTAATTGTGTGGTTGTGGTAGGTAGATTTGTGGTTGTGGTCAGTAGTTGTGGTCAGTGATTCTGGTCAGTAGGTATTGTCAGTAGTTGTGTGGTTCAGTAGTTGTGGTTAGTAGCTGTGGTCAGTAGTTGTGGTCAGTAGTTGTGGTCTGTATTTGTTTTGTGGTTGTTGTCAGTAGTTGTGGTCAGTAGTGTGGTTGTGGTCAGTAGCTGTATTGGTAATTTGGTATTTTATTAGGATCCCCATTAGCTGTTGCAAAAGCAGCAGCTACTCTTCCTGGGGTCCACACAGAACATGAAACATTACATAATACAGAACATTAATAGACAAGAACAGCTCAAGGACAGAACTACATAAAACATTTTTTAAAGGCATACGTAGCCTACATATCAATACATACACACAAACTATCTAGGTCAAATAGGGGAGAGGCGTTGTGCCGTGAGGTGTTGCTTTATCTGTTTTTTGAAACCAGGTTTGCTGTTTATTTGAGCAATATGAGATGGAACAGAGTTCCATGCAATAATGGCTCTATATAATACTGTACGCTTTCTTGAATTTGTTCTGGATTTGGGGACTGTGAAAAGACCCCTGGTGGCATGTCTGGTGGGGTAAGTGTGTGTGTCAGTGCTGTGTGTAAGTTGACGACGCAAACAATTTGGGATTTTCAACACATTATTGTTTCTTATAAAAAGAAGAGGTGATGCAGTCAGTCTCTCCTCAACTCTTAGCCAAGAGAGACTGGCATGCATAGTATTAATATTATCCCTCTGATTACAATGAAGAGCAAGACGTGTTGCTCTGTTCTGGGCCAGCTGCAGCTTAACTAGGTCTTTCCTTGCAGCACTCGACCACACAACTGGACAATAATCAAGATTAGACAAAACTAGAGCCTGCAGAACTTGCTTTTTGGAGTGTGGGGTCAAAAAAGCAGAGCATCTCTTTATTATGGACAGACCTCTCCCCATGTTTACAACCATTGAATCTATATGTTTTGACCATGATAGTTTACAATCTAAGATAACGCCAAGTAATTTAGTCTCCTCAACTTGTTCAACAACCACACCATTCATTACCAGATTCGAGAACTTAGGGAATGATCTGTACCAAATAAAATGCTCTTAGTTTTAGAGATGTTCAGGACCAGTTTATTACTGGCCACCCATTCCAAAACAGACTGCAACTCTTTGTTAAGGGTTTCGGGGACTTCATTAGCTGTGGTTGCTGATGCGTATATGGTTGAATCATCAGCATACATGGACACACATGCTTTGTTTAATGCCAATGGCAGGTCATTGGTAAAAATAGAAAAGAGTAGAGGGCCTAGAGAGCTGCCCTGCGGTACACCACACTTTACATGTTTGACATTAGAGAAGCTTCCATTAAAGAAAACCCTTTGAGTTCTATTAGATAGATAGCACTGAATCCACGATATGGCAGAGGTTGAAAAGCCATAACACATACGTTTTCTCAACAACAGGTTATGGTCAATAATATCAAAGGCTGCACTGAAATCTAACAGTACAGCTCCCACAATCTTCTTATTATAAATATATGTCAATCAATCATCAGTCATTTGTGTCAGTGCAGTACATGTTGAGTGCCCTTCCCTATAAGCATGTTGAAAGTCTGTAGTTAATTTGTTTACAGAGAAATAGCATTGTATTTGGTCAAACACAATTCATTCCAACAGTTTGCTAAGAGCTGGCAGCAAGCTGATAGGTCTGCTGTTAGAACCAGTAAAGGCCGCTCTACCACTCTTGGGTAGCGGAATGACTTTGGCTTCCCTCCAGGCCTGAGGACAAATACTTTCCTCTAGGCTCAGATTAAAGATATGACAGATAGGAGTGGCTATAGAGTCAGCTACCATCCTCAGTAGCTTTCCATCTAAGTTGTCAATGCCAGGAGGTTTGTCATTATTGATCGATAACAATAATTTTTCCACCTCTCCCACACTAACTTTACAAAATTCAAACTTGCAATGCTTTTCTTTCATTATTTGTTTTTTTATGCATGAAAACGTTGGCTCACTGTTCGTTGTGGGCATTTCTTGCCTAAGTTTGCCCACTTTGCCAATGAAGTAATCATTAAAATAATTGCCAACATCAAATGGTTTTGTGATGAATAAGCCATCTGATTCGATGAAAGATGGAGTTGAATTTGTCTTTCTACCCATAATTTCATTTCTTCCATCAATCCTTATATCATTGATCTTGGCTTCCTAATACAGTTTCTTCTTTTTGTTGAGTTTAGTCACATCATTTCTCAATGTGCAGTAAGTCAGCCAGTCAGATGTGCAGCCAGACTTATTAGCCACTCCTTTTGCCCCGTCTCTTTCAACCAGACAGTTTTTCTATTCCTCATCAATCCACGGATCCTTAACAGTTCTAACAGTCAGTTTCTTAACAGGTGCATGTTTATCAATAATTGGAAGAAGCAATTTACTAAATTCATCAAGTGCAGCGTCTGGATGCTCCTTATTAATCACATCAGACCAACAAATATTTTTTACATCATTCACATAAGAGTCACAGCTAAATCTTTTGTATGATCTCTTATATACTATTTTAGGCCCAGCTGTGGAACTTTGTCTTTCCTGGATATAGCCACTATATTGTGATCACTGCATCCAATGGGTACGGATACAGCTTTAGCTCTCTGTTTACATCAGATACAATATCAAGCATTTCACAACATATTATTTAGATTCCTGACTGTTGAGCACTTGGTGGCCTATAGCAAATATCACCCCACAAATTTAGAACTGACTGTTAGCACTTGCCTTTTTAGATCTGTCAGGTGAACCTGCAACCACACTTTACATAAGATCTTCTCTAACCATTACAGGGATATGGCTCTGAATATATACAGCAACACCTTCTCCATAAGCATTTCTGTCTCTTCTATAGATGTAACAGTGGTCAGTAGTTGTGTGGTTGATCTTTCAGTGGATTTGGACAGCCAGTTGAAGCAAAAAGTAAAGTCATTTATTGCGTTTTCGGTTGCAATTGATGAAAGCACGGACATTACAGATGTTGCACAACTGGCCATTTTTTCATCCGCGGAGTTGATGACACATTGACCGTCACCGAGGAGTTCGTGGAGTTGGTGCCGATGACAGATACAACGACAGCAGCTGATATTTTTACCGCACTCGTCGGCGCGCTGGACAGGGTCGGAGTTGACTGGTCCCGCGCTGTCAGCCTGGCTACAGATGGTGCGCCCTCAATGATCGGGAAAAAAGCAGGCGTTGTGACAAAGTTCAGAGAGAAAGTGCAATCTGCAAATGGAGGATGTGATTTTTTGACTTTTCACTGTATTTTGCACCAGGAGGCTTTGTGTTGCAAGTCATTAAAGATGGATAACGTCATGAAGGTGGTCATCCAAACTGTTAATTTCATCCGATCCAGAAGCCTTAATCACCGTCAGTTTGACAGCCTTCTCAGAGAGAAAGACCACATCTATGGCCTGCCATACCACACTGAGGTAAGATGGTTAAGCCGAGGTGCTGTGCTGAGGCGTTTCTTTGATTTACGAGAAGAAATTGAACAGTTCATGGAAGAAAAGGGCAAACCAGTGTTAGAATTTCATTCCGCAGAATGGATGCCGGACCTTGCATTTATGGTGGATGTTACAGAGCACCTGAATAACTTGAACAAACAGCTGCAAGGGTGCAACAAAGTTGCCACGCAGTATTATGACAGCATACGTTCTTTCAAGTTGAAGCTGTCATTGTGGGAGACGCAACTCGCCGGTGGTGATGCAGCTCACTTCCCCTGTCTGAAAAATGTGTGCGCGACCCAACATGTGGCAGACATGAAGCGGTTCAAAGATAAAATAACTGGACTGTTACGGGAGTTTGAGCAACGCTTTCAGATTTATGTTTATATGTTTTTATGTTGATGTGCTATTGTTTTTAATTGATTTTATTTTATTTGTATATTTAACCTATTCTTGACTCTGTGGTTCTTGCACTTGTTTGGGGAACAGGATTTCATTATTTTTATCTACATTTCTGCCTGAGAAATGACACCCTGATATAGTTCTGTGATCTGTGAAACAGTTCTGCATTGTGTGTTTGTGTGTTCTTTTTCTTTTGAATTTTCAAATAAACTTGACGTGTTTTATGATTAATAGTGATGTTGTGCTTGTACTATTTTGGACACACTGTCCTCAGGCTCCAGCTTTATGTTGTATGTTGATCGTATTAAAACAAAGAAAACAATCTGAAGTTGTTGTTTTTAAGTTATATATACCATGATTTTTCCGGTCCGGCCCACTTGGGAATAGATTTTCCTCCATGTGGCCCCTGAGCTAAAATGAGTTTGACACCCCTGTTTTACAGGGTCAGCCATAGTAGTATGATAGGTGCAGTGTATTGTGTTGTTTTACAGGGTCAGCCATAGTAGTATGATAGGTCCAGTGTAATGTGGTGTTTTACAGGGTCAGCCATAGTAGTAAGATAGGTCCAGTGTAATGTGTTGTTCTACAGGGTCAGCCATAGTAGTATGATAGGTCCAGTGTAATGTGTTGTTTTACAGGGTCAGCCATAGTAGTATGATAAGTCCAGTGTAATGTGTTGTTTCACAGGGTCAGCCATAGTAGTATGATAGGTCCAGTGTAATGTGTTGTTTTACAGGGTCAGCCATAGTAGTATGATAGGTCCAGTGTAATGTGTTGTACAGCACTCCTGGAGCAAATTAGGATTAAGTGCCTTGCTCAAGGGCACAGACAGATTGTTCACCGTGTGGGCTCGGGTATTCAAACCAGCAACCTTTCAGTTACTGGCCCAACGCGCTAACCGCTAGGCTTCCTGCTGCCCTTCAGGAACCTTCCAGGAAGCGTCAGTCATCCAGTATGCCTACAACCTCAACTACCCTCTGAGGCTAATCGACCATTCCCCCGGCTCTGCAGTCTGGAGCGCCTTCTCTGTCAGCGCTGCAGCCGTCATCCTGGAGACCATCAAACAGGTGGGGACCCTGCCAGGAAATAACCCTTACTTGTTTTCCACATGTGTCAAAGCAGGTTGGGTGAGCTGGGAAGGGCTCAGTGAGTTTAGACAAAGGGCCATTTCCTGGGAGGGTACCAAGTAGTGTGGATACTGAATAGCTGACTGAATATAATATAATATGCCATTTAGCAGACGCGGAAGATGACAAATTGGCCTGCTTTACTGTAATACGTTCTGTTCAGCAACTTTGGGATTTTTATTGCATGTTTCATTGCTGATTGTATTTCCTGACAGTTTCTATCATGCGATTTCCAACGTATTTAATGGTCCTATTCTCTCCTTCCAGGCGGAGGACAGGAAGGATGCTCTGGTGGTGCGTCTCTATGAGGCACATGGTAGCAGTGTCACAGCGTCCCTCTCTACACGCCTCCCCATCACAGAGGCTTGGCAGTGAGTTCTAACTTCACTTAGGGTTCTGAAGGGGTCAGACAGTTGTACTGAGCTCTCTGCATCACATGGCAGCAGTGTCAGTGTGTCTCTCTACCCCGTCCCCCCCCGTCCCCGTCCCCGTCCCATACCGTCAGTGAGGCGTCTTCATTGTAATTTAGGCCTAGATTCTATATCTGTAGTGCTATATCACAGATTGTAATTTAGGCCTAGATTCTATATCTGTAGTGCTATATCACAGATTGTAATTTAGCCTAGATTCTATATCTGTAGTGCTATATCACAGATTGTAATTTAGGCCTAGATTCTATATCTGTAGTGCTATATCACAGATTGTAATTTAGGCTTAGATTCTATATCTGTAGTGCTATATCACAGATTGTAATTTAGGCCTAGATTCTATATCTGTAGTGCTATATCACAGATTGTAATTTAGGCCTAGATTCTATATCTGTAGTGCTATATCACAGATTGTAATTTAGGCCTAGATTCTATATCTGTAGTGCTATATCACAGATTGTAATTTAGGCCTAGATTCTATATCTGTAGTGCTATATCACAGATTGTAATTTAGGCCTAGATTCTATATCTGTAGTGCTATATCACAGATTGTAATTTAGGCCTAGATTCTATCTGTAGTGCTATATCACAGATTGTAATTTAGGCCTAGATTCTATATCTGTAGTGCTATATCACAGATTGTAATTTAGGCCTAGATTCTATATCTGTAGTGCTATATCACAGATTGTAATTTAGGCCTAGATTCTATATCTGTAGTGCTATATCACAGATTGTAATTTAGGCCTAGATTCTATATCTGTAGTGCTATATCACAGATTGTAATTTAGGCCTAGATTCTATATCTGTAGTGCTATATCACAGATTGTAATTTAGGCCTAGATTCTATATCTGTAGTGCTATATCACAGATTGTAATTTAGGCCTAGATTCTATATCTGTAGTGCTATATCACAGATTGTAATTTAGGCCTAGATTCTATATCTGTAGTGCTATATCACAGATTGTAATTTAGGCTTAGATTCTATATCTGTAGTGCTATATCACAGATTGTAATTTTAGGCCTAGATTCTATATCTGTAGTGCTATATCACAGATTGTAATTTAGGCCTAGATTCTATATCTGTAGTGCTATATCACAGATTGTAATTTAGGCCTAGATTCTATATCTGTAGTGCTATATCACAGATTGTAATTTAGGCCTAGATTCTATATCTGTAGTGCTATATCACAGATTGTAATTTAGGCCTAGATTCTATATCTGTAGTGCTATATCACAGATTGTAATTTAGGCCTAGATTCTATATCTGTAGTGCTATATCACAGATTGTAATTTAGGCCTAGATTCTATATCTGTAGTGCTATATCACAGATTGTAATTTAGGCCTAGATTCTATATCTGTAGTGCTATATCACAGATTGTAATTTAGGCCTAGATTCTATATCTGTAGTGCTATATCACAGATTGTAATTTAGGCCTAGATTCTATATCTGTAGTGCTATATCACAGATTGTAATTTAGGCCTAGATTCTATATCTGTAGTGCTATATCACAGATTGTAATTTAGGCCTAGATTCTATATCTGTAGTGCTATATCACAGATTGTAATTTAGGCCTAGATTCTATATCTGTAGTGCTATATCACAGATTGTAATTTAGGCCTAGATTCTATATCTGTAGTGCTATGTCACAGATTGTAATTTAGGCCTAGATTCTATATCTGTAGTGCTATATCACAGATTGTAATTTAGGCCTAGATTCTATATCTGTAGTGCTATATCACAGATTGTAATTTAGGCCTAGATTCTATATCTGTAGTGCTATATCACAGATTGTAATTTAGGCCTAGATTCTATATCTGTAGTGCTATATCACAGATTGTAATTTAGGCCTAGATTCTATATCTGTAGTGCTATATCACAGATTGTAATTTAGGCCTAGATTCTATATCTGTAGTGCTATATCACAGATTGTAATTTAGGCCTAGATTCTATATCTGTAGTGCTATATCACAGATTGTAATTTAGGCCTAGATTCTATATCTGTAGTGCTATATCACAGATTGTAATTTAGGCCTAGATTCTATATTTGTAGTGCTATATCACAGATTGTAATTTAGGCCTAGATTCTATATCTGTAGTGCTATATCACAGATTGTAATTTAGGCCTAGATTCTATATCTGTAGTGCTATATCACAGATTGTAATTTAGGCCTAGATTCTATCTGTAGTGCTATATCACAGATTGTAATTTAGGCCTAGATTCTATATCTGTAGTGCTATATCACAGATTGTAATTTAGGCCTAGATTCTATATCTGTAGTGCTATATCACAGATTGTAATTTAGGCCTAGATTCTATATCTGTAGTGCTATATCACAGATTGTAATTTAGGCCTAGATTCTATATCTGTAGTGCTATATCACAGATTGTAATTTAGGCCTAGATTCTATATCTGTAGTGCTATATCACAGATTGTAATTTAGGCCTAGATTCTATATCTGTAGTGCTATATCACAGATTGTAATTTAGGCCTAGATTCTATATCTGTAGTGCTATATCACAGATTGTAATTTAGGCCTAGATTCTATATCTGTAGTGCTATATCACAGATTGTAATTTAGGCCTAGATTCTATATCTGTAGTGCTATATCACAGATTGTAATTTAGGCCTAGATTCTATATCTGTAGTGCTATATCACAGATTGTAATTTAGGCCTAGATTCTATATCTGTAGTGCTATATCACAGATTGTAATTTAGGCCTAGATTCTATATCTGTAGTGCTATATCACAGATTGTAATTTAGGCCTAGATTCTATATCTGTAGTGCTATATCACAGATTGTAATTTAGGCCTAGATTCTATATCTGTAGTGCTATATCACAGATTGTAATTTAGGCCTAGATTCTATATCTGTAGTGCTATATCACAGATTGTAATTTAGGCCTAGATTCTATATCTGTAGTGCTATATCACAGATTGTAATTCAGGCCTAGATTCTATATCTGTAGTGCTATATCACAGATTGTAATTTAGGCCTAGATTCTATATCTGTAGTGCTATATCACAGATTGTAATTTAGGCCTAGATTCTATATCTGTAGTGCTATATCACAGATTGTAATTTAGGCCTAGATTCTATATCTGTAGTGCTATATCACAGATTGTAATTTAGGCCTAGATTCTATATCTGTAGTGCTATATCACAGATTGTAATTTAGGCCTAGATTCTATATCTGTAGTGCTATATCACAGATTGTAATTTAGGCCTAGATTCTATATCTGTAGTGCTATATCACAGATTGGCCTAGATTCTAGTAGTGCTATGTCACAGATTGTAATTTAGGCCTATTCTATATCTGTAGTGCTATATCACAGATTGTAATTTAGGCCTAGATTCTATATCTGTAGTGCTATATCACAGATTGTAATTTAGGCCTAGATTCTATATCTGTAGTGCTATATCACAGATTGTAATTTAGGCTTAGATTCTATATCTGTAGTGCTATATCACAGATTGTAATTTAGGCCTAGATTCTATATCTGTAGTGCTATATCACAGATTGTAATTTAGGCCTAGATTCTATATCTGTAGTGCTATATCACAGATTGTAATTTAGGCCTAGATTCTATATCTGTAGTGCTAGATCACAGATTGTAATTTAGGCCTAGATTCTATATCTGTAGTGCTATATCACAGATTGTAATTTAGGCCTAGATTCTATATCTGTAGTGCTATATCACAGATTGTAATTTAGGCCTAGATTCTATATCTGTAGTGCTATATCACAGATTGTAATTCAGGCCTAGATTCTATATCTGTAGTGCTATATCACAGATTGTAATTTAGGCCTAGATGCTATATCTGTAGTGCTATATCACAGATTGTAATTTAGGCCTAGATTCTATATCTGTAGTGCTATATCACAGATTGTAATTTAGGCCTAGATTCTATATCTGTAGTGCTATATCACAGATTGTAATTTAGGCCTAGATTCTATATCTGTAGTGCTAGATCACAGATTGTAATTTAGGCCTAGATTCTATATCTGTAGTGCTATATCACAGATTGTAATTTAGGCCTAGATTCTATATCTGTAGTGCTATATCACAGATTGTAATTTAGGCCTAGATGCTATATCTGTAGTGCTATATCACAGATTGTAATTTAGGCCTAGATTCTATATCTGTAGTGCTATATCACAGATTGTAATTTAGGCCTAGATTCTATATCTGTAGTGCTATATCACAGATTGTAATTTAGGCCTAGATTCTATATCTGTAGTGCTATATCACAGATTGTAATTTAGGCGTAGATTCTATATCTGTAGTGCTATATCACAGATTGAAATTTAGTCCTAGATTCTATATCTGTAGTGCTATATCACAGATTGTAATTTAGGCCTAGATTCTATATCTGTAGTGCTATATCACAGATTGTAATTTAGGCCTAGATTCTATATCTGTAGTGCTATATCACAGATTGTAATTTAGGCCTAGATTCTATATTTGTAGTGCTATATCACAGATTGTAATTTAGGCCTAGATTCTATATCTGTAGTGCTATATCACAGATTGTAATTTAGGCCTAGATTCTATATCTGTAGTGCTATATCACAGATTGTAATTTAGGCCTAGATTCTATATCTGTAGTGCTATATCACAGATTGTAATTTAGGCCTAGATTCTATATCTGTAGTGCTATATCACAGATTGTAATTTAGGCCTAGATTCTATATCTGTAGTGCTATATCACAGATTGTAATTTAGGCCTAGATTCTATATCTGTAGTGCTATATCACAGATTGTAATTTAGGCCTAGATTCTATATCTGTAGTGCTATATCACAGATTGTAATTTAGGCCTAGATTCTATATCTGTAGTGCTATATCACAGATTGTAATTTAGGCCTAGATTCCATATCTGTAGTGCTATATCACAGATTGTAATTTAGGCCTAGATTCTATATCTGTAGTGCTATATCACAGATTGTAATTTAGGCCTAGATTCTATATCTGTAGTGCTATATCACAGATTGTAATTTAGGCCTAGATTCTATATCTGTAGTGCTATATCACAGATTGTAATTCAGGCCTAGATTCTATATCTGTAGTGCTATATCACAGATTGTAATTTAGGCCTAGATGCTATATCTGTAGTGCTATATCACAGATTGTAATTTAGGCCTAGATTCTATATCTGTAGTGCTATATCACAGATTGTAATTTAGGCCTAGATTCTATATCTGTAGTGCTATATCACAGATTGTAATTTAGGCCTAGATTCTATATCTGTAGTGCTATATCACAGATTGTAATTTAGGCCTAGATTCTATATCTGTAGTGCTATATCACAGATTGTAATTTAGGCCTAGATTCTATATCTGTAGTGCTATATCACAGATTGTAATTTAGGCCTAGATGCTATATCTGTAGTGCTATATCACAGATTGTAATTTAGGCCTAGATTCTATATCTGTAGTGCTATATCACAGATTGTAATTTAGGCCTAGATTCTATATCTGTAGTGCTATATCACAGATTGTAATTTAGGCCTAGATTCGATATCTGTAGTGCTATATCACAGATTGTAATTTAGGCGTAGATTCTATATCTGTAGTGCTATATCACAGATTGAATTTAGTCCTAGATTCTATATCTGTAGTGCTATATCACAGATTGTAATTTAGGCCTAGATTCTATATCTGTAGTGCTATATCACAGATTGTAATTTAGGCTAGATTCTATATTTGTAGTGCTATATCACAGATTGTAATTTAGGCCTAGATTCTATATCTGTAGTGCTATATCACAGATTGTAATTTAGGCCTAGATTCTATATCTGTAGTGCTATATCACAGATTGTAATTTAGGCCTAGATTCTATATCTGTAGTGCTATAATCACAGATTGTAATTTAGGCCTAGATTCTATATCTGTAGTGCTATATCACAGATTGTAATTTAGGCCTAGATTCTATATCTGTAGTGCTATATCACAGATTGTAATTTAGGCCTAGATTCTATATCTGTAGTGCTATATCACAGATTGTAATTTAGGCCTAGATTCTATATCTGTAGTGCTATATCACAGATTGTAATTTAGGCCTAGATTCTATATCTGTAGTGCTATATCACAGATTGTAATTTAGGCCTAGATTCTATATCTGTAGTGCTATATTCACAGATTGTAATTTAGGCCTAGATTCTATATCTGTAGTGCTATATCACAGATTGTAATTTAGGGTAGTGTTCCTTTAGGCAGATTCTATATCTGTAGTGCTATATCACAGATTGTAATTTAGGCCTAGATTCTATATCTGTAGTGCTATATCACAGATTGTAATTTTAGGCCTAGATTCTATATCTGTAGTGCTATATCACAGATTGTAATTTAGGCCTAGATTCTATATCTGTAGTGCTATATCACAGATTGTAATTTAGGCCTAGATTCCATATCTGTAGTGCTATATCACAGATTGTAATTTAGGCCTAGATTCTATATCTGTAGTGCTATATCACAGATTGTAATTTAGGCCTAGATCCTATATCTGTAGTGCTATATCACAGATTGTAATTTAGGCCTAGATTCTATATCTGTAGTGCTATATCACAGATTGTAATTTAGGCCTAGATTCTATATCTGTAGTGCTATATCACAGATTGTAATTTTAGGCCTAGATTCTATATCTGTAGTGCTATATCACAGATTGTAATTTAGGCCTAGATTCTATATCTGTAGTGCTATATCACAGATTGAAATTTAGGCCTAGATTCTATATCTGTAGTGCTATATCACAGATTGTAATTTAGGCCTAGATTCTATATCTGTAGTGCTATATCACAGATTGTAATTTAGGCCTAGATTCTATATCTGTAGTGCTATATCACAGATGATATCTGTATCACAGATTGTAATTTGAAGTAGCGGTCTTTACACCCTGTTGCGGTTTTCAACCACTGAACCCTCTTCTCTGTAGTCCTCAGCATGTTGGTCATATTACACCTCATCTCTGTTCCCTCTCGCCCTGTGACATGTTGGTCATATTACACACAGCCTCCGGTGCCTATTTACACCTCATCTCGTTCCATATAGACATGTTGGTCATATACTCCTAAGTACATGTTCTTGTTTCCATATAGGGTGGTTCGTATGTTGGTCATATTACACACTCATCTCGTTCACCACCCAGTTGAATAATGCACTAGATTAAGTGAGCTATCATAAAGTGGTCATATTTACACCTCATCTGTTTCATATAGGTTTGTTTATTTGGTCTTTTACACCTCATCTATTCCCATATGTGTGGGCATATTACACACTGCTTTCCCATATAGGGTGAACATGTTGGTCATATTACACCTCATCTCGTTCCCATATAGGGTGACATGTTGGTCATATTACACCTCATCTCGTTCCCATATAGGGTGACATGTTGGTCATATTACACCTCATCTCGTTTATATAGGGTGACATGTTGGTCATATTACACCTCATCTCGTTCCCATATAGGGTGACATGTTGGTCATATTACACCTCATCTCGTTCCCATATCAGGGTGACATGTTGGTCATATTACACCTCATCTCGTTCCCATATAGGGTGACATGTTGGTCATATTACACCTCATCTCGTTCCCATATAGGGTGACATGTTGGTCATATTACACCTCATCTCGTTCATATAGGGTGACATGTTGGTCATATTACACCTCATCTCGTTCCCATAATAGGGTGACATGTTGGTCATATTACACCTCATCTCGTTTCCCATATAGGGTGACATGTTGGTCATATTACACCTCATCTCGTTCCCATATAGGGTGACATGTTGGTCATATTACACCTCATCTCGTTTCCATATAGGGTGACATGTTGGTCATATTACACCTCATCTCGTTCCCATATAGGGTGACATGTTGGTCATATTACACCTCATCTCGTTCCCATATAGGGTGAGCAGTTGGTCATATTACACCTCATCTCGTTTCCATATAGGGTGACATGTTGGTCATATTACACCTCATCTCGTTCCCATATAGGGTGACATGTTTGGTCATATTACACCTCATCTCGTTTCCCATATAGGGTGACATGTTGGTCATATTACACCTCATCTCGTTCCCATATAGGGTGACATGTTGGTCATATTACACCTCATCTCGTTTCCCATATAGGGTGACATGTTGGTCATATTACACCTCATCTCGTTCCCATACAGGGTGACATGTTGGTCATATTACACCTCCTATCATCTCGTTCCATATAGGGTGACATGTTGGTCATATTACACCTCATCTCGTTCCCATATAGGGTGACATGTTGGTCATATTACACCTCATCTCGTTCCCATATAGGGGTGACATGTTGGTCATTACACCTCATCTCGTTTCCCATATAGGGTGACATGTTGGTCATATTACACCTCATCTCGTTTCCATATAGGGTGACATGTTGGTCATATTACACCTCATCTCGTTCCCATATAGGGTGACATGTTGGTCATATTACACCTCATCTCGTTTCCCATATAGGGTGACATGTTGGTCATATTACACCTCATCTCGTTCCCATATAGGGTGACATGTTGGTCATATTACACCTCATCTCGTTCCCATATATTAGGTGACATGTTGGTCATATTACACCTCATCTCGTTCCCATACAGGGTGACATGTTGGGTCATATTACACCTCATCTCGTTTCCCATATAGGGTGACATGTTGGTCATATTACACCTCATCTCGTTCCCATATAGGGTGACATGTTGGTCATATTACACCTCATCTCGTTTCCCATATAGGGTGACATGTTGGTCATATTACACCTCATCTCGTTCCCATATAGGGTGACATGTTGGTCATATTACACCTCATCTCGTTCCCATATAGGGTGACATGTTGGTCATATTACACCTCATCTCGTTCCCATACAGGGTGACATGTTGGTCATATTACACCTCATCTCGTTTCCATATTAGGGTGACCAATGTATCATATTACACCTCATCTCGTTCCCATATAGGGTGACATGTTGGTCATATTACACCTCATCTCGTTCCCATATAGGGTGACATGTTGGTCATATTACAACACCTCATCTCGTTCCCATATAGGGTGACATGTGGTCATATTACACCTCATCTCGTTCCCATACAGGGTGACATGTTGGTCATATTACACCTCATCTCGTTCCCATATAGGGTGACATGTTGGTCATATTACACCTCATCTCGTTCCCATATAGGGTGACATGTTGGTCATATTACACCTCATCTCGTTCCCATCGGTGACATCCCATATTACACCTCATCTCGTTCCCATGTGGTGACATGTTGGTCATATTACACCTCATCTCGTTCCCATATAGGGTGACATGTTGGTCATATACACCTCATCTCGTTCCCATATAGGGGTGACATGTTGGTCATATTACACCTCATCTCGTTCCCATATAGGGTGACATGTTGGTCATATTACACCTCATCTCGTTCCCATATAGGGTGACATGTTGGTCATATTACACCTCATCTCGTTCCCATATAGGGGTGACATGTTGGTCATATTACACCTCATCTCGTTCCCATATAGGGTGACATGTTGGTCATATTACACCTCATCTCGTTCCCATATAGGGTGACATGTTGGTCATATTACACCTCATCTCGTTCCCATATAGGTGTGACATGTTGGTCATATTACACCTCATCTCGTTCCCATATAGGGTGACATGTTGGTCATATTACACCTCATCTCGTTCCCATATAGGGTGACATGTTGGTCATATTACACCTCATCTCGTTCCCATATAGGGTGACATGTTGGTCATATTACACCTCATCTCGTTCCCATATAGGTGTGACATGTTGGTCATATTACACCTCATCTCGTTCCCATATACAGGGTGACATATAGGGTCATATTACACCTCATCTCGTTCCCATATAGGGTGACATGTTGGTCATATTACACCTCATCTCGTTTGGGTGACATGTTGGTCATATTACACCTCATCTCGTTTCCCATATAGGGTGACATGTTGGTCATATTACACCTCATCTCGTTCCCATATAGGGTGACATGTTGGTCATATTACACCTCATCTCGTGTTGTGTCATATACAGGGTGACATGTTGGTCATATTACACCTCATCTCGTTCCCATATAGGGTGACATGTTGGTCATATTACACCTCATCTCGTTCCCATACACCTCATCTCTCGTTCCCATATAGGGTGACATGTTGGTCATATTACACCTCATCTCGTTCCCATATAGGGGTGACATGTTGGTCATATTACACCTCATCTCGTTCCCATAGGGTGACATGTTGGTCATATTACACCTCATCTCGTTCCCATATATAGGGTGACATGTTGGTCATATTACACCTCATCTCGTTCCCATATAGGGTGACATGTTGGTCATATTACACCTCATCTCGTTCCCATATAGGGTGACATGTTGGTCATATTACACCTCATCTCGTTCCCATATAGGGTGACATGTTGGTCATATTACACCTCATCTCGTTCCCATAAGGGTGACATGTTGGTCATATTACACCTCATCTCGTTCCCATATAGGGTGACATGTTGGTCATATTACACCTCATCTCGTTCCCATATAGGGTGACATGTTGGTCATATTACACCTCATCTCGTTCCCATATAGGGTGACATGTTGGTCATATTACACCTCATCTCGTTCCCATATAGGGTGACATGTTGGTCATATTACACCTCATCTCGTTCCCATATAGGTGACATGTTGGTCATATTACACCTCATCTCGTTCCCATATAGGGTGACATGTTGGTCATATTACACCTCATCTCGTTCCCATATAGGGTGACATGTTGGTCATATTACACCTCATCTCTCGTTCCCATATAGGGTGACATGTTGGTCATATTACACCTCATCTCGTTCCCATTATAGGGTGACATGTTGGTCATATTACACCTCATCTCGTTCCCATATAGGGTGACATGTTGGTCATATTACACCTCATCTCGTTCCCATATAGGGTGACATGTTGGTCATATTACACCTCATCTCGTTCCCATATAGGGTGACATGTTGGTCATATTACACCTCATCTCGTTCCCATATAGGGTGACATGTTGGTCATATTACACCTCATCTCGTTCCCATATAGGGTGACATGTTGGTCATATTACACCTCATCTCGTTCCCATATAGGGTGACATGTTGGTCATATTACACCTCATCTCGTTCCCATATAGGGTGACATGTTGGTCATATTACACCTCATCTCGTTCCCATATAGGGTGACATGTTGGTCATATTACACCTCATCTCGTTCCCATATAGGGTGACATGTTGGTCATATTACACCTCATCTCGTTCCCATATAGGGTGACATGTTGGTCATATTACACCTCATCTCGTTCCCATATAGGGTGACATGTTGGTCATATTACACCTCATCTCGTTCCCATATAGGGTGACATGTTGGTCATATTACACCTCATCTCGTTCCCATATAGGGTGACATGTTGGTCATATTACACCTCATCTCGTTCCCATATAGGGTGACATGTTGGTCATATTACACCTCATCTCGTTCCCATATAGGGTGACATGTTGGTCATATTACACCTCATCTCGTTCCCATATAGGGGTGACATGTTGGTCATATTACACCTCATCTCGTTCCCATATAGGGTTGACATGTTGTATATTACACCTCATCTCGTTCCCATATAGGGTGACATGTTGGTCATATTACACCTCATCTCGTTCCCATATAGGGTGACATGTTGGTCATATTACACCTCATCTCGTTTCCCATATAGGGTGACATGTTGTTGTCCATATTACACCTCATCTCCCCATATATATAGGGTGACATGTTGGTCATATTACACCTCATCTCGTTCCCATATAGGGTGACATGTTGGTCATATTACACCTCATCTCGTTCCCATATAGGGTGACATGTTGGTCATATTACACCTCATCGTTCGTTCCATATAGGGTGACATGTTGGTCATATTACACCTCATCTCGTTCCCATATAGGGTGATATTAACACCTCATGGGTGACATGTTGGTCATATTACACCTCATCTCGTTCCCATATAGGGTGACATGTTGGTCATATTACACCTCATCTCGTTCCCATATAGGGTGACATGTTGGTCATATTACACCTCATCTCGTTCCCATATAGGGTGACATGTTGGTCATATTACATCTTCTCGTTCCCATATAGGGTGACATATGGGCATATTACACCTCATCTCGTTCCCATATAGGGTGACATGTTGGTCATATTACACCTCATCTCGTTCCCATATAGGGTGACATGTTGGTCATATTACACTCATCTCGTTCCCATATAGGTGACATGTTGGTCATATTACACCTCATCTCGTTCCCATATAGGGTGACATGTTGGTCATATTACACCTCATCTCGTTCCCATATAGGGTGACATGTTGGTCATATTACACCTCATCTCGTTCCCATATAGGGTGACATGTTGGTTCATATTACACCTCATCTCGTTCCATATATAGGGTGACATGTTGGTCATATTACACCTCATCTCGTTCCCATATAGGGTGACATGTTGGTCATATTACACCTCATCTCGTTCCCATATAGGGTGACATGTTGGTCATATTACACCTCATCTCGTTCCCATATAGGGTGACATGTTGGTCATATTACACCTCATCTCGTTCCCATATAGGGTGACATGTTGGTCATATTACACCCCATCTCGTTCCCATCTCGTTCCCATGATAGGGTGACATGTTGGTCATATTACACCTCATCTCGTTCCCATATAGGGTGACATGTTGGTCATATTACACCTCATCTCGTTCCCCATATAGGGTGACATGTTGGTCATATTACACCTCATCTCGTTCCCATATAGGGTGACATGTTGTCATATTACACCTCATCTCGTTCCCATATAGGGTGTTGGTCTATTACACATGTTGGTCATATTACACCTCATCTCGTTCCCCATATAGGGTGACATGTTGGTCATATTACACCTCATCTCGTTCCCATATAGGGGTGACATGTTGGTCATATTACACCTCATCTCGTTCCCATATAGGGTGACATGTTGGTCATATTACACCTCATCTCGTTCCCATATAGGGTGACATGTTGGTCATATTACACCTCATCTCGTTCCCATCTAGGTGTTTGTCATATTACACCTCATCTCGTTCCCATATAGGGTGACATGTTGGTCATATTACACCATCATCTCGTTCCCCATACAGGGTGACATGTTGGTCATATTACCCTCATCTCGTTCCCATATAGGGTGACATGTTGGTCATATTACACCTCATCTCGTTCCCATATAGGGTGACATGTTGGTCATATTACACCTCATCTCGTTCCCATATAGGGTGACATGTTAGTCATATTACACCTCATCTCGTTCCCATACAGGGTGACATGTTGGTCATATTACACCTCATCTCGTTCCCATATAGGGTGACATGTTAGTCATTATTACACCTCATCTCGTTCCCATATAGGGTGACATGTTGGTCATATTACACCTCATCTCGTTCCCATATAGGGTGACATGTTGGTCATATTACACCTCATCTCGTTCCCATATAGGGTGACATGTTGGTCATATTACACCTCATCTCGTTCCCATATAGGGTGACATGTTGGTCATATTACACCTCATCTCGTTCCCATATAGGGTGTCATGTTGGTCATATTACACCTCATCTCGTTCCCATACAGGGTGACATGTTGGTCATATTACACCTCATCTCGTTCCCATACAGGGTGACATGTTGGTCATATTACACCTCATCTCGTTCCCATATAGGGTGACATGTTGGTCATATTACACCTCATCTCGTTCCCATATAGGGTGACATGTTGGTCATATTACACCTCATCTCGTTCCCATATAGGGTGACATGTTGGTCATTACACCTCATCTCGTTCCCATACAGGGTGACATGTTGGTCATTACACCTCATCTCGTTCCCATATAGGGTGACATGTTGGTCATATTACACCTCATCTCGTTCCCATACAGGGTGACATGTTGGTCATATTACACCTCATCTCGTTCCCATATAGGGTGACATGTTGGTCATATTACACCTCATCTCGTTCCCATACAGGGTGACATGTTGGTCATATTACACCTCATCTCGTTCCCATATAGGGTGACATGTTGGTCATATTACACCTCATCTCGTTCCCATATAGGGTGACATGTTGGTCATATTACACCTCATCTCGTTCCCATATAGGGTGACATGTTGGTCATATTACACCTCATCTCGTTCCCATATAGGGTGACATGTTGGTCATATTACACCTCATCTCGTTCCCATACAGGGTGACATGTTGGTCATATTACACCTCATCTCGTTCCCATACAGGGTGACATGTTGGTCATATTACACCTCATCTCGTTCCCATATAGGGTGACATGTTGGTCTTATTACACCTCATCTCGTTCCCATATAGGGTGACATGTTGGTCATATTTCACCTCATCTCGTTCCCATACAGGGTGACATGTTGGTCATATTACACCTCATCTCGTTCCCATATAGGGTGACATGTTGGTCATATTACACCTCATCTCGTTCCCATATAGGGTGACATGTTGGTCATATTACACCTCATCTCGTTCCCATATAGGGTGACATGTTGGTCATATTACACCTCATCTCGTTCCCATATAGGGCGACATGTTGGTCATATTACACCTCATCTCGTTCCCATACAGGGGCGGTGTGTTCAATAGGGCGATATGGGCGACGCACTGCCAAACGGGAAAAGGAAGGGATTTTTTTTCTAATCAATTATATCACGGCAACAGTAGTTATCAGTGTTCTAATCTGATCTGACTGCCACTAAATGTCCAATCAGGCTAAAAGTCGTGCTTCAAATGCCCCCCCCCCCCCCCCTTTTGGGGCGATTTCAGTCAGGTTGAAAATCGCCCAGAAGTCTGTCATAGACTCCCCATGTAAAATCTATTTTTTTCAAATTTCAGAGCTTTCAATACAATCTCTATGGGTTTCTGAGGGCTTGCACTTACGCGCTTTCGTCATACGTAACGTAACCATGAACGTAACTAAGAAAATAGCGGGTAGCATGCGTCTCTGTTGCGACCTGCAGTGTGGCGTTATTTTATGTTTTTAATTTGTACACTTAGTTTACAAACATTCTGCCAACCATGGATTTCCAGTGGTGGGTTTTGGACTGATCTTGTTGATCGTGTACATACCCGCTACGAACGGACTAAATAATGAAAACGCTGCTGGCAGCGGAATCCAATACAGCAGAACAAACTTCCCTTACCCACCACCTTGCTGATTAATGCCCAGTCACTGAGGGGGAAAGCGGATGAGTTGTCAGCGAATCTGCGCTTCCAACACGAATATCGGGAGGCCTGTTTGCTGGCATTTTACTGAGACTTGGCTGGATGACAGAGTCCCGGACAGAGAAGTGGAGCCGGCCGGCTTCACCCTGGTCAGAGCGGACCGCGATCTGACAGTCACAGGGAAAATCGATCCTGGTAAGAGAGCACTCTGTACCCCGACATTGAACTGCTTTCTGTGTCACTGCGACCTTACTATCTGCCCCGTGAGTTCCCCCAATTGTTTGTTACCGTTGTGTACATTCAACCAAAAGCTAATATAACAAAGGCATCAGAGATTATTTATAATCTGTCACAGAAACTGGAATCCATCTCCCCAGATCAGTCAATAAATGCTTCTGGTATTGACTTATATGCTGCCCCTGTCTTCATGTTGTTGCTGGACATATCTTTTTTAAAATGTGTGTAGGTCACCTAAATCATCAGAAAAATTGCCCCCCCTGAGAATTTTTTCAGGAGCCGCCACTGTTCCCATATAGGGTGACATGTTGGTCATATTACACCTCATCTCGTTCCCATACAGGGTGACATGTTGGTCATATTACACCTCATCTCGTTCCCATATAGGGTGACATGTTGGTCATATTACACCTCATCTCGTTCCCATATAGGGTGACATGTTGGTCATATTACACCTCATCTCGTTCCCATACAGGGTGACATGTTGGTCATATTACACCTCATCTCGATCCCATATAGGGCGACATGTTGGTCATATTACACCTCATCTCGTTCCCATATAGGGTGACATGTTGGTCATATTACACCTCATCTCGTTCCCATATAGGGTGACATGTTGGTCATATTACACCTCATCTCGTTCCCATACAGGGTGACATGTTGGTCATATTACACCTCATCTCGTTCCCATACAGGGTGACATGTTGGTCATATTACACCTCATCTCGTTCCCATATAGGGTGACATGTTGGTCATATTACACCTCATCTCGTTCCCATATAGGGTGACATGTTGGTCATATTACACCTCATCTCGTTCCCATACAGGGTGACATGTTGGTCATATTACACCTCATCTCGTTCCCATATAGGGTGACATGTTGGTCATATTACACCTCATCTCGTTCCCATATAGGGTGTCATGTTGGTCACATTACACCTCATCTCGTTCCCATATAGGGTGACATGTTGGTCATATTACACCTCATCTCGTTCCCATATAGGGTGACATGTTGGTCATATTACACCTCATCTCGTTCCCATATAGGGTGACATGTTGGTCATATTACACCTCATCTCGTTCCCATATAGGGTGACATGTTGGTCATATTACACCTCATCTCGTTCCCATATAGGGTGACATGTTGGTCATATTACACCTTATCTCGTTCCCATACAGGGTGACATGTTGGTCATATTACACCTCATCTCGTTCCCATATAGGGTGACATGTTGGTCATATTACACCTCATCTCGTTCCCATATAGGGTGACATGTTGGTCATATTACACCTCATCTCGTTCCCATACAGGGTGACATGTTGGTCATATTACACCTCATCTCGTTCCCATATAGGGTGACATGTTGGTCATATTACACCTCATCTCGTTCCCATATAGGGTGACATGTTGGTCATATTACACCTCATCTCGTTCCCATATAGGGTGACATGTTGGTCATATTACACCTCATCTCGTTCCCATATAGGGTGACATGTTGGTCATATTACACCTCATCTCGTTCCCATATAGGGTGACATGTTGGTCATATTACACCTCATCTCGTTCCCATACAGGGTGACATGTTGGTCATATTACACCTCATCTCGTTCCCATACAGGGTGACATGTTGGTCATATTACACCTCATCTCGTTCCCATATAGGGTGACATGTTGGTCATATTACACCTCATCTCGTTCCCATATAGGGTGACATGTTGGTCATATTACACCTCATCTCGTTCCCATATAGGGTGACATGTTGGTCATATTACACCTCATCTCGTTCCCATACAGGGTGACATGTTGGTCATATTACACCTCATCTCGTTCCCATATAGGGTGACATGTTGGTCATATTACACCTCATCTCGTTCCCATACAGGGTGACATGTTGGTCATATTACACCTCATCTCGTTCCCATATAGGGTGACATGTTGGTCATATTACACCTCATCTCGTTCCCATATAGGGTGACATGTTGGTCATATTACACCTCATCTCGTTCCCATATAGGGTGACATGTTGGTCATATTACACCTCATCTCGTTCCCATATAGGGTGACATGTTGGTCATATTACACCTCATCTCGTTCCCATATAGGGTGACATGTTGGTCATATTACACCTCATCTCGTTCCCATACAGGGTGACTTGTTGGTCATATCACACCTCATCTCGTTCCCATACAGGGTGACATGTTGGTCATATTACACCTCATCTCGTTCCCATATAGGGTGACATGTTGGTCATATTACACCTCATCTCGTTCCCATATAGGGTGACATGTTGGTCATATTACACCTCATCTCGTTCCCATATAGGGTGACATGTTGGTCATATTACACCTCATCTCGTTCCCATACAGGGTGTCATGTTGGTCATATTACACCTCATCTCGTTCCCATATAGGGTGACATGTTGGTCATATTACACCTCATCTCGTTCCCATATAGGGTGACATGTTGGTCATATTACACCTCATCTCGTTCCCATATAGGGTGACATGTTGGTCATATTACACCTCATCTCGTTCCCATATAGGGTGACATGTTGGTCATATTACACCTCATCTCGTTCCCATACAGGGTGACATGTTGGTCATATTACACCTCATCTCGTTCCCATATAGGGTGACATGTTGGTCATATTACACCTCATCTCGTTCCCATATAGGGTGACATGTTGGTCATATTACACCTCATCTCGTTCCCATATAGGGTGACATGTTGGTCATATTACACCTCATCTCGTTCCCATATAGGGTGACATGTTGGTCATATTACACCTAATCTCGTTCCCATACAGGGTGACATGTTGGTCATATTACACCTCATCTCGTTCCCATATAGGGTGACATGTTGGTCATATTACACCTCATCTCGTTCCCATACAGGGTGACATGTTGGTCATATTACACCTCATCTCGTTCCCATATAGGGTGACATGTTGGTCATATTACACCTCATCTCGTTCCCATACAGGGTGACATGTTGGTCATATTACACCTCATCTCGTTCCCATATAGGGTGACATGTTGGTCATATTACACCTCATCTCGTTCCCATACAGGGTGACATGTTGGTCATATTACACCTCATCTCGTTCCCATATAGGGTGACATGTTGGTCATATTACACCTCATCTCGTTCCCATACAGGGTGACATGTTGGTCATATTACACCTCATCTCGTTCCCATATAGGGTGACATGTTGCGCTCTAATGTGACGTCATGCGTTCGTAAGGTCTGGTGGACCAACGCATCAACCTTGGCCTTCATTAGTTAGGGTTAGGTTTCAATTCTAATTTGAAGGAGATAAATTGTGGAAATGGGCGGGGTTTAGCCATAATGACTTTCTGACTGTGTTAGTAGCGATGAGGACAAATCCTTTACTCAGTGAGGTCACTCCTATAGAACTCTATGGCCACTCCCACTAAGACCATCTCTGATTGGTTGATCTCCCAGGGTTATATGTGCTGTGTGTTCAATAGCCTGGGGACAACAGTACACCAAGAAACACTCACCTTGATGAAAGCCCCCAACCTAAAGAAATTGAAAGTGTCTTTCTTCTGGATCCAAGTTATATGTTCCTCAGTACACAAACGAGCCATACCGAGCGGTGCTGGGCCCAGTCAGGTCTTTAACACAACAATATAACGAGCCATACCGTGCGGTGCTGGGCCCAGTCAGGTCTTTGACACATTCACCCACTCCCCCCACTGAAAGATCAGCCACAAAATGTTGCCACCATTGTAACAGGTTGTAATGAAGTCCTGGTCTCCATGGGAACAGAAGAGGAATACCTGGTGAGGTGGTCTCAGGTTGGACTACTCCAAATCATCTTGGTTCTGACAAACACACAAGCTTTGCAGGTCCATCAACCCATTTAAATACCTCTCATGGATCATGAGAGAACCTTCATAAATCAGCAGAACGTTAACAACCTGTTTATGTAGTGTCCTGTAATACTTATTTTGAAGTCAGACACCTTCGGTCATTCATAACACATCCATAAAGTCTTAATGATGAAAAGAAAATGTATTAACACTTAGAGAATTATCACGAACAGCTAAAACAAACACTAAAGATGTTTAAACCGTATATTTTTTAAACAATACAATTAAAAAAGTCCAGCAATGCAATACATTAAACATTACACAGGGCTGTGAATAGTGGAGCTTGTCCCTGAGCTGGAGGACAAATGGTTCTTGCCTCTCTGCCTGCTGGAGGTACTGCATGTTGGTTCCAACCTTTAAAGTCACAACTAAGAAGGTTAGCAGGTCTGTGAGGAAATGCCTTGGTCACATCTGGATAAAGGCATTTCTGTGCTTCACCAGAAACTCCATTCAATTCGTATTATATTCCTCTTTCATTTACTAATCTGATGACGTGACTGTGAGACGTGGCTGTATCTAGGGGATTTGGATTTAGCTGAGTCGGCTAGCTAGCAATTGCTGTGAAATCACAGGAAGTATTTGAAATAACGATTGAGGTAGCTACAGTATGTAATCTAACAACTACAAACTAATTAAAAATTACAATAAAGGTTGACTTGTCTTTCGCTGTCCAGTGGCAGCACAAGTGGACATTTGATTTGCGAGCCTGATCACATGATCAGTGGCTTCTCAGCAACACTAAAAAAGCACTTCCGGGTCACGGAATTTCAAAATAAAAGTCCCCCACGTAATAATGGAAAAGTGTCAATATCCATTCATGATATGAAAAATAAGTCTAAACATTAACAAAGATTCATATTTCGGTGACATTTGCATTAAATTGGGGGTTTAAAACATGTTACAAGTAAATGCAAATCACTGAATATGGAATACATATCCGTTGAAAGAACAGAAGTAGGCAGAAAATTACAACCGATTTTAAAAAGGCCCTAGCGCTTTAGTGTCATCCTGTAGCACAGCATTTTGGGGGAAGTTGAGGTCAGGTCCAATGTTGACTATGCGCTAAAGACTGAGAGGTTGGGCCACCATAGAAATGTTTTAGCAGACGCTTTTCTCCAAAGCGACTTAGTCATGCATGAATACATTTTTACGCATGGGGTGGTCCGGGAATCGAACCCCAATATCCTGGCGTTGCAATGCTGCACCAAGATGCATGACAAGGTTATAAATGCTTTGTGAAGCCTCAATTCAATATGATTTATAAAGCCTTTATTAAGCGGTGCTCATGCCACCCTTTATAAAGCACAGGGTTATGTCATATTTGACATTGGTGATTGTCAGTTATGCCACATTTATGAACCCTTTATAAAGCATGACATACGGTAACATATGATTTGTAACATATTTATGTAGTGTTTATAAAGGCTTTATAAGCTGCATGTCATTTAAAGCGGGACCCCTTGCATTTTTGTTTTTCTTATTTCAAATTGAGCTTTTGGATGCTGTTGAAATAAGTAAATAAAGCATTTATATCACTTTAAAACCTTGGCTCTCAATATTCCTTTGCATCACACAGCACTCAAAGCAGCAGACCAAAATGATATCAAACGTTGTTTATTACATGGTACAAAAGGGGATTTCTCCTGCATGGATCATATATCATGGACAGTTTGTTTGAAAAAGTATCTTATACAGTATTAAAAATGGCCCCCGTTCTGTAGTAGTTCTGCGCCTCCAGCTTTCTGGGTTGAAAGCTAAAAAAAATAGTAATTTCTGTTTCCTGCATAAAAATGGACAATATTCTTCTACTGTCTGGCACTGTTTCTGGTCCCTCTCCCACTCGGCGTCTGTGGGGCTTGAACACGGAGGATTCATAATCATTATAAATCACATGATGCAGGCAAACTTAAGGACAAACTTTCAAAAAGTTTTGCATTACGTGCAGCGTCTCACCTGCAGCACTGGTCTCTGTCCTGGTGGTCTTCCTGCGTGGTCCAGCAGCAGCTGTTCTCTTCTTCTGCTGAGGCGTGTTTGCTTTCACTTCCTGGGCAGACTTCCTCCTTCCTGCCCGCCTCTGAGGGACTTCCTTTTCTTTCGTCACCTTTTTCTGCACCGTTTCCTTTTTGACGGTTTCTTTTTTGCCGTCTTTTGGCTTCACTGCACTCTCATCGCGGGCCTTCTTTACCTGATGAGGGACGAGATGGGAGGACAGTCACACTACCCCCGGAAACAAGGAGCTTTATACCCCCAACTCACCTTTTTCTTTCCTGTATAATCATGGTCATCCTCTTTCTTCACGGTCATCTTTGCTTTGGGAGATTTGGAATCTAGAGGATGAGATCAAGCCAGTGAATTACTGATTCATTCTATACACTCAGTCAGTTTCTTAGGAAAGGCATGGCCATGTTAACCACTAAACAGAGTAAGAGGCTGTTGCATTGTGGAAGGGTTCTCTTCTGTTTTAGGCTCTGCTAGTGCCTCACCTTTAGGAGCCATGGGACCTGGGTCTCCCTGAAACCAGACCAAACATTGACATTACATGAGCTGTCTAAATGGCTGAAGTGTGTGTGTGTGTGTGTGTGTGTGTGTGTGTGTGTGTGTGTGTGTGTGTGTGTGTGTGTGTGTGTGTGTGTGTGGCTCGGTGCTCACCTTGAACCACACAGTCCTGCCGTTGTGATCTCGTATAGATCTCATCCCGTCCACATAGTAACACTGGAGCCACGACTTAAAGGCAGAGTAGTCTTTTTTCTCTGGGTCATAACCTTTACCACCTAATAACACAATACAGCCTTATTCTCTGGGTCATAACCTTTACCACCTAATAACACAATACAGCCTTATTCTCTGGGTCATAACCTTTACCGCCTAATAACACAATACAGCCTTATTCTCTGGGTCATAACCTTTACCACCTAATAACACAATACAGCCTTATTCTCTGGGTCATAACCTTTACCACCTAATAACACAATACAGCCTTATTCTCTGGGTCATAACCTTTACCACCTAATAACACAATACAGCCTTATTCTCTGGGTCATAACCTTTACCACCTAATAACACAATACAGCCTTATTCTCTGGGTCATAACCTTTACCACCTAATAACACAATACAGCCTTATTCTCTGGGTCATAACCTTTACCACCTAATAACACAATAGAGCCTTATTCTCTGGGTCATAACCTTTACCACCTAATAACACAATACAGCCTTATTCTCTGGGTCATAACCTTTACCACCTAATAACACAATACAGCCTTATTCTCTGGGTCATAACCTTTACCACCTAATAACACAATACAGCCTTATTCTCTGGGTCATAACCTTTACCACCTAATAACACAATACAGCCTTATTCTCTGGGTCATAACCTTTACCACCTAATAACACAACACAGCCTTATTCTCTGGGTCAGAACCTTTAACACCTAATAACACAATACAGCCTTATTCTCTGGGTCATAACCTTTACCACCTAATAACACAATACAGCCTTATTCTCTGGTTCACAACAGAAACAGTCATCCAGGGAAGGAATCATAGTGATATAACTGTAGCCTAAATGGAAGAGGTATATTCCAGAGGCGGCCATACGCACATCCTTTAAAACATAGGTGCTGAGCTAATACAGAATACAAGTAATGAACAAGAAGGTCCTCACACTGTTAAACTACCAATTCACCACTTTATTGGCAACGTTTCCTTCCGAAACGGATCTTTGTCAGGTCAAACAAACACACTGAGTGCTCACATTCCTACTTGGTCCTTTTGTAAATATATCTAATTGTCTGTAACTACTGCATGTGCCCATCTCATTGATATCAAATTATTAGAGATACACATTGTTTACGCACCCCACCATGTGTCATGTCCGTAATGGTCATGTGAGGTGAAATGTGTATATTTTGGGATGTGAGCACTCGGTTTGTTTGACCTAACGAAGATCCGTTTGGGAGCGAAACGTTGTCAATAAAGTGGTGAAGTGTGAGGACCTTCTGGTTCTTTACGAGTATTGTAATCTTCACCACCTAATAACATTAAACAGTGAGGAAGCTTCACCACCTAATAACATTAAACAGTGAGGAAGCTTCACCACCTAATAACATTAAACAGTGAGGAAGCTTCACCACCTAATAACATTAAACAGTGAGGAAGCTTCACCACCTAATAACATTAAACAGTGAGGAAGCTTCACCACCTAATAACATTAAACAGCGAGAAAGCTTCACCACCTAATAACATTAAACAGTGAGGAAGCTTCACCACCTAATAACATTAAACAGTGAGGAAGCTTTACCACCTAATAACATTAAACAGTGAGGAAGCTTTACCACCTAATAACATTAAACAGTGAGGAAGCTTTACCACCTAATAACATTAAACAGTGAGGAAGCTTTACCACCTAATAACATTAAACAGTGAGGAAGCTTCACCACCTAATAACATTAAACAGTGAGGAAGCTTCACCACCTAATAACATTAAACAGTGAGGAAGCTTCACCACCTAATAACATTAAACAGTGAGGAAGCTTTACCACCTAATAACATTAAACAGTGAGGAAGCTTTACCACCTAATAACATTAAACAGTGAGGAAGCTTCACCACCTAATAACATTAAACAGTGAGGAAGCTTCACCACCTAATAACATTAAACAGCGAGGAAGCTTCACCACCTAATAACATTAAACAGTGAGGAAGCTTCACCACCTAATAACATTAAACAGTGAGGAAGCTTCACCACCTAATAACATTAAACAGTGAGGAAGCGTTACCACCTAATAACATTAAACAGTGAGGAAGCTTTACCACCTAATAACATTAAACAGTGAGGAAGCTTCACCACCTAATAACATTAAACAGTGAGGAAGCTTCACCACCTAATAACATTAAACAGTGAGGAAGCTTCACCACCTAATAACATTAAACAGTGAGGAAGCTTCACCACCTAATAACATTAAACAGTGAGGAAGCTTCACCACCTAATAACATTAAACAGTGAGGAAGCTTCACCACCTAATAACATTAAACAGTGAGGAAGCTTCACCACCTAATAACATTAAACAGTGAGGAAGCTTCACCACCTAATAACATTAAACAGTGAGGAAGCTTCACCACCTAATAACATTAAACAGTGAGGAAGCTTCACCACCTAATAACATTAAACAGTGAGGAAGCTTTACCACCTAATAACATTAAACAGTGAGGAAGCTTCACCACCTAATAACATTAAACAGTGAGGAAGCTTCACCACCTAATAACATTAAACAGTGAGGAAGCTTTACCACCTAATAACATTAAACAGTGAGGAAGCTTCACCACCTAATAACATTAAACAGTGAGGAAGCGTTACCACCTAATAACATTAAACAGTGAGGAAGCTTCACCACCTAATAACATTAAACAGTGAGGAAGCTTTACCACCTAATAACATTAAACAGTGAGGAAGCTTTACCACCTAATAACATTAAACAGTGAGGAAGCTTCACCACCTAATAACAATAAACAGTGAGGAAGCGTTACCACCTAATAACATTAAACAGTGAGAAAGCTTTACCACCTAATAACATTAAACAGTGAGGAAGCTTCACCACCTAATAACATTAAACAGTGAGGAAGCTTTACCACCTAATAACATTAAACAGTGAGGAAGCTTTACCACCTAATAACATTAAACAGTGAGGAAGCTTTACCACCTAATAACATTAAACAGTGAGGAAGCTTTACCACCTAATAACATTAAACAGTGAGGAAGCTTCACCACCTAATAACATTAAACAGTGAGGAAGCTTTACCACCTAATAACATTAAACATTGAGAAAGCTTTATAACATTAAACAGCGAGGAAGCGTTACCACCTAATAACATTAAACAGCGAGGAAGCGTTACCACCTAATAACATTAAACAGCGAGGAAGCTTCACCACCTAATAACATTAAACAGCGAGAAAGCTTTACCACCTAATAACATTAAACAGCGAGGAAGCGTTACCACCTAATAACATTAAACAGCGAGGAAGCGTTACCACCTAATAACATTAAACAGCGAGGAAGCTTTACCACCTAATAACATTAAACAGTGAGGAAGCTTCACCACCTAATAACATTAAACAGTGAGAAAGCTTCACCACCTAATAACATTAAACATTGAGGAAGCTTCACCACCTAATAACATTAAACAGTGAGGAAGCGTTACCACCTAATAACATTTAACAGTGAGGAAGCTTTACCACCTAATAACATTAAACAGTGAGGAAGCTTCACCACCTAATAACATTAAACAGTGAGGAAGCTTTACCACCTAATAACATTAAACAGTGAGGAAGCTTCACCACCTAATAACATTAAACAGTGAGGAAGCTTCACCACCTAATAACATTAAACAGTGAGGAAGCTTCACACACTTAATAACATTAAACAGTGAGGAAGCTTTACCACCTAATAACATTAAACAGTGAGGAAGCTTCACCACCTAATAACATTAAACAGTGAGGAAGCTTCACCACCTAATAACATTAAACAGTGAGGAAGCTTTACCACCTAATAACATTAAACAGTGAGGAAGCTTTACCACCTAATAACATTAAACAGTGAGGAAGCTTCACCACCTAATAACATTAAACAGTGAGGAAGCTTTACCACCTAATAACATTAAACAGTGAGGAAGCTTTACCACCTAATAACATTAAACAGTGAGGAAGCTTCACCACCTAATAACATTAAACAGTGAGGAAGCTTCACCCCCCCCCCCACCCCACCCCCGCTCCCCGCTCCAGACAATAGGGTTTATAGAGTGGAAGGAAGCTGGAGCAGAAACAGGAAGTAACAAACCTGAGTCAACACTATGACTTCTACATTACCAATCTCTGTCCTTTGTCCAAGAGCTGTTGATTCGTAACGTTACTGGGTTGGTGGTCACGTAAAATGACTACTGTTAGTGTCAGGAAATGGAGACTGGGTTTACCAAGCCAGTTAGGGTACTTTTTATGAGGGATTATTCCAGTTCAGTTAACACCGCCAGCAGGGATTGTAGAAAACAGCAGAGCCGTAATACAGTGGAGCGATACTGTACCCAACCTGATAGTCAAGATAAATGGAAAACTGAGTGATATATTATTATTGTACCTAACTTGATGACCTCCAGAGGTATTGTGTGGCAGAGACTGAGCAGATCAGGAGTCTCACTCTCAACCTTCACCACCTTCACAGCAGCTCTGTCTGAGACCTGGTCAACACAGGAAACAGTAGTTAGTTGAATATGAATAACAGAAAGACTACTGCGGAGTAGCATGCTATCATCTATACTGTATAGTAGCATGCTATCAGCTATACTGTATAGTAGCATGCTATCAGCTATACTGTATAGTAGCATGCTATCAGCTATACTGTATAGTAGCATGCTATCAGCTATACTGTATAGTAGCATGCTATCAGCTATACGGTATAGTAGCATGCTATCAGCTATACTGTATAGTGGCATGCTATCAGCTATACGGTATAGTAGCATGCTATCAGCTATACGGTATAGTAGCATGCTATCAGCTATACGGTATAGTAGCATGCTATCAGCTATACTGTATAGTAGCATGCTATCAGCTATACTGTACTATACTGTATAGTAGCATGCTATCAGCTATACTGTATAGTAGCATGCTATCAGCTATACTGTATAGTAGCATGCTATCAGCTATACTGTATAGTAGCATGCTATCAGCTATACTGTGTAGTAGTCCTGTTGGAAGGTGAACCTTCGCCCCAGTCTGAGGTCCTGGGCGCTCTGGAGCAGGCTTTCATCAAGGATCTCTCTGTACTTTGCTCCGTTCATCTTGCCCTCGATCCTGACTAGATTTTTATTTTTTATTTTTTTATTTCACCTTTATTTAACCAGGTAAGCCAGTTGAGAACAAGTTCTCATTTACAACTGCGACCTGGCCAAGATAAAGCAAAGCAGTGCGATAAAAACAACAACACAGAGTTACATATGGGGTAAAAAAAAAAAATATATCAAAAATACAACAGAAAATATATATACAGTGTGTGCAAATGTAGCAAGTTATGGAGGTAAGGCAATAAATAGGCTATAGTGCAAAATAATTACAATTAGTATTAACACTGGAAATGCTAGATGTGCAAGAGATGATGTGCAAATAGAGATACTGGGGTGCAAAAGAGCAAAATAAATAACAATATAGGGATGAGGTAGTTGGGTGGGCTAATTTCAGATGGGCTGTGTACAGGTGCAGTGATCGGTAAGGTGCTCTGACAACTGATGCTTAAAGTTATTGAGGGAGATAAGAGTCTCCAGCTTCAGAGATTTTTGCAGTTCGTTCCAGTCATTGGCAGCAGAGAACTGGAAGGAATGGCGGCCAAAGGAGGTGTTGGCTTTGGGAATGACCAGTGAGATATACCTGCTGGAGCGCAGACTACGGTGGGTGCTGCTATGGTGACCAATGAGCTAAGATAAGGCGGGGATTTGCCTAGCCTAGCAGTGATTTATAGATGGCCTGGAGCCAGTGGGTTTTGACGACGAACATGTAGTGAGGACCAGCCAACAAGAGCGTACAGGTCACAGTGGTGGGTAGTGTATGGGGCTTTGGAGAATAAACGGATGGCACTGTGATAGACTACATCCAATTTGCTGAGTAGAGTGTTGGAGGCTATTTTGTAAATGACATCGCCGAAGTCAAGGATCGGTAGGATAGTCAGTTTTACGAGGGCATGTTTGGCAGCATGAGTGAAGGAGGCTTTGTTGCGAAATAGGAAGCCGATTCTAGATTTAACTTTGGATTGGAGATGCTTAATGTGAGTCTGGAAGGAGAGTTTACAGTCTAACCAGACACCAAGGTATTTGTAGTTGTCCACATACTCTAGGTCAGACCCGTCGAGAGTAGTGATTCTAGTCAGGTGGGCGGGTGCAAGCAGCGTTCGATTGAAAAGCATGCATTTAGTTTTACTAGTGTTTAAGAGCAGTTGGAGGCTACTGAAGGAGTGTTGTATGGCATTGAAGCTCGTTTGGAGATTCCCAGTCCATGCAGCTGAAAAACATCCCTACAGCACGATTCTGCCACTGTAGGGATGGTGCCAGGTTTCCTCCAGACGTGATGCTTGGCATTCAGGCCAAAGAGTTCATCAGACCAGAGAATCTTGTTTCTAATGGTCTGAGATTCTTTAAGTGCCTTTGGCAAACTCCAAGTGGGCTGTCATGAGCCTTTTACTGAGGAGTGGCTTCCGTCTGGCCACTCTACCATAAAGGCCTGATTGGTGGAGTGCTGCAGTGATGGTTGTTCTTCTGGAAGGTTCTCCCATCTCCACAGAGGAACTCTGGAGCTCTGTCAGAGTGACCATCGGGTTCTTGGTCACCTCCCTGACCAAGGCCCTTCTCCCCCGATTGCTCAGTTTGGCCCGGCAGCCAGCTCTAGGAAGGGTCTTGGTGGTTCCAAACTTCTTCCATTTAAGAATGATGGAAGCCACTGTGTTCTTGGGGACCTTCAATGCTGCAGATTTTTTTTTGGCACCCTTCCCCAGATCTGTGCCTCGACACAATCCTGTCTCGGAGTTGTAGTTCTAGAAACATCTCAATGATGATCAATGGAAACAGGATGAACCTGAGCTCAATTTCGAGTCTAATAGCAAAGGGTCTGCATACTTATGTAAATGAGGTATTCCTGTTTTGAAATTTTAATATATTTGAAAAAACTTAAAACCTTTTTTCGCTTTGTCATTATGGGGTATTGTGTGTAGATTGAGATTTTAGAATAAGGCTGTAATGTAACAAAATGTGGAACCTCTTTAAGGAATACCTGGGATAGGATAAAGTAATCCTTCTACCCCCCCCCCCCTTACTCCAACACCCCCCCCCCCCCCCATAAAAAAAGAAGAAAAAAAAAAAAAAAATGCACCTAATTGTAAGTCGCTCTGGATAAGAGCGTCTGCTAAATGACGTAAATGTAAATGTAAATGTAATACTTTCCAAAGGCACACATATATTATATATACCGTCTGTGTGTGTGTATATACAGTGGGGAGAACAAGTATTTGATACACTGCCGATTTTGCAGGTTTTCCTACTTACAAAGCATGTAGAGGTCTGTAATTATTATCATAGGTACACTTCAACTGTGAGAGACGGAATCTAAAACAAAAATCTAGAAAATCACATTGTATGATTTTTAAGTAATTAATTTGCATTTTATTCCATGACATAAGTATTTGATACATCAGAAAAGCAGAACTTAATATTTGGGAGAGAAACCTTTGTTTGCAATTACAGAGATCATACGTTTCCTGTAGGTCTTGACCATGTTTGCACACACTGCAGCAGGGATTTTGGCCCACTCCTCCATACAGACCTTCTCCAGATCCTTCAGGTTTCGGGGCTGTCGCTGGGCAATACGGACTTTCAGCTCCCTCCAAAGATTTTCTATTGGGGTTCAGGTCTGGAGACTGGCTAGGCCACTCCAGGACCTTGAGATGCTTCTTACGGAGCCACTCCTTAGTTGCCCTGGGTGTGTGTTTCGGGTTGTTGTCATGCTGGAAGACCCAGCCACGACCCATCTTCAATGCTCTTACTGTGGGAAGGAGGTTGTTGGCCAAGATCTCGCGATACATGGCCCCATCCATCCTCCCCTCAATACGGTGCAGTCGTCCTGTCCCCTTTGCAGAAAAGCATCCCCAAAGAACGGTTGGGATGGTGTTCTTGGGGTTGTACTCATCCTTCTTCTTCCTCCAAACACGGCGAGTGGAGTTTAGACCAAAAAGCTCTATTTTTGTCTCATCAGACCACATGACCTTCTCCCATTCCTCCTCTGGATCATCCAGATGGTCATTGGCAAACTTCAGACGGGCCTGGACATGCGCTGGCTTGAGCAGGGGGACCTTGCGTGCGCTGCAGGATTTTAATCCATGACGGTGTAGTGTGTTACTAATGGTTTTCTTTGAGACTGTGGTCCCAGCTCTCTTCAGGTCATTGACCAGGTCCTGCCGTGTAGTTCTGGGCTGATCCCTCACCTTCCTCATGATCATTGATGCCCCACAAGGTGAGATCTTGCATGGAGCCCCAGACCGAGGGTGATTGACCGTCATCTTGAACTATTTCCATTTTCTAATAATTGCGCCAACAGTTGTTGCCTTCTCACCAAGCTGCTTGCCTGTTGTCCTGTAGCCCATCCCAGCCTTGTGCAGGTCTACAATTTTATCCCTGATGTCCTTACACAGCTCACTGGTCTTGGCCATTGTGGCGAGGTTGGAGTCTGTTTGATTGAGTGTGTGGACAGGTGTCTTTTATACAGGTAACGAGTTCAAACAGGTGCAGTTAATACAGGTAATGAGTGGAGGCCAGGAGGGCTTCTTAAAGAAAAAATAACAGGTCTGTGAGAGCCGAAATTCTTACTGGTTGGTAGGTGATCAAATACTTATGTCATGCAATAAAATGCAAATTAATTACTTAAAAATCATACAATGTGATTTTCTGGATTTTTGTTTTAGATTCCGTCTCTCACAGTTGAAGTGTACCTATGATAAAAATTACAGACCTGTACATGCTTTATAAGTAGGAAAACCTGCAAAATCGGCAGTGTATCAAATACTTGTTCTCCCCACTGTATATATATATATATATATAACTTTTTCGATGTAATGCTGAAACGTTGGTGGTTTACCCAATAAATTACTTGGGAGTTATTATATATATATATATATATATATATATACATACACACACACATACATACACACACAGTACCATTCAAAAGTTTGGACACCTACTCATTCCAGGGTTATTCATTATTTTCACTATTTTCTACATTGTAGAATAATAGTGAAGACATCAAAACTATGAAATCACACACATGGAATCATGTAGTAACCAAAAAAGTGTTAAACAAATCAAAATATATTTACATTTGAGATTCTTCAAGTAGCCACCCTTTGCCTTGATGACAGCTTTGCACATTCTTGGCATTCTCTCAACCAGCTTCATGAGGTAAACACCTGGAATGTATTTCAATTAACAGGTGTGCCTTCTTAAAAGTTAATTTGTGGAATTTCTTTCCTTAATGTGTTTGAGCCAATCAGTTGTGTTGTGACAAGGTAGGGGAGGTATACAGAAGATAGCCCTATTTGGTAAAAGACCAAGTCCATATTATGGCAAGAACAGCTCAAATAAGCAAAGAGAAACGACAGTCCATCATTACTTTAAGACATGAAGGTCAGTCAATCCGGAAAAATTCAAAAACTTTTAACGTTTCTTCAAGTGCAGTCGCAAAAACCATCAAGCGCTATGATGAAACTGGCTCTCATGTGGACCGCCACAGGAATGGAAGACCCAGAGTTACCTCTGCTGCAGAGGATAAGTTCATTAGAGTTATCAACCTCAGAAATTGTAGCCCAAATAAATGCTTCACAGAGTTCAAGTAACAGACACATCTCAACATCAACTGTTCAGAGGGGACTGTGTGAATCAGGCCTTAGTGGTCGAATTGCTGCAAAGAAACCACTACTAAAGGACACCAATAATAAGAAGAGACTTGCTTGGGCCAAGAAACATGAGCAATGGACATTAGACCGGTGGAAATTTGACCGTTGGTCTGGAGTCCAAATTGGAGATTTTTGGTTCCAACCACCGTGTCTTTGTGAGACGCGGTGTGGGTGAACGGATGATCTCCACATGTGTATTTCCCACCGTAAAGCATGGAGGAGGAGGTGTTATGGTGTGGGGTGCTTTGCTGGTGACACTGTGTGTGATTTATTTAGAATTCAAGGCACACTTAACCAGCATGGCTACCACAGCATTCTGCAGCGATACGCCATCCCATCTGGTTTGGGCTTAGTGGGACTATCATTTGTTTTTCAACAGGACAATGACCCAACACACCTCCAGGCTGTGTATGGGCTATTTTACCAAGAACGGGAGTGATGGAGTGCTGCATCAGATGACCTGGCCTCCACAATCCCCCGACCTCAACCAAATTGAGCTGGTTTTGGATGAGTCGGACGGCAGAGTGAAGGAAAAGCAGCCAACAAGTGCTCAGCATACAGTTGAAGTCAGAAGTTTACATACACTTAGGTTGGAGTCATTAAAACTTGTTTTTCAACCACTCCACAAATTTTGTGTTAACAAACTATAGTTTTGGCAAGTCGGTTAGGACATCTACTTTGTGCATGAGACAAGTAATTTTTCCAACAATTGTTTACAGACAGATTATTTCACTTATAATTCACTGTATCACAAATCCAGTGGGTCAGAAGTTTACATACACTAAGTTGACTGTGCCTTTAAACAGCTTGGAAAATTCCAGAAAATTATGTGATGGCTTTAGAAGCTTCTGATAGGCTAATTGACATAATTTGTGTCACTTGGAGGTGTACCTGTGGATGTATTTCAAGGCCTACCTTCAAACTCAGTGCCTCTTTGCATGACATCATGGGAAAATCAAAAGAAATCAACCAAGACCTCAGAAAAAAGATTGTAGACCTCCACAAGTCTGGTTCATCCTTGGGAGCAATTTCCAAACGCCTGAAGGTACCACGTTCATCTGTACAAACAATAGTACGCAAGTATAAACACCAAGGGACCACGCAGCCGTCAAACCGCTCAGGAAGGAGACGCGTTCTGTCTCCTAGAGATTAACGTACTTTGGTGCGAAAAGTGCAAATCAATCCCAGATCAACAGCAAAGGACCTTGTGAAGATGCTGGAGGAAACAGGTACAAAAGTATCTATATCCACAGTAAAACGAGTCCTATATCGCCATAACCTGAAATGCCGCTCAGCAAGGAAGAAGCCACTGCTCCAAAACCACCATAAAAAAGGCAGACTACGGTTTGCAACTGCACATGGGGACAAAGATCGTACTTTTTGGAGAAATGTCCTCTGGTCTGATGAAACAAAAATAGAACTGTTTGGCCATAATGACCATTGTTATGTTTGGAGGAAAAAGGGGAGAGGTTGCAAGCCGAAGAACACCATCCCAACCGTGAAGCACGGGGGTGGCAGCATCATGCTGTGGGGGTGCTTTGCTGCAGGAGGGACTGGTGCACTTCACAAAATAGATGGCATCATGAGGAATGAAAATGATGTGGATATATTGAAGCAACATCTCAAGTCATCAGTCAGGAAGTTAAAGCTTGGTCGCAAATGGGTCTTCCAAATGGACAATGACCCCAAGCATACTTCCAAAGTTGTGGCAAAATGGCTTAAGGACAACAAAGTCAAGGTATTGGAGTGGCCATCACAAAGCCCTGACCTCAATCATATAGAACATTTGTGGGCAGAACTGAAAAAGCGTGTGCAAGCAAGGAGGCCTACAAACCTGACTCAGTTACACCAGCTCTGTCAGGAGGAATGGGCCAACATTCACCCAACTTATTGTGGAAAGCTTGTGGAAGGCTACCCGAAACGTTTGACCCAATTTATAGGCAATGCTACCAAATACTAATTGAGTGTATGTAAACTTCTGACCCACTGGGAATGTGATGAAATAAATAAAAGCTGAAATAAATCATTCTCTCTACTATTATTATGACATTTCACATTCTTAAAATAAAGTGGTGATCCTAACTGACCTAAGACAAGGAATTTTTACTAGGATGAAATGTCAGGAATTGTGAAAAACTGAGTTTAAATGTATTTGGCTAAGGTGTATGTAAACTTCCGACTTCAACTGTATGTGGAAACTCCTTCTAATGTTGAGAGAATGCCAAGAGTGTGCAAAGCTGTCAAAGGCAAAGGGTGGCTATTTAAAAAATGTGTTTAACACTTTTTTGGTTACTACACAATTCCATATGTTTTATTTCATAGTTTTGATGTCTTCTATTATTCTACAATGTAGAAAATAGTAAAAATAAAGAAAAACCCTTGAATGAGTAGGTGTTCTAAACCTTTTGACCGGTAGTGTGTATATATATATAGATGTGTGCGACTATTTATTTTTATTGCTAACTTTCTATTAAAATGTATTGTAGTGAGAGAATTTCTTTCTTTCGGGATATGAATACCGAGTATATCCAGGTCACTGTCTGACCATTTTATTGGTAAACTACACGGTAATGTAAAAGCATGCAATGGTCAGTGAGCCTGGCCTGCTCTCTCACTTCTGTGTCTGTGACCTCCTCTTTGACCTCGGTGTCTGTGACCTCCTCTTTGACCTCGGTGTCTGTGGTCTCCACTTTAACAGCTGACTTCTGGTCCTCATCCGACAGATGTGTTTGAAGTCCTTCCAGAACCGTCCGAGCCTTCACAAAGGGAGGAATGTTTAATCTAAAAGAAGAGAGGAAAGAGTAGCTCATTACGTCAGAAGAAGGTCTGTTTCTCACAAGATGAGGAAGAATTAGTGGGAATTTTAAGTAAAGAAAATGTCATAGCTTGAAAATGTGCTTGTACAACTATGGTGTTGATAGTTTTGTTTTGACTCACAATATCTGACAAGACATGGTTCTAATACTAAAACAATATCATACTCTAAAATAAATCAAGGTTAACATAGATGTTGGGGCAGTGATTGATGTCGGTCACCTGAAGAGTATCTCTGCTCTCAGGTAGTTGCCAATGCCGTTAAAGTACTTCTGGTTCAACAGAACCTCACAGATGGGCCGGTCGAACGCTCTGTCGGACAGGTGGGACAGGACATTCTCCCTGGAACAGAAACGATGTACAGCAATGTAGAACAGTAGTCATATAAGCACATCCTCTGAAAAGTTACCATCTGAACCCTGATACTCTGGGTTACCATCTGAACCCCGATACTCTGGGTCACCATCTGAACCCTGATACTCTGGGTTACCATCTGAACCCCGATACTCTGGGTCACCATCTGAACCCCGATACTCTGGGTCACCATCTGAACCCCGATACTCTGGGTCACCATCTGAACCCTGATACTCTGGGTTACCATCTGAACCCCGATACTCTGGGTTACCCTCTGGGTTACCATCTGAACCCCGATACTCTGGGTCACCATCTGAACCCTGATACTCTGGGTCACCATCTGAACCCCGATACTCTGGGTCACCATCTGAACCCCGATACTCTGGGTCACCATCTGAACCCTGATACTCTGGGTCACCATCTGAACCCTGATACTCTGGGTTACCATCTGAACCCTGATACTCTGGGTTACCATCTGAACCCCGATACTCTGGGTCACCATCTGAACCCCGATACTCTGGGTTACCATCTGAACCCCGATACTCTGGGTTACCATCTGAACCCCGATACTCTGGGTTACCATCTGAACCCCGATACTCTGGGTTACCATCTGAACCCTGATACTCTGGGTTACCATCTGAACCCTGATACTCTGGGTTACCATCTGAACCCCGATACTCTGGGTTACCATCTGAACCCCGATACTCTGGGTTAACATCTGAACCCCGATACTCTGGGTTACCATCTGAACCCTGATACTCTGGGTCACCATCTGAACCCCGATACTCTGGGTTACCATCTGAACCCCGATACTCTGGGTTACCATCTGAACCCCGATACTCTGGGTTACCATCTGAACCCCGATACTCTGGGTTACCATCTGAACCCCGATACTCTGGGTTACCATCTGAACCCCGATACTCTGGGTTTCCATCTGGGTCACCATCTGAACCCCGATATCCTGGGTTACCATCTGAACCCTGATACTCTGGGTCACCATCTGAACCCTGATACTCTGGGTCAACATCTGAACCCTGATACTCTGGGTTACCATCTGAACCCCGATACTCTGGGTCAACATCTGAAACCCGATACTCTGGGTTACCATCTGAACCCCGATACTCTGGGTTACCATCTGAACCCTGATACTCTGGGTTACCCTCTGAACCCCGATACTCTGGGTTACCATCTGAACCCCGATACTCTGGGTTACCATCTGAACCCCGATACTCTGGGTCACCATCTGAACCCCGATACTCTGGGTTACCATCTGAACCCCGATACTCTGGGTTACCATCTGAACCCCGATACTCTGGGTTACCATCTGAACCCCGATACTCTGGGTTACCATCTGAACCCCGATACTCTGGGTCAACATCTGAACCCCGATACTCTGGGTTACCATCTGAACCCTGATACTCTGGGTTACCATCTGAACCCCGATACTCTGGGTTACCATCTGAACCCTGATACTCTGGGTTACCATCTGAACCCCGATACTCTGGGTTACCATCTGAACCCCGATACTCTGGGTTACCATCTGAACCCCGATACTCTGGGTTACCATCTGGGTCACCATCTGAACCCCGATACTCTGGGTTACCATCTGAACCCTGATACTCTGGGTCACCATCTGAACCCTGATACTCTGGGTCAACATCTGAATCCTGATACTCTGGGTTACCATCTGAACCCTGATACTCTGGGTTACCATCTGAACCCTGATACTCTGGGTTACCATCTGAACCCCGATACTCTGGGTTACCATCTGAACCCCGATACTCTGGGTTACCATCTGAACCCTGATACTCTGGGTTACCATCTGAACCCTGATACTCTGGGTCACCATCTGAACCACGATACTCTGGGTTACCATCTGAACCCTGATACTCTGGGTCACCATCTGAACCCCGATACTCTGGGTTAACATCTGAACCCTGATACTCTGGGTTACCATCTGAACCCTGATACTCTGGGTCACCATCTGAACCCTGATACTCTGGGTCACCATCTGAACCCTGATACTCTGGGTTACCCTCTGGGTTACCATCTGAACCCTGATACTCTGGGTCACCATCTGAACCCCGATACTCTGGGTTACCATCTGAACCCTGATACTCTGGGTCACCATCTGAACCCCGATACTCTGGGTTACCATCTGAACCCCGATACTCTGGGTTACCATCTGAACCCCGATACTCTGGGTCAACATCTGAACCCCGATACTCTGGGTTACCATCTGAACCCTGATACTCTGGGTTACCATCTGAACCCCGATACTCTGGGTCACCATCTGAACCCTGATACTCTGGGTCACCATCTGAACCCCGATACTCTGGGTTACCATCTGAACCCTGATACTCTGGGTTACCATCTGAACCCTGATACTCTGGGTTACCATCTGAACCCCGATACTCTGGATTACCATCTGAACCCCGATACTCTGGATTACCATCTGAACCCCGATACTCTGGGTTACCATCTGAACCCCGATACTCTGGATTACCATCTGAACCCCGATACTCTGGGTTACCATCTGAACCCCGATACTCTGGATTACCATCTGAACCCCGATACTCTGGGTTACCATCTGAACCCTGATACTCTGGGTTAACATCTGAACCCTGATAATTTGGGTGGGAAAACATCTGCTTCTTGGAAGAAAGATAAGGCAATACTGATGGTGGGAGGATTTGTAGACAACAAACAAGAACAGGCGATTTAGAGAAGACGGTTTAATGTTGATGTTGTTTAACGCCATACTGTTGTTTTAATAGTAGCTAACCCCAAGGGATCTGTAGCCACTATACCCCCGTAGTAGCTAACCCCACTGTCTAATGCTGGTCCATTTCATGTGCTAATAGTGGCTAACCCCACTGTCTAATGCTGATCCATTTCATGTTTTAATAGTGGCTAACCCCACTGTCTAATGCTGATCCATTTCATGTTCTAACCATCAGGGTTCAGATGTTAACCCAGAGTATCAGGGTTCAGATGGTAACCCAGAGTATCGGGGTTCAGATGGTAATCCAGAGTATCGGGGTTCAGATGGTAACCCAGAGTATCGGAGTTCCCACTGGCTATAGGGTGAACGCACCAATTTGTGAGTCGCTCTGGCTAAGAGCGTCTGCTAAATGACGTTAATGTGCCCTTGAGCAAGGCACTTAACCCTAATTGCTCCTGTAAGTCGCTCTGGTTAAGAGCGTCTGCTAAATGACTAAAATGTAAATGTAAATGTAATGCTGATCCATTTCATGTTCTAATAGTAGCTAACTCCACTGTCTAATGCTGATCCATTTCATGTTCTAATAGTGGCTAACCCCACTGTCTAATGCTGATCCATTTCATGTTCTAATAGTGGCTAACCCCACTGTCTAATGCTGATCCATTTCATGTTCTAATAGTGGCTAACCCCACTGTCTAATGCTGGTCCATTTCATGTTCTAATAGTGGCTAACCCCACTGTCTAATGCTGATCCATTTCATGTTCTAATAGTAGCTAACCCCACTGTCTAATGCTGGTCCATTTCATGTTCTAATAGTGGCTAACCCCACTGTCTAATGCTGATCCATTTCATGTTCTAATAGTGGCTAACCCCACTGTGTAATGCTGGTCCATTTCATGTTCTAATAGTGGCTAACCCCACTGTCTAATGCTGATCCATTTCATGTTCTAATAGTGGCTAACCCCACTGTGTAATGCTGGTCCATTTCATGTTCTAATAGTAGCTAACCCCACTGTCTAATGCTGATCCATTTCATGTTCTAATAGTAACTAACCCCACTGTCTAATGCTGATCCATTTCATGTGCTAATAGTGGCTAACCCCACTGTCTAATGCTGATCCATTTCATGTTCTAATAGTACCTAACCCCACTGTCTAATGCTGATCCATTTCATGTGCTAAGTGGCTAACCCCACTCTCTAATGCTGATCCATTTCATGTTCTAATAGTGGCTAACCCCACTGTCTAATGCTGATCCATTTCATGTGCTAATAGTGGCTAACCCCACTGTCTAATGCTGATCCATTTCATGTTCTAATAGTACCTAACCCCACTGTCTAATGCTGATCCATTTCATGTGTGCTAAGTGGCTAACCCCACTCTCTAATGCTGATCCATTTCATGTTCTAATAGTGGCTAACCCCACTGTCTAATGCTGATCCATTTCATGTGCTAATAGTGGCTAACCCCACTGTCTAATGCTGGTCCATTTCATGTTCTAATAGTGGCTAACCACACTGTCTAATGCTGGTCCATTTCATGTGCTAATAGTAGCTAACCCCACTGTCTAATGCTGATCCATTTCATGTTCTAATAGTGGCTAACCCCACTGTCTAATGCTGATCCATTTCATGTTATAATAGTGGCTAACCCCACTGTCTAATGCTGATCCATTTAATGTGCTAATAGTGGCTAACCCCACTGTCTAATGCTGATCCATTTCATGTGCTAATAGTGGCTAACCCCACTGTCTAATGCTGGTCCATTTCATGTTCTAATAGTGGCTAACCACACTGTCTAATGCTGGTCCATTTCATGTGCTAATAAGTAGCTAACCCCACTGTCTAATGCTGATCCATTTCATGTTCTAATAGTGGCTAACCACACTGTCTAATGCTGATCCATTTCATGTGCTAATAGTGGCTAACCCCACTGTCTAATGCTGATCCATTTCATGTGCTAATAGTGGCTAACCCCACTGTCTAATGCTGGTCCATTTCATGTTCTAATAGTGGCTAACCACACTGTCTAATGCTGGTCCATTTCATGTGCTAATAGTAGCTAACCCCACTGTCTAATGCTGATCCATTTCATGTTCTAATAGTAGCTAACCCCACTGTCTAATGCTGATCCATTTCATGTGCTAATATTGGCTAACCACACTGTCTAATGATGATCCATTTCATGTGCTAATAGTGGCTAACCCCACTGTCTAATGCTGGTCCATTTCATGTGCTAATAGTGGCGTACCACACTGTCTAATGCTGGTCCATTTCATGTGCTAATAGTGGCTAACCCCACTGTCTAATGCTGATCCATTTCATGTGCTAATAGTGGCTAACCACACTGTCTAATGCTGATCCATTTCATGTTCTAATAGTGGCTAACCCCACTGTCTAATGCTGATCCATTTAATGTGCTAATAGTGGCTAACCACACTGTCTAATGCTGATCCATTTCATGTTCTAATAGTAGCTAACCCCACTGTCTAATGCTGATCCATTTAATGTGCTAATAGTAGCTAACCCCACTGTCTAATGCTGATCCATTTCATGTTCAAATGCTGATCCATTTCATGTTCTAATAGTAGCTAACCCCACTGTCTAATGCTGATCCATTTAATGTGCTAATAGTAGCTAACCCCACTGTCTAATGCTGATCCATTTCATGTTCAAATGCTGATCCATTTCATGTTCTAATAGTGGCTAACCCCACTGTCTAATGCTGATCCATTTCATGTTCTAATAGTGGCTAACCCCACTGTCTAATGCTGATCCATTTCATGTTCTAATAGTAGCTAACCCCACTGTCTAATGCTGATCCATTTCATGTGCTAATAGTGGCTAACCCCACTGTCTAATGCTGATCCATTTCATGTGCTAATAGTGGCTAACCCCACTGTCTAATGCTGATCCATTTCATGTGCTAATAGTGGCTAACCACACTGTGTAATGCTGATCCATTTCATGTTCTATTAGGTTTTGGAGTTTGAACCACAGCTACTATACCTGTAGCTCTGGTACTCAAACATGATACAGGGCCCTCGGTTGGGTTGCCAGGTCCCGTTGGGTTGCCAGCTGCCAAAGCGGCGTGCGTCCACAAAGCTCAGAACCCTACAGGGCTTCTCATTGGTGTAGAACCGCAGGTGGGCGTGTTTAGGGAGCGTCGCTTCCGTGGTGAAACGGAAGAATCCAGACATTCCGAAACGGAAGAAGATGTCCATGTTCTGGCCCTGGTTGGCCTGCCCTGCCTTCACCCTGACAATAGAAAACAATACAATGGTGCTTCATTGTCGATCTTGATACATTACAATACAATAGAATGGTGCTTCATTGTCGATCTTGCAAAGTAACTTCATATTTTTGGTCCACTCCCAACCCCCCGACACCACAGAAACAACCACGCACAACATATTTTGGAGAAGCACAGGGTCACCCGCAGTGCAGTTCCCCTGGAGTAATGTGGGGGGTTAAGTGCCTTGCTCAAGGTAGAAGTTAGCCATGAAAACAGCAGCCCTCCAGTTGCCAGTTCAAATCAAATCAAATTTTATTGGCCAAATGCGCTGAATACAACAGGTGCAGACATTACAGTGAAATGCTTACTTACAGCCCTTAACCAACAGTATATTTATTTTTTATAAAAAAGTAAAATAATATAATATAATAATATAATATGCCATTTAGCAGACGCTTTTATCCAAAGCGACTTACAGTCATGCGTGCATACATTTTTGTGTATGGGTGGTCCCGGGGATCGAACCCACTACCTTGGCGTTACAAGCGCCGTGCTCTACCAGCTGAGCTACAGAGGACCACCTTTGACAGGTCAATGAAGAGGGCAGCCCAATGTTGCCTTTTATCCATACAGTTAAACACATCGTTTATAACACATCGTTTATAACTAGGGATGCAGCAGAGATAGTGCTATGACCTGGTCTAAAACCCGACTGATGTCCATTTAGAATACATTTCAAAGATAAGAAAGATCTTAGTTGAGAATTAATCAAGGATTTTAATATTTTAGCTAGGCAAGAAAGTTTAGAAATAGGGCGATAATTATTTAGGTCACAAGGGTCACCACCTTTGTGAAGGGGGAGTACATGGGCCGCCTTCCAAACCTTGGGGATAGTACCAGATATAATCGTCAGGTGATTCAATATGATTCAGCAATCTGGGGGGTAGAGCTGTTGCAAAAATGGATCAAGCATATCAGCCCATTTAAAAAAAAAATAACTACTTGACATAATGATGGCAAAGTTGTTTTTGACTAATTATTTGTCTACTTTAGCAATGTCATCGTATTTCCAGGCCACTATAGCGTAAATTTGACAAAAAAGTCACTAGCTCCTGTTCAGAAAGACATGGCATTAACCATCAGTCAGACATCAATAAGCTGCGACATCTGTAGAACGTTGATAACGTTAATGGCAATGACGCAACCGAGTGACAGCGGTGAAACCCTGGATTCGTAGCTAGTTCTTTGACTTTGTGAATTAATTTAACAGCTATGAAACAAAACGGTGGAAATACTTTGAAAACAGCTACTGTGGCATTTATTTTATATAAATTACTATTTTAATTCACAAATGCGAGTGAAATGCTTGCACTGTGGAGCCCTGACCACCCCCAACCGGGCTGGTGAAATAGAACTCTTACAAGCCAATGCCAAAATCTACCCACATTTGGCAGGTGTTAATTTTAGGCCCTGGCTGTGGGACTTTAGGAGGTGCTATACAGGTGCATAGGTTCTAACACTGTCAAACAGTCATTGGCTCTCTAGCCATTCTCCTCTGGGCAATTGTATAGGACCAACCAACCACCTTGTAAAAATGTATCTGCTTTACAAGCAAGGCAATTTAATGGAGTTATTGTCCTTTAAAATAAACCAACAACAAAAAGTGTTGAGAAAAAAAGAGCAGAAGTAAAATAAAATAACAGTAGGGAGGCTATATATACAGGGGGGTACCGGTGCATAGTCAGTGTGCGGGGGCACCGGCTAGTTGAGGTAGTTGAGGTAGTATGTACATGTGGGTAGAGTTAAAGTGACTATGCATAAATAATTAACAGAGTAGCAGCAGCGTAAAAAGATGGGGTGGGGGGGCAGTGCAAATAGTCCGGGTAGCCTTGATTAGCTGTTCAGGAGTCTTATGGCTTGGGGGTAGAAGCTGTTGAGAAGTCTTTTGGACCTAGACTTGGCGCTCCGGGACCGCTTGCCGTGCGGTAGCAGAGAGAACAGTCTATGACTAGGGTGGCTGGAGTCTTTGACAATTTTGAGGGCCTTCCTCTGACACCGCCTGGTATAGAGGTCCTGGATGGCAGGAAGCTTGGCCCCAGTGATGTACTGGGCCGTACGCACTACCCTCTGTAGTGCCTTGCGGTCGGATGCCAAGCAGTTGCCATACCAGGCGGTGATGCAACCAGTCAGGATGCTCTCGATGGTGTAGCTGTAGAACTTTTTGAGGATCTGAGGACCCATGCCGAATCTTTTCAGTCACCTGAGGGGGAATAGGCTTTGTCGTGCCCTCTTCACGACTGTCTTGGTGTGTTTGGACCATGATAGTTCGTTGGTGATGTGGACCCCAAGGAACTTTAAGCTCTCAACCTGTTCCACTACAGCCCCGTCGATGAGAATGGGGGCGTGCTCAGTCCTCTTTTTTTTCCTGTAGTCCACAATCATCTCCTTTGTCTTGGTCACGTTGAGGGAGAGGTTGTTATCCTGGCACCACACGGCCAGGTCTCTGACCTCCTCCCTATAGGCTGTCTCATCGTTGTCGGTGATCAGGCCTACCACTGTTGTGTCGTCGGCAAACTTAATGATGGTGTTGGAGTCGTGCCTGGCCATGCAGTCATGGGTAAACAGGGAGTACAGGAGGGGACTGAGCACGCACCCCTGAGGGACCACCGTGTTGAGGATCAGTGTGGCAGATGTGTTGTTACCTACCCTTACCACCTGGGGGCGGCCCGTCAGGAAGTCCAGGATCCAGTTGCAGAGGGAGGTGTTTAGTCCCAGGATCCTTAGCTTAGTGATGAGCTTTGAGGGCACTATGGTGTTGAATGCTGAGCTGTAGTCAATGAATAGCATTCTCACGTAGGTGTTCCTCTTGTCCAGGTGGGAAAGGGCAGTGTGGAGTGCAATAGAGATTGCATCATCTGTGGATCTGTTGGGGCGGTATGCAAATTGGAGTGGGTCTAGGGTTTCTGGGATAATAGTGTTGATGTGAGCCATGACCAGCCTTTCAAAGCACTTCATGGCTACAGACGTCAGTGCTACGGGTCGGTAGTCATTTAGGCAGGTTCTCTTAGTGTCCTTGGGCACGGGGACTATGGTGGTCTGCTTGAAACATGTTGGTATTACAGACTCAGTCAGGGACATGTTGAAAATGTCAGTGAAGACACTTGCCAGTTGGTCAGCACATGCTCGGAGTACACGTCCTGGTAATCCGTCTGGCCCTGCGGCCTTGTGAATGTTGACCTGCTTAAAAGTCTTACTCACATCGGCTACGGAGAGCGTGATCACATAGTCATCCGGAACAGCTGGTGCTCTCATGCATGCTTCAGTGTTGCTTGCCTCGAAGCGAGCATAGAAGTGGTTTAGCTCGTCTGGTAGGCTTGTGTCACTGGGCAGCTCGTGGCTGTGCTTCCCTTTGTAGTCTGTAATAGTTTTCAAGCCCTGCCACATCCGACGAGCGTCAGAGCCGGTGTAGTACGATTCAATCTTAGTCCTGTATTGACTCTTTGCCTGTTTGATGGCACGTCGGAGGGCATAGCGGGATTTCTTATAAGCGTCCGGGTTAGAGTCCCGCTCCTTGAAAGCGGCAGCTCTACCCTTTAGCTCAGTGCGGATGTTTCCTGTAATCCATGGCTTCTGGTTGGGGTATGTACGTACAGTCACTGTGGGGACGACATCATCGATGCACTTATTGATGAAGCCAGTGACTGATGTGGTGTACTCCTCAATGCTATCTGAAGAATCCCAGAACATATTCCAGTCTGTGCTAGCAAAACAGTCCTGTAGCTTAGCATCTGCGTCATCTGACAACTTTTTTATTAACCGAGTCACTGGTGCTTCCTGCTTTAGTTTTTGCTTATAAGCAGGAATCAGGAGGATAGAGTTATGGTCAGATTTGCCAAATGGAGGGCGAGGGAGAGCTTTGTAAGCGTCTCTGTGTGTGGAGTAAAGGTGGTCTAGAGTTTTTTTTCCTCTGGTTGCACATTTAACATGCTGGTAGAAATGAGGTAAAACGGATTTAAGTTTCCCTGCATTAAAGTCCCCGGCCACTAGGAGCGCTGCCTCTGGATGAGCGTTTTCCTGTTGACTTATGGCCTTATACAGCTCATTCAGTGCAATCTTAACGCCAGCATTGGTTTGTGGTGGTAAATAGACAGCTATAAAAAATATAGATGAAAACTGTCTTGGTAAATAATGTGGTCTACAGCTTATCATGAGATACTCTACCTCAGGCGAGCAAAACCTCGAGACTTCCTTAGATATCGTGCACCAGCTGTTGTTTACAAATATACACAGACCGCCACCCCTTGTCTTACCGGAGTCAGCCGTTCTATCCTGCCGATGTAGCGTATAGCCCGCTAGCTGTATGTTGTCCATGTCATCGTTCAGCCACGACTCGGTGAAACATAAGATATTACAGGTTTTAATGTCCCGTTGGTAGGATAACCGTAATCTTAGGTCATCCAATTTATTTTCCAATGATTGAACATTGGCTAATAGGATTGATGGGAGCGGCAGTTTACTCGCTCGCCGTCGGATCCTTACAAGGCACCCCGACCTACGTCCACGATATCTCCATCTCTTCCTCATGCGAATGACGGGGATTTGGGCCTTGTCGGGTGTCTGTAGGATATCCTTTGCGGCCGCCTCGTTGAACAAAAATGATTCGTCCAATACGAGGTGAGCAATCGCTGTCCTGATATCCAGAAGCTCTTTTTGGTTATAAGAGACGATGTCAGAAACATTATGTACAAAATAAATTACAAATAACGCGGAAAAACACACATAATAGTACAATTGGTTAGAGGGCTGTAAAACGGCAGCCATCTTCTCCGGCGCCATTATTAGTTCCCATTCCCAGGACTTGAACCAGTGACCTTGTGGCGACTGGTCCACCTCAAACTTCTAGGTTACCTACCGCCTGCATCTCCCCAGGGCAGAGTCACTCTTCTTGGGGGTGAGGGTGAGGCAGACCTCCTTGCCTCTGGAGGTGGCGGTGATGGTGTAGGCCGGGCAGGAGAAGGAGACCTCGGGGTTCTTACTGACCTCTGATCTCTGTACTGGGCCGGTGAAGACCACCCCCCCACACACCCTGTTGACAAACAGACTGGCCAAGTGTAGCTCTGGACCCTCAGGCATGGTGGTGGTGTGGTTCTAGAGAAGGGATAGACAGAGAGAGGCAGGGGACAGATGGAGAGGGACAGGGGTAGGAGTGGGAGAGGGAAATGGGACAGAGAGAGACAGATAGAGAGGGACAGGGGGCCAGATAGAGAGGGGGAGAGGAGGAAGGATAGAGAGGGACAGATAGAGGGACAGGGGGCCAGATAGAGGGGGACAGAGAGAGGGACAGGGGACCAGATAGAGAGGGACAGGGGACCAGATAGAGAGGGACAGATAGAGACAGATCGAGGGACAGGGGACAGATAGAGGGACAGGGGGTTAGATAGAGGGGGACAGGGGGTCAGATAGAGAGGGACAGATAGAAGGACAGGGGGCCAGATATAGAGAGACAGATAGAGGGAAAGGGGGCAAATAGAAAGGGCCAGTATGACAGATGGAGAGAGACAGGGGGACAGACACAGAGGGCCAGATAGAGGGACAGGGGACATATAAAAGGGGACAGGGGGCCAGATAGAGAGGCCGATAGAGAGGGACAGAGAGACGGGGCCAGAAAGAAAAGGACAGGAGGACAGATAGAGACAGAGGGACAGATACAGGGGGACAGATGGAGAGACAGGGGGACAAATATAGAGGGGGACAGATGGAGAGACAGGGACAAATATAGAGGGACAGGGGCCAGATAGAGAGGGCCAGGGGGACAGATAGAGGGGGACAGGAGGACAGATAGAGATAGAGAGGGACAGGGGGCCAGATAGAGAGGGACAGAGACAGACGGGGACAGACACAGGGGGCCATATAGAGAGGTAAAGGGGGACAGATAGAGAGGGGGATATTGGTCAGTGTCATAAGAGTGTTAGCACATACTTAACCAACATTGGTGTTAGGACACAGGGACTTTGGTTCCAGTCATGAGTTTTCGTACTACATTTTCAAATTGACAATGTGTGGGGTTCGTTTAGGTTACATTATGTTAGGGTCCAGATCCAAAAAAAATCTGATGCTTCTAAACGCACTATGGACGGATCAACTATGTAACCAAAGACGATTTATCTGTGATGTAACGTTAGTTAGCTAGCTAGGTAGCTAACTTTCACATTTTTCAATTAACAGTGGTGACATAATGTCTTGAAATTTGTTACATGCAAGAAATAATTTACGGGTAAATTGCATGCAAAGCTATATCCAAAAGTTACAGCTAACTTGCATGAATGGATGTGGGGGGGTTACCAAACCAGAAGTTATGTAAAGTCGTTGTGCGGTCATTTATTTAGCTAGTTAGGTACGATATTAGAAACACACCATTAACTTACACACGTTGTTGTTGGACATGCTATACAATTATAAAATCTGTTTCCAAGTTTATATCAATTAACAATGTTTCTAACGAATCGTTTTACCTGTGCGCTGCTCCCCTGAACTGTGCAGCGGATTCACGTCAACACACCAACACAGTGAACATGCTTGGTCGGCCAGCAGCAGAATGACGGAAGTAGACTCATGGCGGATGGAACTTGTAGTTTTAGAAAGAAAGACAGACGTTTAAACACAACAAACGAGGAGACAAAACATTACTTCATTTCTAAGTTTTAATTATTTTTCAAGGAAATACATCATCATATTATTAACAATCATGCACATGTAATGCACAAAACAAGATGAAAAGATCATGCTCCACTCACTAAACATTTGCAACATTCTTCCTTGAACATGATATTCTACATATCACAACGTCCGTCTGGCACTTTTGATTGACTTGGTGTTTTATTCATTCACTTAATCATTGTTCATTTCTTTCAAGACTTAGCTATAATGTGATTTAACCAAACAAATGTGGTATCCATTATACTGGGAGTTACAGGTTAGGTACTGTTTGGTGTTGCACAGACGATTTTCGACCAATACTTGGCAATACCGTCCTCGTCCTCGATCCGAGGAAACGGGAGTCTCATAAAATGTCTTTGTCCAGTTGCAGGGGGTCCGTTTGGATTTAGAAAATGCTCCGTTATTAAAATAAATATTTTTTGTTGCTCCATGAAGTAATCCAACAATGTGTACGCCGCCATCTTTTATATTTAAAGTATTCTGTCATTGAAAGAGACAGCTGGGTGTCCTGATGACAGACTCCTGTCTGGAATAAACAACATTATGGGACTGAAACCACTCCACCTGGAATAAACAACATTATGGGACTGAAACCACTCCACCTGGAATAAACAACATTATGAGACTGAAACCACTCCACCTGGAATAAACAACATTATGAGACTGAAACCACTCCACCTGGAATAAACAACATTAGGGTGGGACTGAAAGGTAACCACTCCACCTGATCCTCAACGGGGGCCCCTCAGGGGTGCGTGCTCAGTCCCCTCCTGTACTCCCTTTCACCCATGACTGCATGGCCAGGCACGACTCCAACACCATCATTAAGTTTGCCGACGACACAACAGTGGTAGGCCTGAACCGACAATGATGAGTGAACCTCCCGAGTGGCGCAGTGGTCTAAGGCACTGCATCGCAGTGAACTAGAATCAACCATCTATGTAGCCGGCTAAACCCCACTCCCAGCCTGGAATAAACAACATTATGCAACGACTTGTGGGTTCGAAAAATAATGTATGTGCCACGCTCTGGATAAGAGCGTCTGGAAAAATAAACAACATTATGAGGTCAAAAGGATAACAACCTCTCCCTCAACGTGACCAAGACTGGAATAAACAAAAAAATGACTGAGCAATTCTCATCGACAGGGCTGTAGTGGAACCTGAGCTTCAAACATCACCAACCAACTATCATGGTCCAAACACACCAAGAAGTCGTAAAGAGGGCACGACAAAGCCTATTAGGAGACTGAAAAGATTCGGCACCTCAGATCCTCAAAAAATTCTACAGCTGCACCATGGAGCATCCTGAATAAACAACATGGTATGCTTGGCCTCCGACTGAAACAGAGGGTAGTGCGTACGGCCACTCCACCTGGGGCCAAGCTAAACAACATTAGAGGACCCTCAAACCACTCCAGCCACCTGTCATAGAATAAAAGCAACATTATGAAAAGACTTCTCAACAGCTTCTAACCACTCCACAGCTAAAACATGGCTAACTATTTGGCATTGACCCCCCCAACCCCATCTTTTTACGCTGCTGCTACTCTGTTAAAAACAACATATTTATGCATAGTCACTTTAACCACCCACATGGAATAAACAACATTATGGGTACTGTAAAGCCCCCTACTCCACCTGGTAATAAACACACATTATGCAGACGCTCTTATCCAAACCACTCCACCTGGATAACCACTTTAAACAACATTATGATTATTTATTTATTTTTGGGGGGGGGGGGGGGGGGTAGAAGGATTACCCAGGTCCAAAGAGGTGGGGTTTCAAATGTCTCCGGAAGGTGGTGAGTGACTCCGCTGTCCTGGCGTCGTGAGGGAGCTTGTTCCACCATTGGGGTGCCAGAGCAGCGAACAGTTTTGACTGGGCTGAGCGGGAACTATGCTTCCGCAGAGGAAGGGGAGCCAGCAGGCCAGAGGTGGATGAACCACTCCACCTGGAATAAACAACATTAAAAATAAATGAGAAGGGCTGAAGTAACCACTCCACCTGGTATATGTGGCCAAACAACATTATGATTTGACTGAAACCACTCCACCTGGAATAAACAACATTATGAGACTGAAACCACTCCACCTGGAATAAACAACATTATGAGACTGAAACCACTCCACCTGGAATAAACAACATTATGAGACTGAAACCACTCCACCTGGAATAAACAACATTATGGGACTGAAACCACTCCACCTGGAATAAACAACATTATGGAACTGAAACCACTCCACAATAAACAACATTATGGGACTCTAACCACTCCACTCCACCTGGAATAAACAACATTATGGGACTGAAACCACTCCGCCTGGAATATACAACATTATGAGACTGAAACCACTCCACCTGGAATAAACAACATTATGGGACTGAAACCACTCCACCTGGAATAAACAACATTATCCAAATCGAATGCAATCAACTTTAAACTGGTGTAAAACATGCTTTAACAGGCGGCGAGATATGAATCGAACGCCCCGACCAGATAAATGAGGGAGTGGGGTGGAGCGCTTTCTCTACTGTCTTTGTTTAGTTTCAATGGCCATAAACAGCTGTCTAGCTGACGTTTTTAACTGATCGTTTTTAGCCATCTAGCATTTCGTGTCTTGACTTTAGTCTTGTCCAGACTGATCTAGCAAACAGTCAGCTTTAGCTAAGCAGTAATGGCAGGCAACAACATATTCACATTGGCTCACTTTATGGATATAAAACCAAGATAGAAAGAGAAGTGTTTACCATTTTAGTAGTAATGTTAGATTTGTCAATGTTGTACACGGAGTGAGGGGGCGGGGCACAGATTACACGCCTGGGGCGGAGTTGTTTACCCGTCAGGTATAAACCGGTTATTTCCCAGTTTATGCGATGCACGCAGAGGAGACTGACATCATTATTCCAAGGCTCGGGAAATTGTCGTCATGGCAACACTAATTAATTCTTCTGAGTAATTTGACCACAAATCAAAACGAAAATGAAATTGTTTGTTTTTCTTGCTTTGATCAATTTTCCATTTACCCGAGGTGTGAGGGACATACCGAGACTCATCTTGAGACAAGGTAAATGTATTCTGTGACTTCTGTCTACTGCACCTGCTCTTTAACTCTAACAATTCTGCAACGAAGGCTATCAAGTCTGATGCAAAGTGTCAAAATAATAATCATGTATTACCGTTGTGAAGTGCTTTTCATTATACAAGAATAATCTCAAAGTGCAAAAAATATAAAAATAGTAACAAAAATAATATATATATATATATATATATATATATATATATATATATATATATATATATCTAACCATATCATGAAAGCGACATTCAAAGTCAATTAACCCAATGAGTCCCACCGTTGCGCCGGCAAACCCCTTTTAAACATCATGGGTGGGTGGCACCAACATGGTTTAAATTAATCTAGGATTAGAGCTAATCTAGGTTTGTCCATCTAGATTTATAACTAATCAGAGATGTGTTGCACCGCTTAATTTTAAATCTGGATCAGTAAATCTATGATTAACCGTTTTTAAACTATGATTAGTGACGTGTTACCCCAATATATGAGGTATTTCGTGAGTTGATACGTAGCTATCCTCCTGGACAAAAGAGGACACAAAGTTGCTGTTCCTTGATAAAATAATAACTATGTAGAACTACTGCAACTCCATCATGAAAGGTCTCATGGGTTGGCTGATTGGAAATCAAATCCCTTATTTAGCAGCACTAGACAGAACTCATTCGTTAGCTACTGTAGCTAGATAGTTTATAAACCAAACGAGCTATCTTAAAATATAACTTATTATTGTCGTTATTTAGCCGCTTATTATTTGTCCGCTAGCCACCTGATCATGGCACTACAAAGAAGTTCACATTTCTCCGCTAATGAAAAAACCCTCTTGTCGGGAGGAACTTAGTAACGAACTGGAGGATAAAAGAACAGACAACGCGACTGTCAGAAAGAAGGAAGACACCTGGGCCGTTTTACGCAACAGATTTAATGGCTCGACATGGATTAAAGAGAAGAGGAACCCAAATCGGATGAAGGCTGCTGGAGAAATTTAAGAGCCAAAAAGGAGGCGGCGGGGGCTCTTTCAGACCGGAGGGGGGCCTCCATCCCGGGGAGTTGATCCTCTCTCCCAGAAGATATGCGAGATGATTCCCCAGCAGTTTGCCCCCCTCTCCTTAACCCCTATGATGACGACGGACAACTCGACCCACCAATATTTAGTAAGCATAAATAACTGGTAAATATAAATGACTATAATGCACGTTAAAACTAACGTTAACGCTACTTCACTACAATGTGACCGTTATCAGGATCATTACAGCATGTTGCATAACATCATCATTCATACCAAGGCTGGACATATCATAAGCCCCAATTCAACTGTTGTACGGAAATAGCCTACTAATGAGTTAATTTTCTGTCTCTCCTTTCCGTTAGTTGAGCTGACACCCTGTGTCATGGAGAAACAGCAGGGCCTGGATCTTGCACCAGCAGCAAAAACACCAGACAGGCCAAGCAAACGCCCCAGAACTGATATGAACCAAGCTCATATGGATGTTTTGGAGCTGCAGAGAGAGAAATCTACTGCAGATTGATGTCCTGAATTTACAAAAAGAGCTACTGCAAATTCAGAAACAGAAACTCCTTCAGGGAAACAAATGCCCACTGTGGAAAGAATGCTGATCTTTTTATTTAAGCAATTATTTATTAAAACAATGCTTTCCCAAGCAATTTGGTGTCCTCCAGTCTTGTCCCCACTCTTGTATTCTGGTGCTTCCAGATCCACCCTGTATTATATTGAGAATAACAAAGTCAAAATAATACATTTGAATACAGATAGCCTAATTAGGAATTGTACACGTGTTGCATGTTGCACCTGGCCATCTTCTGCATTCTCCTCAGGAAGGTCCTCCTCAGGTAGCTCGTCTCCTTGGCTCTTGCCAAAGTTATACAGAACTACCACTGAAATAATGATTGTCAGTGTAGTGTCCATCTTCATGTGGAGCCCCTCCTTTAGGCACGGGAATCCTTTTTTCCACACTCCGAAAACTCTCTGAGACCTCTTGTCAGGATATGAGAGGTCTTGTGTTCTCTCTCTTCAGGTGTCTGGGGGTTTAAAAGAGGAGTCATAAGGTACCCACGACAGGCATATCCATTGTCACCTAGTAGGTGGCCTTCATATGCCCCCCTTTCCAGCATTGCACACAGACGACTACTGGCAGCTTCATTAAATAGTACCCGCAAAACACCAGTCTCAACGTCAACAGTGAAGAGGCGACTCCGGGATGCTGACCTTCTAGGCAGAGGTGCAAAGAAAAAGTCCAGTGTCTGTGTTCTTTTGCCCATCTTAATCTTTTCTTTATATTGGCCAGTCTGAGATATGGCTTTTTCTTTGCAACTCTGAAGGTCAGCATCCCGGAGTCGCCTCTTCACTGTTTCTCAAACTAGACACACTAATGTATTTGTCCTCATGCTCAGTTGTGCATCGGGGCCTCCCACTCCTCTTTCTATTCTAGTTAGAGCCAGTTTGCGCTGTTCTGTGAAGGGAGTAGTACACAGCGTTGTACGAGATCTTCAGTTTCTTGGCAATTTCTCGCATAGAATAGCCTTCATTTCTCAGAACAAGAATAGACTGACGAGTTTCAGAAGAAAGTTATTTGTTTCCGGCCATTTTGAGCCTGTAATCGAACCCACAATTGCTGATGCTCCAGATACTCAACTAGTCTCAAGAAGGCCAGTTTTATTGTTTCTTTAATCAGCACAACAGTTTTCAGCTGTACTAACATAATTGCAAAAGGGTTTTCTAATGATCAATTAGCCTTTTAAAATGATAAACTTTGATTAGCAAACACAACGTGCCATTGGAACACAGGACTGATGGTTGTTGATAATGGGCCTCTGTACGCCTATGTAGATATTCCATTAAAAATCAGCCGTTTCCAGCTACAATAGCCATTTACAACATTAACAATGTCTACACTGTATTTCATTGCTTTTCTTTCGAAAACAAGGACATTTCTAAGTGACCCCAAACTTTTGAACGGTAGTGTATAGTGTATATATATCTATATATGGTATTTACACTGAGGGTACAAAACATTAGGAACACCTGCTCTTTCCATGACAGACTGACCAGGTGAATCCAGGTGAAAGCTATGATCCCTTATTGATGTCACCTGTTACATCCACTTCAATCAGTGTAGATGAAGGGGAGGAGACAGGTTAAAGAAGGATTTTTAAGCCTTGAGACAATTGAGACATGGATTGTGTATGTGTGCCATTCAGAGGGTGAATGGGAAAGACAAAATATTTAAGTGCCTTTGAACGGGGTATGGTAGTAGGTGCCAGGCGCACCAGTTTGAGTGTGTCAAGAACTGCAAAGCTTCTGGGTTTTTCACGCTCAACTGTTTCCTGTGTGTATCACGAATGGTTCACCACAAAAAGGACATCCAGCCAACTTGACGTAACTGTGGGAAGCATTGGAGTCAACATGGGCCAGCATCCCTGTGGAATGCTTTCGACACCTTGTAGAATCCATGCCCCGACGAATTGAGGCTGTTCTGAGGGCAAAAGGGGGGGGGGGGGGGTGCAACTCAATATTTGGAAGGTGTTCCTAATGATTTGTACACTCAGTGTAAATATGTAGCCTATATGCCTGTATTTTAGTGCTCCAAGCTGTTTATCAGGAGTTAGGGACACGTTTCTAACCATATCACATAACAATCATTGAACTCTGAATAGTCTCGTCTCTGTGCTGGTGATCCTCTATGAAGAGAGAGGGCATTAGAACTAGCACCCAAAGAGCAACCCTATAAGGAGATTAGGAAGGGTTAATCTTTTCCATGGCCATGCAAAGTCATGCACAGGATGACAGAGGACATAGACTACAGTATGATGACAGACTACAGTATGATGACAGAGGACATAGACTACAGTATGATGACAGAGGACATAGACTACAGTATGATGACAGACTACAGTATGATGACAGAGGACATAGACTACAGTATGATGACAGACTACTGTATGATGACAGAGGACATAGACTACTGTATGATGACAGAGGGCATAGACTACTGTATGATGACAGAGGGCATAGACTACTGTATGATGACAGAGGGCATAGACTACAGGATGATGACAGAGGGCATAGACTACTGTATGATGACAGAGGGCATAGACTACTGTATGATGACAGAGGGCATAGACTACTGTATGATGACAGACTACAGTATGATGACAGAGGACATAGACTACTGTATGATGACAGAGGAAATAGACTACAGTATGATGACAGAGGGCATAGACTACTCTATGATGACAGAGGACATAGGCTACAGGATGATGACAGAGGGCATAGACTACTGTATGATGACAGAGGACATAGACTACTGTATGATGACAGAGAAAATAGACTACAGTATGATGACAGAGGACATAGGCTACTGTATGATGACAGAGGACATAGACTACAGGATGATGACAGAGGGCATAGACTACAGGATGATGACAGAGGACATAGACTACAGGATGATTACAGAGGACATAGACTACAGGATGATGACAGAGGACATAGACTACAGGATGATGACAGAGGACATAGACTACAGGATGATGACAGAGGACATAGACTACTGTATGATGACAGAGGACATAGGCTACAGGATGATGACAGAGGGCATAGACTACTGTATGATGACAGAGGACATAGACTACTGTATGATGACAGAAGACATAGACTACATGATGATTACAGAGGACATAGACTACAGGATGATGACAGAGGGCATAGACTACCTTATGATGACAGAGGGCATAGGCTACTGTATGATGACAGAGGGCATAGACTACTGTATGATGACAGAGGGCATAGGCTACAGGATGATGACAGAGGGCAGAGGACATAGACTACAGTATGATGACAGAGGACATAGACTACAGTATGATGACAGACTACAGTATGATGACAGAGGACATAGACTACTGTATGATGACAGAAGACATAGACTACAGTATGATGACAGAGGACATAGACTACTGTATGATGACAGAAGACATAGACTACTGTATGATGACAGAGGACAGAGGACATAGACTACAGTATGATGACAGAGGATATAGGCTACAGGATGATGACAGAGGACATAGACTACTGTATGATGACAGATGACATAGGCTACTGTATGATGACAGAGGACATAGACTACTGTATGATGACATATACTACAGTATGATGACAGAGGACAGAGACTACAGTATGATGACAGAGGACATAGACTACAGTATGATGACAGAGGATATAGACTACAGTATGATGACAGAATACATAGACTACTGTATGATGACATAGACTACTGTATGATGACAGAGGGCATAGACTACTGTATGATGACAGAAGACATATACTACTGTATGATGACATAGATTACAGTATGATGACAGAGGACATAAACTAATGTATGATGACAGAGGACATAGACTACTGTATGATGACAGAGGACATAGACTACAATATGATGACAGAGGACATAGACTACAGTATGATAACAGAGGATATAGACTACAGTATGATGACAGAATACATAGACTACTGTATGATGACATAGACTACTGTATGATGACAGAGGATATAGACTACAGTATGATGACATAGACTACAGTATGATGACCGAGGACAGAGGATATAGACTACAGTATGATGACAGAGGACATAGACTACAGTATGATGACAGAGGATATAGACTACAGTATGATGACAGAATACATAGACTACTGTATGATGACATAGACTACAGTATGATGACAGAGGACATAGACTACAGGATGATGACAGAAGGCATAGGCTACAGGATGATGACAGAGGGCATAGACTACTTACTGTATGATGACAGAGGACATAGACTACTGTATGATGACAGAGGGCATAGGCTACTGTATGATGACAGAGGACATAGACTACTGTATGATGACAGAGGGCATAGACTACAGGATGATGACAGAGGGCATAGGCTACTGTATGATGACAGACTACAGTATGAAGACAGAGGACATAGGCTACAGGATGATGACAGAGGACATAGGCTACAGGATGATGACAGAGGACATAAGCTACAGGATGATGACAGAGGACATAGACTACTGTATGATGACAGAGGGCATAGACTACAGGATGATGACAGAGGGCATAGGCTACAGGATGATGACAGAGAACATAGACTACAGGATGATGACAGAGGACATAGACTACTGTATGATGACAGAGGACATAGACTACTGTATGATGACAGAGGACATAGACTACTGTATGATGACAGAGGGCATAGGCTACAGGATGATGACAGAGGGCATAGACTACTGTATGATGACAGAGGACATAGACTACTGTATGATGACAGAGGACATAGGCTACAGGATGATGACAGAGGGCATAGGCTACAGGATGATGACAGAGGACATAGGCTACAGGATGATGACAGAGGACATAGGCTACAGGATGATGACAGAGGACATAGGTTACAGGATGGCACTGCATGCAATTGCGAGCTCTATGTGGAAATGTATAAAACAACTATATGTTAACAGGCTACAGAATGATAAAGCCCAGGGCTGCTTCATCCTGCTGGGTGACATGACATTACAAGAACTCCACATGATGACTTTAAACCGTTTTAATTGAAAGAATTAGCCTTACCCTAAATGGAAAGAATTAGCCTAACCCTAAATGGAAAGAATTAGCCTAACCCTAAATGGAAATAATTAGCCTTACCCTAAATGGAAATAATTAGTCTTACCATAAATGGAAATAATTAGCCTAACCCTAAATGGAAATAATTAGCCTTACCATAAATGGAAATAATTAGTCTTACCATAAATGGAAAGAAATTACTGCATAAAGTCTGCATGATGACTTCAATAGTATGTGCATGAAATGAATAACATGCTACTTGACACTAGAATGACACTAGAATGACACTCATGATGACTTCCATCATCTGTGTGAGAAATGAATGTCACACTCTGGCTCCAGGACTTGTGTATTTGAGCCAGGGTGTATGTTGTTTTGTTGGGTTTTGGGTGATGTTTTATGGTTGCATGTCTGTCACGTTTATTTCTAGGTGGGGAGTTCTGTTGTGTCTATTTCTAGGTTGTGGTTGTGTTTCCTTGTTTGTATTCAATGACTCCCAATCGGAGGTAACGAGTGTCAGCTGTCGGCTCGTTATCTCTGATTGGGAGCCATATTTAAGATGTAGGTTTTCTTGTGTTAGTTGTGGGTTTTTGTTCTATGTTCAGTCGGTGTACTGAGGACGTTACGGATCGTGTTTTGTTTTGTCGTTATTTCAACATTAAAGTCATCATGTTCACTCCCAACGCTGCGCTTTGGTCCTACTTTATTGGCGATCGTGACAGAAAAACCCACCTAGACGAGACCAAGCAGCAGTTGGATAACGGGTGGTGGAGCCAGAAGAGCGAAGGTTGGGAGAGGACTATGGAGGCCTGGTCCACCGAGAGGAGAGACCCCCAGAAAATTTTTAGGGGGGGGCTCACGACGTCGGGGCAGAAGGTGTACGGCCCGGAGGAGTGCAAGAGGTTGGCAGATATGGCCGCCAGTTTAAGGGGGCCACTGGTTACGAAGGGGATGGAAAGTGTGGAGGCACGGCGAGAGGTACTGGGGGGTGTTTCCAGTCCGGTCCGGCCCGTTCCTGATCCCCGTGTAGGGCCAGGGGTGTGTGTCCCCAGTGCGGTTCTGCCTGTCCCTGCTCAACGCCCCGAGCCTACGGGGTGCGTCGTCAGCCCTGTCCAGCCAGAGCCGTCCGCCAGACAGGATCAGCCAGAGCCTTCCGCCAGACGGGATCAGCCAGAGCCTTCCGCCAGACGGGATCAGCCAGAGCCTTCTGCCAGACAGGATCAGCCAGAGCCTTCTGCCAGACAGGATCAGCCAGAGCCTTCCGCCAGCCAGGATCCGCCAGAGCCGTCCAGCCATGAGCAGCCAGATCCGTCAGCCGGCCATGAGCAGCCAGATCCGTCAGCCAGCCATGAGCAGCCAGATCCGTCAGCCAGCCATGAGCAGCCAGATCCGTCAGCCAGCCATGAGCAGCCAGATCCGTCAGCCAGCCATGAGCAGCCAGATCCGTCAGCCAGCCATGAGCAGCCAGATCCATCAGCCAGCCATGAGCCGTCCAGCCAGGATCCGCCAGAGCCGTCCAGCCAGGATCCGCCAGAGCCGTCCAGCCAGGATCCGCCAGAGCTGTCCAGCCGGGATCCGCCAGAGCTGTCCAGCCGGGATCCGCCAGAGCCGTCCAGCCGGGATCCGCCAGAGCCGTCCAGCCGGGATCCGCCAGAGCCGTCCAGCCAGGATCCGCCAGAGCCGACCAGCCAGGAGCCACCAGAGCCGTCCAGCCAGTATCCGCCATTCAGCCTGGTACTGCCCCTTAGTCCGGTACTGCCCCTTAGTCCGGTACTTCCCCGTAGTCCGGTGCTGCCCCTTAGTCCGGTGCCGCCCCTTAACCCAGTGGGGTGTAGTTGGGGGGTGGTAATGTGGAGGAGGCTAGGGAAGCGGGTGGTGACTAAGGTGGGATGGGGACCACGACCAGGGGCAGAACCGCCACCGTGGACAGACGCCCACCCAGACCCTCCCCTAGACTGTATGCTGGTGCGCCCGGAGTTCGCACCTTTAGGGGGGGGTACTGTCACACTCTGGCTCCAGGACTTGTGTATTTGAGCCAGGGTGTATGTTGTTTTGTTGGGTTTTGGGTGATGTTTTATGGTTGCATGTCTGTCACGTTTATTTCTAGGTGGGGAGTTCTGTTGTGTCTATTTCTAGGTTGTGGTTGTGTTTCCTTGTTTGTATTCAATGACTCCCAATCGGAGGTAACGAGTGTCAGCTGTCGGCTCGTTATCTCTGATTGGGAGCCATATTTAAGATGTAGGTTTTCTTGTGTTAGTTGTGGGTTTTTTGTTCTATGTTCAGTCGGTGTACTGAGGACGTTACGGATCGTGTTTTTTGTTTTGTCGTTATTTCAACATTAAAGTCATCATGTTCACTCCCAACGCTGCGCTTTGGTCCTACTTTATTGGCGATCGTGACAATGAATAATGCCACACTGACTTAGAAACAGATTGCAGTTGTCTGTGGAATGCTCAACCTACGGCCGTCTACTGTATAATCACAAATATTATCAAAGAAGTTCTGTTCTTTTCTTCATTCTTGCTTTGTCCCCATTTGCTTTCTGTAGCCTTGTACTGTACCCAGAGAAATAGCATTAGTAATTGTAAATAACAGCTAATGCAGCGCTTTCTTTCTAATGACTGTGACACCATATATCCTCTGTTCTCTTCCTCCCTCCAGACAGGATAGATAACAGGCTGGAGTATAATGTTCATCAGAACCACACAGTCTTCTTCCACCCAGAAGACAGTGATGAGCTCTACGTTGGAGGAACAGACTTTGTCTTTCAGATTGATGTGGAGTGCAGTCGAATCATAGAGGTTGGTATTCGCAGTCACTGTTCCCTTTCCTTCCTTCCTAAGATCACAATGATCTGTTTTGATCATAGACAAATAGAAAATCCCATTTCACTAGTTATTTTGCTTCTTGTGATGATCATTTTTCTATGCAGTGCCCTTGTAATGATTATTCGTATCATACAGTATGTTCAATGCCATATTCCCCTTTCTAGAAAATGTTACTTGTTTGTTGGGTTAGTCTCACAGGGCTATTTTGTAACAAATTTGTAACTGTTTGTAACAAATGACTGTCTGGCCCTTTGAGATATATAGTAGGCATTGTGTTTGCTACAAAGGCCAGACATTAAAGTATAACGCCAATGCCAGCGCAGGCTACATATCAAGTTAGACATCTCAAAGCTATTAGCCAAAGTGCGTTGGCATTTGGACAATAGGAATGTCAGCCTCACTGTCCTCAAGACAGAACAGTCAACTCAACATGTTGACGATGTCCAGACTGGAATAAGCTAATTTATGCTATTAAACAGAACGCTGTCAGGATACGCCTATCATCCAATAGAAACAGTAGTTCGGATAGGTAGGTTTCAGTTTCAATCAAATTTCACTCATGTGTTTTATTAAGCCCTTTTTACATCAGCAGTTGTCACAAAGTGCTTTACAGAAACCCACACTACAACCCCAAAGAGCTAGCAATGCAGAGGAAGAAGCACATTTAGTTATATTAACAATGGTATGAGGAATGTTTCCATTCAAGCTGAAAATACTGTGTGTTTGGTGGTATTTAGGGGATAAATGCTGCTATGTCAAATATTTACGCTGGTGCCAGAGTTAGTTCTTAGAATCTGGATACTGATATGAAAGCCATGCATTCATCTTGAGTTAAGCAATAACCTGGATGATGGAAAAAGATATGTTGGTTTGCAGTGTGGAAACCTCCTGATTCAGCCAAGGCCGTATACAGCTCCGAGGCAGGGAAGGTAAAACTGGGGATTGTTGTTGACTGACTGTTTTCTCCATCATGTATTTTCTTCTGCAGTTGTTCCCACTCAGCACGACAGGTGGACAGACGTGTGGAGAGGTGAGTGAGTCCGTATGCAGCGCCTTCAGAAAGTATTCACACCCCTTGACTTATTCCACATTTTGTTATGTTACAGCCTGAATTCAAAATGGATGAACTATAAAAATGTTCTCACCCATAAACACACAATACCCCATAATGACAAAGTCAAAACATGTTTTTAGAAATTTTTGCAAAGTTATTGAAAATGAAATACAGAAATATCTCATTTTCATAAGTATTCACACCCCTGAGTCAATACTTTGGAGAAGCACCTTTGGCAGCGATTACAGCTGTGAGTCTTTCTGGGTAAGTCTCTAAGAGCTTTCCACACCTGGATTGTTCAACATTTGCCCATTTATTATTTTCAAAATTCTTCAACCTCTGTCAAATTGGTTGTTGATCATTGCTAGACAACCATTTTCAGGTCTTGCCATAGATTTTAAAGTAGATTTAAGTCAAAACTGTAACTCGGCCACTCAGGAACATTCAATGTTGTCTTGGTAAGCAACTCCAGTGTAGATTTGGCCTTGTGTTTTAGGTTATTGTCCTGCTGAAAGGTGAATTCATCTCCCAGTGTCTGGTGGAAAGCAGACTGAACCAGGTTTTCCTCTAGGATGTTGCCTGTGCTCAGCTCCATTCCGTTTATTTTTTATCCTGAAAAACTCCCCAGTTTTTAACGATTACAAGCATACCCATAACATGATGCAGCCACCACCATGCTTGAAAATATGGAGAGAGAGGTACTCAGTAATGTGTTGTATGGATTTTCCCCAAACATAACACATTTGTATTTGGGACAAAAAAGTTAATTGCTTTGCCAAATTTTTTTGCAGTATAACTTTAGTGCCTTGTTGCAAACCGGATGCATGTTTTGGAATATTTTTCTGTATAAACTGACAGGTTATAATCAACAATATAAATGGTATATAAAACTATTAACTGACAGGTTATAATCAACAATTTTAAATTGTATATAAAACAATACTAACTGACAGGTTTATATTGAAAGTTGACAACACCCTGATTCATATTAGCGTCTACTAGGAATATTTAGAGACTTCCTCAGTGCCAGCGGATCAGCGCTAAGCATAGCAGATACACACAACTCATTTTAATCAGACTGAGAATAGATATGGTTCCGTTTCCCCCGACTGTCTGAATAATATTCAACCTTTTGATTTAATTTACCCTTCAACCTTACTAAGCCCTGTACCTGAGTGCAAAGTGTGACGGTGCAATGCACCTGACTTTTGTGTATTTCATATGCTAATGTTTCAATTGTATCTGTCCTTACTAATATGATTGATTGATTGATTTTATTATAATGTCATGCATCTTCATGATGCCCAGCCCACATGGGCTTATAAGACACTGTATGATTAGTAATCAAATAAAATGATCATACTTAAATATTCACCTACCTACCTACCTAGCTACCCACCTACATACCACGAACATAGACATTTGCATTTCTACTGAAATTAAAACAATTGAAACACAAAAACCAAAACCTTTCAGTTATACAACTTATATAGTCGCGTATTCTATGGAAATAACATGTGCAACCAGGACATTCAAGTCTTTCTCCATCACTACTCCAGAACAGTTCTGGTTTCTGTTTCTCCATCACTACTCCAGAACAGTTCTGGTTTCTGGTTCTCCATCACTACTCCAGAACAGTTCTGGTTTCTGGTTCTCCATCACTACTCCAGAACAGTTCTGGTTTCTGGTTCTCCATCACTACTCCAGAACAGTTCTGGTGTCTGTTGTTGCATTTTTTCAAACAAGGTTTCTCTTCAATCATCATATAGACGACAGTAAAGTTCATTCTCTATGTCCCCTAAATAAAAAGTGAACTTCATTCATTCTCTGCTGAATTTGATAAACAACTAAATAGACAGCTGGCTTACTGCATGTGCTGAACTCCTGTAACTACTGGGGGGGCAGGTAGCTTAGTGGTTAAGAGCGTTGTGCCAGTAACCGAAAGGTCGCTGGTTCTAATCCCAGAGCCGACTAGGAGCAAGGCACTTAACCCTAATTGCTCCTGTAAGTCGCTCTGGATAAGAGCGTCTGCTAAATGACTAAAATGTAACTACTGGCAGCAAGCCAGCTGTCTATGTTGTTGTTAATCAGCTTCAGCTCATGCAGCAAGCCAGCCGTCTCTTTCTGGTCCATCCCACTGGTGTTGGTAACGATGTTGACCTTCAACTGTTGCTTTAGTTGTAGAGGTTTTTTTGTAGTGATGTACTGTAATTACAAACTTTGTTTTGTTCAATGTTTGACACGATACTCAACCCACGCTTTTCTAAATGATTAGCTGATGGGAGTGACGTTCTGATTCTAACCCCTTCCCAGGGTCCGTGTGAGAATGTCATCACTGTTATCCAGAAGTTTCAGGACAGTCTGTTTGTCTGTGGGACCAATGGGAACAAGCCTCAGTGCTGGAAGCTGGTGAGGATTGGTTGATTATTTCCTGCTTTATTAGACAGCTGTAGAACCAGAGGAAGGTTGGAGACGGGGATTGAACCCTGGTCTCCTGTGGGGAGGCAAATACAGCATGTGCTGACAGCCGAGGGTGTTAAGGAATGTGGCAAAGCTAGTCCACCCAGCGTGGCTTTCTCACTATAGTTCATAGCTAGTCCACCCAGCGTGGCTTTCTCACTATAGTTCATAGGGAGTCCACCCAGCGTGGCTTTCTCACTATAGTTCATAGGTAGTCCACCCAGCGTGGCTTTCTCACTATAGTTCATAGCTAGTCCACCCAGCGTGGCTTTCTCACTATAGTTCATAGGGAGTCCACCCAGCGTGGCTTTCTCACTATAGTTCATAGGGAGTCCACCCAGCGTGGCTTTCTCACTATAGTTCATAGGGAGTCCACCCAGCGTGGCTTTCTCACTATAGTTCATAGCTAGTCCACCCAGCGTGGCTTTCTCACTATAGTTCATAGCTAGTCCACCCAGCGTGGCTTTCTCACTATAGTTCATAGGGAGTCCACCCAGCGTGGCTTTCTAACTATAGTTCATAGCTAGTCCACCCAGCGTGGCTTTCTCACTATAGTTCATAGCTAGTCCACCCAGCGTGGCTTTCTCACTATAGTTCAATTGTGAAACTATGATGATGTATTGTTATGTAAAAGTATGTTTTCTTTTCCACTATCTAATATGTTTTCATATGCTATGTCATTCGAAATCTTCTATCACATATGTTTTCATGGAATGTGTCCCAAATGTCCCCCTATTGGCTAAGGGCCCTGGTCTAAAGTAGTGCACTACATAGGGAATAGGGTGCCATTTGGCTAAGGGTCCTGGTCAAAAGTGGTGCACTACATAGGGAATAGGGTTCCATTTGGCTAAGGGTCCTGGTCAAAAGTGGTGCACTACATAGGGAATAGGGTGCCATTTGGCTATGGGCCCTGGTCTAAAGTGGTGCTCTACATAGGGAATAGGGTGCCATTTGGCTATGGGCCCTGGTCTAAAGTAGTGCACTAGATAGGGAATAGGGTGCCATTTGGCTATGGGCTCTGGTCTAAAGTGGTGCACTACATAGGGAATAGGGTGCCATTTGGCTATGGGCCCTGGTCTAAAGTAGTGCACTACATAGGGAATAGGGTGCCATTTGGGAGTCAACCATTGTGATCTTTTGGTTCCTGTTTTGATGAGTGTTTCCTGTGTTTATGCCACAGTATTCTCAGATGCCCAATCACACACATGAGATAGTTGAGAGTTACGAAGGCACTGGACTGTCTCCTTACGTCTACTCCCAGAACGCACTTTCCCTCACTGTAGGTATGTGGAACACAGAGCTGTGGACTGTGGTCTTCACTAGAAGACTAATGTAACATTCAGTTGTTCAGTGGCAGAGATACACTATGTAAACAAAAGTATGTGGACACCTTTTCAAATTAGTGAATTCAGCTATTTCAGCCACACCTGTTGCTGACAGGTGTATAAAATCGAGCACACAGCCATGCAATCTCCATAGACAAACATTGGCAGTAGAATGGCCTTACTGAAGAGCTCAGTGACATTCAACGTGGCACCGTCATAGAATTGCCACCTTTCCAACAAGTCAGTTCGTCAAATTTCTGCCCTGCTAGAGCTGCCCTGGTCAACTGTAAGTGCTGTTATTGTGAAGTGGAAACATCTAGGAGCAACAATGGCTCAGCTGTGAAGTGGTAGGCCACACAAGCTCACAGAACGGGACCGCCGAGTGCTGAAGCGCGTAGTGCGTAAAAATCGTCTGTCCTCGGTTACAACACTCACTATCGAGTTCCAAACTGCCTCTGTAAGCAACGTCAGCACAATAACTGTTCTTCGGGGGCTTCATGAAATGGGTTTCCATGAGCAACCACACACAAGCCTAAGATTACCATGCACAATGCCAAGCGTCGGCTGGAGTGGTGTAAAGCTTGCGGCCATTGGACTCTAGAGCAGTGGAAACACGTTCTCTGGAGTGATGAATCATGCTTCACCATCTGGCAGTCTGACGGACTAATCTGGGTTTGGCGGATGCCAGGAGAACGCTACCTGCTCCAATGCATAGTGCCAACTGTAAAGTTTGGCGGAGGAGGAATAATGGTCTGGGACTGTTTTTCATGGCTCAGGCTAGACACCTTAGTTCCAGTGAAGGGAAATCTTAACGCTACAGCATACAATGACATTCAAGATGATTCTGTCCTTCCAACATTGTGGCAACAGTTTGGGAAGGCCCTTTCCTGTTTCAGCATGGCAATGCCCCCCGTGCACAAAGCGAGGTCCATACAGAAATGGTTTGTCGAGATCGGTGTGGAAGAACTTGACTGACCTGGACAGAGCCCTGACCTCAATCCCATCGAACGCCTTTGGGATGAATTGGAACGCCGACTGCGAGCCAAGCCTAATCGTCCAACATCAGTGCCCGACCTCACTAATGCTCTTGTGGCTGAATGGAAGCAAGTCCCCGCAGCAATGTTCCAACATCTAGTGGAAAGCCTTCCCAGAAGAGTGGAGGCTGTTATAGCAGCAAAGGGGGGACCAACTCCATATTAATGCCCAGGATTTTGGAATGAGATGTTTGACGAGCAGGTGTCCACATACTTCTGGTCATGTAGTGTATAACTACCCAATCAGATCCCTTGGCGTAGAATACATATGTTTTCACTAAAATGCAATGAATTATTGAATGCCTGTTTGTTTGTTTGTGTGTGTGTGACTTGAGATCTTCATACTATATAACCACCTAATAAATTCCAGTAGAAATACCTTATAAAATGTATATATATTTTTTTTTACTAGAATGCAATGCGTGATTGAATATGTTTGCTTCCTGGTTGTAAGGGGGGTCTGTGGTGTTGTTTTAGAGGGGGATCTATATGCTGCTGCTCCCTTATACAGCGATGGGAGCTCACTACAGTTCAGAAGGAAAGCTGGCAGCAGAACCAATGTATGGATGTACAACAAATGGGTGACCGGTACGTTAACAGATATATATATATATATATGCCATTTAGCAGACACTTTTATCCAAAGCGACTTACAGTCATGTGTGCATATTTTATATATATATAAATGTGATAATGTATACATTTGATAAGGTGTTAATGTGGTGATGTATTCATAGATAATGTATTAATGTGATGATGTGTTAATAGATAATGTATTAATGTATATAGAATAGAACACAAAATACTTTAAACAGTCAGAAATGACTCCCACACCAGAGTTGGTAGATTAAGTTGAAGTGGGTCGATGTTGCTCTTAGCCTACATATCCTCGAACACTATGGCCCATTTCCCCCAGACAGATAAGGAGATTCCCCATTTAAAGTGCTTCTAAGTCAAAGGCTATATGCTTAATCTGTGTTTGAGAAACAGCTCTTCAGACTCTCAGTGCTTTATCAGCCTGAAGGAAATTATCCCTGACATGACATTTAGTTTACACTCTCGGTGCGTCCCAAATCAAATCAAATCAATTGTATTTATAAAGCCGTTTTTAACATCAGCAGATGTCACAAAGTGCTTATACAGAAACCCAGCCTAAAACCCCAGACAGCAAGCAATGCAGATGTAGAAGCACGGTGGCTAGGAAAAAACTCCCTAGAAAGGCAGAAACCTAGGAAGAAACCTAGAGAGGAACCAGGCTCTGAGGGGTGGCCAGTCCTCTTCTGGCTGTACTGGGTAGAGAGGAATCAGGCTCTGAGGGGAGGCCAGTCCCCTTCTGGCTGTACTGGGTAGAGAGGAACCAGGCTCTGAGGGGTGACCAGTCCTCTACTGGCTGTACTGGGTAGACCAGAGGAACCAGGCTCTGAGGGTGTGCCAGTCCTCTACTGGCTGTACTGGGTAGACCAGAGGAACCAGGCTCTGAGGGGTGACCAGTCCTCTGCTGGCTGTACTGGGTAGAGAGGAACCAGGCTCTGAGGGGTGGCCAGTCCTCTACTGGCTGTACTGGGTAGAGAGGAACCAGGCTCTGAGGGGTGGCCAGTCCTCTACTGGCTGTACTGGGTAGAGAGGAACCAGGCTCTGAGGGGTGGCCAGTCCTCTTCTGGCTGTACTGGGTAGAGAGGAACCAGGCTCTGAGGGGTGGCCAGTCCTCTACTGGCTGTACTGGGTAGAGAGGAACCAGGCTCTGAGGGGTGGCCAGTCCTCTACTGGCTGTGCCGGGTGGAGATTATAACAGTACATGGCCATTAAGGCCAGATTGTTCTTCAAGATGTTCAAACGTTCCATAGATGACCAGCAGGGTCCAATAATAATCCCAGTGGTTGTAGAGGGTGGAACAGGTCAGTACATCAGGAGTAAATGTCAGTTGGCTTTTCATAGCCGAGCATTCAGAGGTGGAGACAGCAGCATAGCCACAGAATAGCCACAGTGCAGCTTAATTAGTGAAATCCTTTTCTTTCCGTCTCCTCTTCGGCGGGTCAGCATAGCTGCCAGACCAAGGCCACTAGCTACGTCATGATTTAAGGTGGCAGACTTGGCTCTGTGGCTGTTAATCATGGATTAGTTTGGATGGAACTCTCTCTCTCAGGGTTCATCAGTGTTAGTACTTTCTGTTGATGCACTGAAACACCCATGTGTTCTGTTGTTTTCTTTCTGATACGTTCTTCAGAGTATGCCGTGATGAGATGCGACGTGTTTGTTTCTGATTACCTTTTGTGGGCAGAAATTATTGTGTAATCGTAGGCTAGGTAGTGGAACATTATAAATGATAATTGGAAACAAATGTATTGAGTGTTTATAGAGGAATTGGTTGATTTGATTGATTGATATTCCATGTCCTCCCAGAGCCCACGTTCATCTCCGCCTGCTGGGTGAGACGCAGGGAGGAGCCAGCCAATGAGAAGATATATATCTTCTTCAGGGAGAAGAACTCTGACAGCAGCCCGGAAGCTGATCCCTGGATCTCTAGGGTAGCACAAGTCTGTAAGGTAAGATGGTGGGACGGAGACTGTCTGTTAGATGGTGGGATAGAGACAGTCTGTTAGAGACAGTCTGTTAGATGGTGGGATAGAGACAGTCTGTTAGAGACAGTCTGTTAGAGACAGTCTGTTAGAGACAGTCTGTTAGATGGTGGGATGGAGACAGTCTGTTAGAGACAGTCTGTTAGATGGTGGGATAGAGACAGTCTGTTAGATGGTGGGACGGAGACAGTCTGTTAGATGGTGGGATAGAGACAGTCTGTTAGATGGTGGGATAGAGACAGTCTGTTAGATGGTGGGATAGAGACAGTCTGTCAGATGGTGGGATAGAGACAGTCTGTTAGATGGTGGGATGGAGACAGTCTGTCAGATGGTGGGATAGAGACAGTCTGTTAGATGGTGGGATGGAGACAGTCTGTCAGATGGTGGGATAGAGACAGTCTGTTAGATGGTGGGATGGAGACAGTCTGTTAGATGGTGGGATGGAGACAGTCTGTTAGATGGTGGGATAGAGACAGTATGTTAGAGACAGTCTGTTAGATGGTGGGATAGAGACAGTCTGTTAGATGGTGGGATGGAGACAGTCTGTTAGATGGTGGGATGGAGACAGTCTGTTAGATGGTGGGATGGAGACAGTCTGTTAGATGGTGGGATGGAGACAGTCTGTTAGATGGTGGGATGGAGACAGTCTGTTAGATGGTGGGATAGAGACAGTCTGTTAGAGACAGTCTGTTAGAGACAGTCTGTTAGAGACAGTCTGTTAGATGGTGGGATGGAGACAGTCTGTTAGAGACAGTCTGTTAGATGGTGGGATAGAGACAGTCTGTTAGATGGTGGGACGGAGACAGTCTGTTAGATGGTGGGATAGAGACAGTCTGTTAGATGGTGGGATAGAGACAGTCTGTTAGATGGTGGGATAGAGACAGTCTGTCAGATGGTGGGATAGAGACAGTCTGTTAGATGGTGGGATGGAGACAGTCTGTTAGATGGTGGGATAGAGACAGTCTGTTAGATGGTGGGATAGAGACAGTATGTTAGAGACAGTCTGTTAGATGGTGGGATAGAGACAGTCTGTTAGATGGTGGGATAGAGACAGTCTGTTAGATGGTGGGATGGAGACAGTCTGTTAGATGGTGGGATGGAGACAGTCTGTTAGATGGTGGGATAGAGACAGTCTGTTAGATGGTGGGATGGAGACAGTCTGTTAGATGGTGGGATAGAGACAGTCTGTTAGAGACAGTCTGTTAGAGACAGTCTGTTAGAGACAGTCTGTTAGATGGTGGGATGGAGACAGTCTGTTAGAGACAGTCTGTTAGATGGTGGGATAGAGACAGTCTGTTAGATGGTGGGACGGAGACAGTCTGTTAGATGGTGGGATAGAGACAGTCTGTTAGAGACAGTCTGTTAGATGGTGGGATAGAGACAGTCTGTTAGATGGTGGGATAGAGACAGTCTGTCAGATGGTGGGATAGAGACAGTCTGTTAGATGGTGGGATGGAGACAGTCTGTTAGATGGTGGGATGGAGAGACAGTCTGTTAGATGGTGGGATGGAGACAGTCTGTTAGATGGTGGGATAGAGACAGTATGTTAGAGACAGTCTGTTAGATGGTGGGATATAGACAGTCTGTTAGATGGTGGGGATGGAGACAGTCTGTTAGATGGTGGGATGGAGACAGTCTGTTAGATGGTGGGATGGAGACAGTCTGTTAGATGGTGGGATGGAGACAGTCTGTTAGATGGTGGGATAGAGACAGTCTGTTAGATGGTGGGATAGAGACAGTCTGTTAGATGGTGGGATGGAGACAGTCTGTTAGATGGTGGGATAGAGAGTCTGTTAGAGACAGTCTGTTAGATGGTGGGATGGAGACAGTCTGTTATATGGTGGAATAGAGACAGTCTGTTAGATGGTGGGATAGAGACAGTCTGTTAGATGGTGGGATAGAGACAGTCTGTTAGATGGTGGGATAGAGACAGTCTGTTAGATGGTGGGATAGAGACAGTCTGTTAGATAGTGGGATAGAGACAGTCTGTTAGATGGTGGGATAGAGACAGTCTGTCAGATGGTGGGATAGAGACAGTCTGTTAGATGGTGGGATAGAGACAGTCTGTTAGATGGTGGGATAGAGACAGTCTGTTAGAGACAGTCTGTTAGATGGTGGGATAGAGACAGTCTGTTAGATGGTGGGATAGAGACAGTCTGTTAGATGGTGGGATAGAGACAGTCTGTTAGAGACAGTCTGTTAGATGGTGGGATAGAGACAGTATGTTAGAGACAGTCTGTTAGATGGTGGGATAGAGACAGTCTGTTAGATGGTGGGATAGAGACAGTCTGTTAGATGGTGGGATGGAGACAGTCTGTTAGAGACAGTCTGTTAGATGGTGGGATAGAGACAGTCTGTTAGAGACAGTCTGTTAGATGGTGGGATAGAGACAGTCTGTTAGATGGTGGGATGGAGACAGTCTGTTAGATGGTGGGATAGAGAGTCTGTTAGAGACAGTCTGTTAGATGGTGGGATAGAGACAGTCTGTTAGATGGTGGGATAGAGACAGTCTGTTAGATAGTGGGATGGAGACAGTCTGTTAGATGGTGGGATAGAGACAGTCTGTTAGATGGTGGGATAGAGACAGTCTGTTAGATGGTGGGATAGAGACAGTCTGTTAGATAGTGGGATAGAGACAGTCTGTTAGAAACAGTCTGTTAGATTGTGGGATAGAGACAGTCTGTTAGATTGTGGGATAGAGACAGTCTGTTAGATGGTGGGATAGAGACAGTCTGTTAGATGGTGGGATAGAGACAGTCTGTTAGAGACAGTCTGTTAGATTGTGGGATAGAGACAGTCTGTTAGATGGTGGGATAGAGACAGTCTGTTAGATGGTGGGATAGAGACAGTCTGTTAGATGGTGGGATAGAGACAGTCTGTTAGATAGTGGGATAGAGACAGTCTGTTAGAAACAGTCTGTTAGATTGTGGGATAGAGACAGTCTGTTAGATGGTGGGATAGAGACAGTCTGTTAGATGGTGGGATAGAGACAGTCTGTTAGAGACAGTCTGTTAGATGGTGGGATAGAGACAGTCTGTTAGAGACAGTCTGTTAGATGGTGGGATAGAGACAGTCTGTTAGATGGTGGGATAGAGACAGTCTGTTAGATGGTGGGATGGAGACAGTCTGTTAGATGGTGGGATAGAGACAGTCTGTTAGATGGTGGGATAGAGACAGTCTGTTAGATGGTGGGATGGAGACAGTCTGTTAGATGGTGGGATAGAGACAGTCTGTTAGATGGTGGGATGGAGACAGTCTGTTAGATGGTGGGATGGAGACAGTCTGTTAGATGGTGGGATGGAGACAGTCTGTTAGATGGTGGGATAGAGACAGTATGTTAGATGGTGGGATAGAGACAGTCTGTTAGATAGTGGGATAGAGACAGTCTGTTAGAGACAGTCTGTTAGATTGTGGGATAGAGACAGTCTGTTAGATGGTGGGATAGAGACAGTCTGTTAGATGGGTGGGATAGAGACAGTCTGTTAGATGGTGGGATAGAGACAGTCTGTTAGATGGTGGGATAGAGACAGTCTGTTAGATGGTGGGATAGAGACAGTCTGTTAGATGGTGGGATAGAGACAGTCTGTTAGATGGTGGGATAGAGACAGTCTGTTAGATGGTGGGATGGAGACAGTCTGTTAGAGACAGTCTGTTAGATGGTGGGATAGAGACAGTCTGTTAGATGGTGGGATAGAGACAGTCTGTTAGAGACAGTCTGTTAGAGACAGTCTGTTAGATGGTGGGATGGAGACAGTCTGTTAGAGACAGTCTGTTAGATGGTGGGATGGAGACAGTCTGTTAGATGGTGGGATGGAGACAGTCTGTTAGATGGTGGGATAGAGACAGTCTGTTAGATGGTGGGGGATAGAGAGACAGTCTGTTAGATGGTGGGATAGAGACAGTCTGTTAGAAACAGTCTGTTAGATGGTGGGATGGAGACAGTCTGTTAGATGGTGGGATAGAGACAGTATGTTAGATGGTGGGATAGAGACAGTCTGTTAGATAGTGGGATGGAGACAGTCTGTTAGAGACAGTCTGTTAGATGGTGGGATAGAGACAGTCTGTTAGATGGTGGATAGAGACAGTCTGTTTAGATGGTGGGATAGAGACAGTCTGTTAGATGGTGGGAAGAGACAGTCTGTTACATGGTGGGATAGTGACAGTCTGTTAGAGACAGTCTGTTAGATGGTGGGATAGAGACAGTCTGTTAGATGGTGGGATAGAGACAGTCTGTTAGAGACAGTCTGTTAGATGGTGGGATGGAAACAGTCTGTTAGAGACAGTCTGTTAGATGGTGGGATGGAGACAGTCTGTTAGATGGTGGGATGGAGACAGTCTGTTAGATGGTGGGATAGAGACAGTCTGTTAGATGGTGGGATAGAGACAGTCTGTTAGATGGTGGGATAGAGACAGTCTGTTAGATGGTGGGATAGAGACAGTCTGTTAGATGGTGGGATAGAGACAGTCTGTTAGATGGTGGGATAGAGACAGTCTGTTACATGGTGGGATAGTGACAGTCTGTTAGAAACAGTCTGTTAGATGGTGGGATGGATAGAGACAGTCTGTTAGAAACAGTCTGTTAGATGGTGGGATGGAGACAGTCTGTTAGATGGTGGGATAGAGACAGTCTGTTAGAGACAGTCTGTTAGATGGTGGGATAGAGACAGTCTGTTAGATGGTGGGATAGAGACAGTCTGTTAGATGGTGGGATAGAGACAGTCTGTTAGATGGTGGGATAGAGACAGTCTGTTAGAGACAGTCTGTTAGATGGTGGGATAGAGACAGTCTGTTAGATAGTGGGATAGAGACAGTCTGTTAGATGGTGGGATGGAAACAGTCTGTTAGAGACAGTCTGTTAGATGGTGGGATGGAGACAGTCTGTTAGATGGTGGGATAGAGACAGTCTGTTAGATGGTGGGATAGAGACAGTCTGTTAGAGACAGTCTGTTAGATGGTGGGATGGAGACAGTCTGTTAGATGGTGGGATGGATAGAGAGACAGTGGTAGTTGGTAAGGTAAGATGGGGTGACAGGCTAGTGACGGACTGGATGTTAGTTTGTATTTGTATCTATAAAGTATCCCCATTAGCAGCAGCTACTCTTCCTGGGGTCCAGCAAAATTAAGGCAGTTATACATTTTTAAAACATTACAATACATTCATAACAGATTTCACAACATATTAAGTGTGTGCCCTCAGGCCACTACTCCACCACTACCACATATCTACAGTACAAAATCCATGTGTACGTGTGTGTATAGTGCGTATGTTATCGTGTGTGTGTGTGTGCATGTGTCTGTGCCTATGTTTGTGTTGCTTCACAGTCCTGTTCCATAAGGTGTATTTTCATCTGTTTTTTAAATCTAATTTTACTTCTTGCATGAGTTACCTGATGTGGAATAGAGTTCCATGTAGTCATGGCTCTATGTAGTACTGTGCGCCTCCCGTAGTCTGTTCTGGACTAATGGACTGTGAAGAGACCAAGAGTTGACAGCTGTCTCCTCATCAGATAGATGCAAAAATCCTCTCCCCTGCCATGAGACTTGTCTCTGCCCCTGCTAAGAGATATGTTGCCTTAGAAGGTCAGCTGGTGATAAAACAATGGTGTTCCAGACTGTTCTACATTGTAAATACGGTTCAGTTCACATTACTGACAGAGGAAATTGAAAACCTGAAGGCAAATGAGCTTTTCTACTACGTCGTCAGCAGGACGGTGTTGTATGAGAGTCAAACAGTATCTTTCAGCTGCCAGTCTTCCACACACGGTTCCTCAGTATATGTAATATTTTGGTAATAATCTGAGTGGTGTTTCCTGTCGTTAGTCAACAGGGTGTGTTCATCCTGCAGCATAGCATTCTGGGGGAAGTTGAGGTCAGGTCCAATATTGACTATGCACCCAAGAGGGAAAGAGGTTGGGCCATCCTAGAAATGTTTTAGTGAAATATAATATAATATAATATATACAGTTTAGTAGACACTTTTATCCAAAGCGACTTACAGTCATGCGTGAATACATTTTTACATATGGATGGCCCCGGGAATCGAACCCACTATCCTGGCGTTGCAATGCTCTACCAAGATGCATGACAAGGTTATAAATGCTTTGTGAAGCCTCAATTCAATATGATTTATAAAGCCTTTATTAAGCGGTGCTTATGCCACCCTTTATGAAGCACAGGGTTATGTCATATTTGACATAGTGGGTTATGTCACATTTGACATTGGTGGTTATGTCACACAGTTATGCCACATTTATGAACCATGACATAAAGTTATAGATGATTTGTAACACTTATGTAGTGTTTATGAAGGCTTTATGATCCTGTAATAAATAGAACCAGTGTCAGCAGCAGGTGAAGGAAGTTGAACTGGTGTTGGTTGATGACCTCACTAGGTCAGTTAGTCTGAGAACAATGCCATTGTTTTCTGTTGGATATTTCCGCCATCCAGCTTTTTGTTTCTACCTTTTTTAGATAGCATGTGATTAGTACACAGTCTATTATTCATGAGTTTGGCCGTGTGTCTCTGAGACGGGGAAGGAGAGGAGATGGAAAATATTCCCAGGGAGATTGATACTCACAGGAAATGAGAACCGGAGACCTGTCCGATGCTAGGGTTTGGCTTAGTGGTTAGTGTTTGCCTTGCCACTCCTATAGCATGAGTTATCTGAGACCAGGGTAGATTAACACTGTTTTTCCATCCAGCTCAGATGCAGTTCAGTGGTTGTTGATCTAGACCTACCCACTGGGCAAAAAGTGGTTGACTCAACGTTGTTTCATTTCAACCAAAAAATGCAACATGATGACGTTGAATCAATGTGGAAAACTGATTGGAATATCATTTTTGTTGTTGTTGATTTCATGTTGAATTCACGAATGTAAATCAAAACTAGACGTTGAACTGACATCTGTGGGTCCTTTAACACCTCAGATCCCAGATCTGTCTGGGCTTTGTAGCCAACTCCTGTGATCGTTGGTTCCTTTAACACCTCAGATCCCAGATCTGTCTGGGCTTTGTAGCCAACTCCTATGATCGTTGGGTCCTTTAACACCTCAGATCCCAGATCTGTCTGGGCTTTGTAGCCAACTCCTATGATCGTTGTGACGTGATTAGATATAGATTAGCAGTGTTTTCCATTCAGTTCAGACCCAGTTCAGACCCAGTTCAGACCCAGTTCAGACCCAGTTCGGACCCAGTTCAGCAGTTCAGTGGTTAGTGAACTGCAGTATGTATGACCTACCTATGGTATATTATCCTGGCTTAACACCTCCACTAGTCATGAAAAGATGAGGCCATAGCTACAGTGCACTATATATACAAAAGTATGTGGACACCTCTTCAAATGACAACTTGGATGGAAAATGACTGAGGATAAAAGTGGACGATATTGCCACTCCTATTGGCCATATCTTCAATTTAAGCCTACTAGAAAGTGTGTGCCCTCAGGCCTGGAGGGAAGCAAAAGTCATTCCACTGCCTAAGAATAGTGAAGCCCCCTTTACTGGCTGAAATAGCCGACCAATCAGCCTGTTACCAACCCTCTGTGTTTGACCAGACACAATGCTATTTTACAGTGAACTAATTGACAACATACTTTCAGCATGATTATAGGGACGGACATTCAACAAGCACAGCACTTACACAAATTACTGTTGATTGGCTGAGAGAAATCGATGATAAAAAGATTGTGGGGGCTGTTTTGTTAGACTTCAGTGCGGCTTTTGACATTATCGATCATAGTCTGCTGCTGGAAAAACCTATGTGTTATGGCTTTACACCCCCTGCTATATTGTGGATAAAGAGTTACCTGTCTAACAGAACACAGAGGGTGTTCTTTAATGGAAGCCTCTCCAACATAATCCAGGTAGAGTCAGGCATTCCCCAGGGCAGCTGTCTAGGCCCCTTACTTTTTTCAATCTTTACTAACGACATGGCACTGGCCTTGTACAGTGCCTTCAGAAAGTATTCAGACCCCTTGACTTTATCTACATTTTGTTACGTTACAGCCTTATTCTGAAATGATTAAATAAATAAAAATCCTCAGCAATCTACACACAATACCGAAAACAGGTTTTGAGAAATTATTTACATAAGTATTCAGGCCCTTTGCAATGAGATTCGAAATTGAGTTCAGGTGCATCCTGTTTCCGTTGATCATCCTTGAGATGTTTCTACAACTTGATTGGAGTCCACCTGTGGTAAATTCAATTGTATGGACATGATTTGGAAAGGCACACAACTGTCTATATAAGGTCCCACAGTTGGCAGGGCATGTCAGAGCAAAACCAAGCCATGTGGTCAAAGGAATTGTCCGTAGAGCTCCGAGACAGGATTGTTTCGAGGCACAGATCTGGGGAAGGGTACCAAAACATTTCTGCAGCATTGAAGGTCCACAAGAACACAGTGGCCTCCATCATTCTTAAATTGAATACGTTTGGAACCACCAAGACTCTTCCTAGAGCTCACCGCCCGACCAAACTGAGGAATCGGGGCGAAGGTCACTCTGATGGTCACTCTCCTCTGTGGAGATGGGAGAACCTTCCAGAAGGACAACCATCTCTGCAGCACTCCACCAATCAGGCCTTTATGGTAGAGTGGCCAGACGGAAGCCACTCTTCAGTAAAAGGCACATGACAGCCCGCTTGGAGTTTGCCAAAAGGCACCTAAAGACTCTCAGACCATGAGAAACAAGGTTTTCTGGTCTGATGAAACCAAGATCGAACTCTTTGGCCTTAATGCCAAGCGTCACGTCTGGATGAAACCTGGCACCATCCCTACGGTGAAGCGTGGTGGTGGCAGAATCATGCTGTGGGGATGTTTTTCAGTGGCAGGGACTGGGACACTAGTCAGGATTGAGGCAAAGATGAACGGAGCAAAGTACAGAGAGATCGTTGATGACAACCTGCTCCATAGTGCTCAGGACCTCAGACTGTGGCGAAGGTTCACCTTCCGACAGGACAATGACCCTAAGCACACAGCCAAGACAACACAGGAGTGGCTTCGGGACAAGTCTCTGAATGTCCTTGAGTGGCTCAGCCAGAGCCCGGACTTGAACCAGATCGAACATCTCTAGAGAGACCTGAAAATAGCTGTGCAGCAACGCTCCCCATCCAACCTGACAGAGCTTGAGAGGATCTGCAGAGAAGAATGGGAGGGTCTGATTACTTATGTAAATGTAATATTTAAGTTTATTTATTTGTAATAAATATGCAAACAACCTGTTTTTGCTTTGTCATTATGGGGTATTGTGTGTAGATTGATGAGAGAAAAAAACAATTTAATCTATTTTAGAATAAGGCTGAAACGTAACAACGTCAGCTACCACAGCGACTGAAATGACTGCAACACTTAACAAAGAGCTGTAGTTAGATTTGGAATGGGTGGCAAGGAATAAGTTAGTCCTAAATATTTCAACAACTAAAAGCATTGTATTTGGGACAAATCATTCACTAAACCCAAAACTCAACTAAATCTTGTCATGAATAATGTGAAAATTGAGCAAGTTGAGGAGACTAAACTGATTGGAGTAACCCTGGATTGTAAACTGCCATGGTCAAAACATATTGATACAACAGTAGCTAAGATGGGGAGAAGTCTGTCCATAATAAAGCGCTGCTCAGCCTTCTTAACAGCACTATCAACAAGGCAGGTCCTACAGGCCCTAGTTTTGTCGCACCTGGACTACTGTTCAGTCGTGTGGTCAGGTGCCACAAAGAGGGACTTAGGAAAATTGCAATTGGCTCAGAACAGGGCAGCACGGCTGGCCCTTGGATGTACACAGAGAGCTAACATTGATAATATGCATGTCAATCTCTCCTGGCTCAAAGTGGAGGAGAGATTGACTTCATCACTACTTGTGTTTATGAGAGGTGTTGACATGTTGAAAACACCGAGCTGTCTGTTTGAACTACTGGCACACAGCTCAGACACCCATGCATACCCCACAAGACATGCCACCAGAGGTCTCTTTATAATCCCCAAGTCCAGAACAGACTATGGGAGGTGCACAGTACTACATAGAGCCATGACTACATGGAACTCTATTCCACATCAAGTAACTGATGCAAGCAGTACAATTATTTGTATAACTGCCTTAGACCCCAGGAAGAGTAGCTGCTGCCTTGGCAGGAACTAATGGGGATCCATAATAAACCCCAGGAAGAGTAGCTGCTGCCTTGGCAGGAACTAATGGGGATCCATAATAAACCCCAGGAAGAGTAGCTGCTGCCTTGGCAGGAACTAATGGGGATCCATAATAAACCCTAGGAAGAGTAGCTGCTGCCTTGGCAGGAACTAATGGGGATTGTGGGGGTCTATTTTCTTATAACTAGATGTGATGCCTAGCTTAGAAAGAATGCATTAATGATTAAACATAATAGGTTTGTACTGTACTGATATAAATTGTTTCACATAACAAGCTGTGATTCATGTGAGGAACGTTAGGGGGAAGGGGGAGATAAGGCTTGTGACTCTCACAGACACAAACACTGCCTCTTTGTTGAACCGTCCAAGGACGTAGGTACAAAGAGTACAGTTAGGGTGGGAAAGTACTGGGAAACTGTGTCTATGGGTGCTGACTTTCTGGACCAGCTGCAGATAACAACTTATGCCTGGCAACAGTGAAGCGCCAAGGGTCTGGGACCAGCCTGTGCGCCAACGATAGGCTGAGTAAGTCTAAACCACGCTCAGTCTCTACTCTGATTGGCCAGCAGGGAGCGGGAACTATCTCTGTCAGAGTATTTGAAGAAGAACTTAGAACAATGGATCAGTTCTCTGAGTGCCCTGCGTGGTATTTCAGTGGACCCGTATATACGAACATCATATTTACCATTGAAGTGTTTTGCATTAATTAAAATACTAGTCTATTTTAGAAGACGTGTATTGACCTCTTTTGTTCCTAATACCAGATTTGAATTGACGCAACTTAACAGGATCCATAATAAACCCCAGGAAGAGTAGCTGCTGCCTTGGCAGGAACTAATGGGGATCCATAATAAACCCCAGGAAGAGTAGCTGCTGCCTTGGCAGGAACTAATGGGGATCCATAATAAACCCCAGGAAGAGTAGCTGCTGCCTTGGCAGGAACTAATGGGGATCCATAATAAACCCCAGGAAGAGTAGCTGCTGCCTTGGCAGGAACTAATGGGGATCCATAATAAACCCCCAGGAAGAGTAGCTGCTGCCTTGGCAGGAACTAATGGGGATCCATAATAAACCCCAGGAAGAGTAGCTGCTGCCTTGGCAGGAACTAATGGGGATCCATAATAAACCCCAGGAAGAGTAGCTGCTGCCTTGGCAGGAACTAATGGGGATCCATAATAAACCCCAGGAAGAGTAGCTGCTGCCTTGGCAGGAACTAATGGGGATCCATAATAAACCCCAGGAAGAGTAGCTGCTGCCTTGGCAGGAACTAATGGGGATCCATAATAAACCCCAGGAAGAGTAGCTGCTGCCTTGGCAGGAACTAATGGGGATCCATAATAAACCCCAGGAAGAGTAGCTGCTGCCTTGGCAGGAACTAATGGGGATCCATAATAAACCCCAGGAAGAGTAGCTGCTGCCTTGGCAGGAACTAATGGGGATCCTTAATAAATACTAATACAAATGAGATATTCGACAATCAGGTGTCCACATACTTTTGGTAATGTAGTGTATATCCTGGCTTAACGCCTGCATAGTTGGGCATAACACCAACCATTGGAGTTATACAGCAAAAATGTATCTGACTCCAGGATTAGAAGTGTTTTTCATCCAGCACAGTTCAGTGGTTGATGAACCATAGGCTGATAGTGCTGAACTAGGCCTGGTAATATCCACACTAACACTCCCCACATCCCACAGATTCCAGTCAGTCCCACCACCAGCTGTGCCAGCACCTTTAGTGTTTATTGTACTGCAGTACAAGGCCTTCTAGCAGCCCAGCTCTGTCTAGCAGCCCAGCTCTGTCTAGCAGCCCAGCTCTGTCTAGCAGCCCAGCTCTGTCTAGCAGCCCAGCTCTGTCTAGCAGCCCAGCTCTGTCTAGCAGCCCAGCTCTGTCTAGCAGCCCAGCTCTGTCTAGCAGCCCAGCTCTGTCTAGCAGCCCAGCCCAGCTCTGTCTAGCAGCCCAGCTCTGTCTAGCAGCCCAGCTCTGTCTAGCAGCCCAGCTCTGTCTAGCAGCCCAGCTCTGTCTAGCAGCCCAGCTCTGTCTAGCAGCCCAGCTCTGTCTAGCAGCCCAGCTCTGTCTAGCAGCCCAGCTCTGTCTAGCAGCCCAGCTCTGTCTAGCAGCCCAGCTCTGCTGTTTGTTTGAGAAGACACATTACTGTAGATCCTGGAATGTAGGCCAACCATGCCACCTGTGAATCTTGAAGGCCACTAACATTCTAGCTACAGTACGTTATGTGAAGAGATGTGAACCAGGAACAGAACCATCTGTGCAGATGAACACTACATGGCTTTCAAAGACTACACTTCCACTGTGAGACATCTGTCTTGGTTCCATGTTTGTTACTGGTCCGATTAAAGGGGTCACAGTTCTGGAAGCATTGAAATGAAGACCTTTGTTTGGCTTGGTTCTTCTTCAGTTTCTTTGTTCTGATGATGTCATCATTGTGCAGGTGTATGAAGGAGGTTTGTTCTGATGATGTCATCATTGTGCAGGTGTATGGAGGTTTGTTGATGATGATGATGGTGGTGATGATGATGGTGGTGGTGAGGATGATGATGGTGGTGGTGAGGATGATTGTGATGATGGTGGTGGTGATGGTGGTGGTGAGGATGATGGTGGTGGTGAGGATGATGGTGGTGGTGAGGATGATGGTGGTGGTGAGGATGATGATGATGGTGGTGGTGAGGATGATTGTGATGATGGTGGTGGTGATGGTGGTGGTGAGGATGATGGTGGTGGTGAGGATGATGGTGGTGGTGAGGATGATGGTGGTGGTGAGGATGATGGTGATGATGGTGGTGATGATGATAATGTCGATGATGATGGTGATGATGGTGGTGATGTCATTCTACAGGTGGATGAAGGCGGTTCTAAGCGGTTCTTCCAGAACATGTGGACGTCATTCCTGAAGGCTCGGCTGGTGTGTGGGATTCCCAACGAGTCGCTCTACTTCAACCGTCTCCAAGACATCTTCGTGCTCCACGCGGAGGAATGGAGGGACTCACAAGTGTATGCTCTGTTCACTAGCAGCTGGTGAGAGGATTCTGCTGTCTCTCTTATCTCCCAGCAGCTACTGTCCATATGCATTCTCCCAATGCTCCTAGTTCTAAACTACAAAGTCACTGGAGTGGTATTCTGACTTGAGATCTGCGCGCTTACCTCAGTCTCCCACTGACGTCAATAAATGATTCATTCGAAAGTCTGAGCTGTGTGCTCTTTTAACAGAACACGAAGATAACCGTGTTCTGTTAAACAAAGGTTCTTCCTGATGTGACCGGTGTAGATTTCCTCTGCATTGTGTTTTGATCAGATGACCAGAGGATCTGGGTTGGTCTAATTAGGTTTTATTTTCTAATAATGTCAGGAAACACTTCCACAAACAAATGCTGTGCTGCCTTTATACGCCAACTCTTCAAAGTAAAAATGAACAATGAAAGGGGACATGAATAGCCATGCTAGCTAGCTCCATGATGACGTGTACAGAGAAAAGTACAGTAACTAGCTAGCAGTCAACAGATAAAAGTAAATAAATGACTGAAATACATACATATCCCAATATCATGGTGGGAGACCTTTATCAAACACTGTCAGTGACCCTATTCACTCATTATAAGTATTTTAACATATAGGATTGATTATGATTTTCATAATCTACCTCTTCCACATGGATACAGTAGACATGGAATAGGTAAGGGGGGACAGGAGATGTTTATGAGGGGGAATGCAGAAGGAGAGGTAAGGAGGGACAGGACAGGAGATGTTTATGAGGGGGAATGCAGAAGAGAAGGAAGGAGAGATGTAGGGGGAATGCAGAAGGGGGGACACAGGAGATGTTTATGAGGGGGAATGCAGAAGGAGAGGTAAGGAGGGACAGGAGATGTTTATGAGGGGGAATGCAGAAGGAGAGGTAAGGGGGATGGGAGATGTTTATGAGGAGGAATGCAGAAGGAGAGGTAAGGGGGATGGGAGATGTTTATGAGGGGGAATGCAGAAGGAGAGGTAAGGAGGACAGGAGATGTTTATGAGGGGGAATGCAGAAGGAGAGGTAAGGAGGATGGGAGATGTTTATGAGGGGGAATGCAGAAGGAGAGGTAAGGAGGATGGGAGATGTTTATGAGGGGGAATGCAGAAGGAGAGGGAAGGAGGATGGGAGATGTTTATGAGGGGGAATGCAGAAGGAGAGGGAAGGGGAGACAGGAGATGTTTATGAGGGGGAATGCAGAAGGAGAGGTAAGGAGGATGGAAGATGTTTATGAGGGGGAATGCAGAAGGAGAGGTAAGGAGGACAGGAGATGTTTATGATGAGGGGGAATGCAGAAGGAGAAGGAAGGAGGATGGGAGATGTTTATGAGGGGGAATGCAGAAGGAGAAGGAAGGAGGACAGGAGATGTTTATGAGGGGGAATGCAGAAGGAGAGGTAAGGAGGGACAGGAGATGTTTATGAGGAGGAATGCAGAAGGAGAGGTAAGGAGGATGGGAGATGTTTATGAGGGGGAATGCAGAAGGAGAAGGAAGGGGGACAGGAGATGTTTATGAGGGGGAATGCAGAAGGAGAGGTAAGGGGGATGGGAGATGTTTATGAGGGGGAATGCAGAAGGAGAGGTAAGGAGGATGGGAGATGTTTATGAGGGGGAATGGAAGGAGAGGTAAGGGGGACAGGAGAGGTATGAGGAGGATGGGAAGGAGAGGTAAGGAGGATGGGAGATGTTTATGAGGAGGGAATGCAGAAGGAGAGGTAAGGAGGATGGGAGATGTTTATGAGGGGGAATGCAGAAGGAGAAGGAAGGGGGGACAGGAGATGTTTATGAGGGGGAATGCAGAAGGAGAGGTAAGGAGGATGGGAGATGTTTATGAGGGGGAATGCAGAAGGAGAGGTAAGGAGGATGGGAGATGTTTATGAGGGGGAATGCAGAAGGAGAGGTAAGGAGGATGGGAGATGTTTTATGAGGGGGAATGCAGAAGGAGAGGTAAGGGGGATGGGAGATGTTTATGAGGGGGAATGCAGAAGGAGAGGTAAGGAGGATGGGAGATGTTTATGAGGGGGAATGCAGAAGGAGAGGTAAGGAGGATGGGAGATGTTTATGAGGGGGAATGCAGAAGGAGAGGTAAGGAGGATGGGAGATGTTTATGAGGGGGAATGCAGAAGGAGAGGTAAGGGGGACAGGAGATGTTTATGAGGAGGAATGCAGAAGGAGAGGTAAGGGGGATGGGAGATGTTTATGAGGGGGAATGCAGAAGGAGAGGTAAGGAGGATGGGAGATGTTTATGAGGAGGAATGCAGAAGGAGAGGTAAGGAGGATGGGAGATGTTTATGAGGGGGAATGCAGAAGGAGAGGTAAGGAGGATGGGAGATGTTTATGAGGGGGAATGCAGAAGGAGAGGTAAGGGGGGACAGGAGATGTTTATGAGGGGGAATGCAGAAGGAGAGGTAAGGAGGATGGGAGATGTTTATGAGGGGGAATGCAGAAGGAGAAGGAAGTGTGTGACATTTAAAAGGACACTGACAACAGATGTAATATATGAACTATTCCATTTTTTTTTGCAATTATACAACATGAAATTCAACACTTGTCACACTGAGGAAGATGACCGTGTTCTGTTAAAACAAAGGTTCTACCTGAGGGGATGACCGTGGGAGTTATGTTCTACCTGAGGGGGTTAAACAAAGGTTCTACCTGAGGAAGATGACCGTGTTATGTTAAACAAAGGTTCTACCTGAGGAAGATGACCGTGTTCTGTTAAACAAAGGTTCTACCTGAGGAAGATGACCGTGTTCTGTTAAACAAAGGTTCTACCTGAGGAACCTCAGGCCGTTTCTGTAGTCTCAGGCCGTTTCTGTAGTCTCAGGCCGTTTCTGTAGTCTCAGGCCGTTTCTGTAGTCTCAGGCCGTTTCTGTAGTCTCAGGCCGTTTCTGTAGTCTCAGGCCGTTTCTGTAGTCTCAGGCCGCTTCTGTAGTCTCAGGCCGTTTCTGTAGTCTTTGGGAGTGTTCGGTAGCCACAATGGAGTTTGTATACATTTCAGAAGGAATTTGTAGAGAAATGCTGTCTTCTTGATCAACATTTACATAAGCCTCTGAAGATGAACAATCTAACCTGAGTCTAACCTGTTCTCTCCACCAATAGGAATGGCACAGCTGTCTGCGTCTACTCCATGGCAGAGATCGACAGGATATTCCAGAACTCTCCCTTCAAGGGATACAATGAAGACATCCCCAACCCAAGACCTGGAACAGTAAGGAATCCTGCCTGTTTTCCTCATCTATTCTGCAGCTACATGTAAATCTCTACTGTTCATATCGAGAGACTCACGTTAAGAAAAGGAGTCTGTTGCCTTCTTATTCTGAGCTAGAGAATCAGACATATTTCAGCCGGCCTCATGTGGACCATGAATAACAAGTGACTGAAAAACAAAGGAAAGTTTGAGGCACATAGGACCGGACTCATTATTCATGTGCATTATAGGAACATCAGTATTCCCAGAGACAAAGGGAAACATGGCCTGCTTCCCAAATGGCATCCTGTTCCCTATGTTGTGCACTACTTTTGTCCAAAGCCCTGGTCTAAAGTAGTGCACTAGATAGGGAATAGGGTGCCATTTGGCTATGGGCTCTGGTCTAAAGTAGTGCACTACATAGGGAATAGGGTGCCATTTGGCTATGGGCTCTGGTCTAAAGTAGTGCACTAGATAGGGAATAGGGTGCCATTTGGCTATGGGCCCTGGTCTAAAGTAGTGCACTACATAGGGAATAGGGTGCCATTTGGCTATGGGCCCTGGTCTAAAGTAGTGCACTAGATAGGGAATAGGGTGCCATTTGGCTATGGGCTCTGGTCTAAAGTAGTGCACTAGATAGGGAATAGGGTGCCATTTGGCTATGGGCCCTGGTCTAAAGTAGTGCACTAGATAGGGAATAGGGTGCCATTTGGCTATGGGCTCTGGTCTAAAGTAGTGCACTAGATAGGGAATAGGGTGCCATTTGGCTATGGGCCCTGGTCTAAAGTAGTGCACTAGATAGGGAATAGGGTGCCATTTGGGACAGATCCTAAAGATGGGCCCTCCCTGGCCTGGCCTGTACAGCTGACTAAAGCATGGAAACACGGGCCTTTACAGCTCAGAGTTCAGATCACACGTCTTTCTATAGCTGTGGCTGTGGCTGGGGCTGTGGCTGGGGCTGTGGCTGTGCAGTCATGACACATAACATCCACTGCTGTGTGACTCATAGTTGCCTGTCTGGGCTGTATCTATGACCACAGCATTAAAGCAGCAGATACATTTAGCTAACAGAAAGCGTCCCTCGGTGTTGTAACATCTACCACTACTGAGACACTACTGAGACCCTGCATTTTGACCCGTTCCCTTCCCCTCTGCAGGTTTGACATCTACCCTACTCCCTCGGTTTGTTGTAACATCTACCACTACTGAGAGACCCGGGTGCAGGTTGGGGACTCTATATTTTGAGCCAGGGGTGGGTGTAGTCGGGTTTCTGTTAGTGTGGTTCTCACAGAGGCAACCTGTGGCTCTGGGGACCATCAGTATTTGTGATCTTGTTCCTTTCGGTGTGTTCCGTATAATTGTTGTGTTTAACATAACGTAACGTATCGTTTGTTTCGTTTCAAATCACGCTGCGCCTTGGTCTACTCCCTTTGACGATCGTGACAGTTAGGTGGTTTATTGTCTGAACAACTTCCTCAATCTGTTTTTCCTCTGCCCTCCACCCTGACCCTACCTTCGTCATTCTCTTCCTTTATGAGATGTTCTATTGTTTTGTCTACGTTGGTATTGTGACTAAGACATTTTTTTATAGGCTATAACAACTGTCTGAGAAGGACTTGCATTGTTTTACCTCCTGACTAAGGCCACTGTGCTTCCAGACTCCCTTTACCACTGCTCCCGAGTGGCGCAGTGGTCTAAGGCACTGCATCACAGTGCTAGCTGTGCCACTAGAGATCCTGGTTCGAATCCAGGCTCTGTCGTAGCCGGCCGTGACCGGGAGACCCATGGGGCGGCGCACAGTTGGCCCAGCGTCGTCCAGGGTAGGGGAGGGAATGGCCGGCAGGGATGTAGCTCTGTTGTGGGTTCGTTTCCCACGGGGGGCCAGTATGAAAAATAAAATAAAAAGATAATGTAAGTCACTCTGGATAAGAGCGTCTGCTAAATGATACCAGGCTGCACGTTGACTGGAAGGAAGGAAGTGACTGTTCTTCTTGTATACCGCCATAAGACATATTTATATACAGTTGAAGTCGGAAGTTTACATACACCTTAGCCAAATACATTTAATCAAGGTAAAAATTCCCTGTCTTAGGTCAGTTAGGATCACCACTTTATTTTAAGAATGTGAAATGTCAGAATAATAGTAGAGAGAATGATTTATTTCAGCTTTTATTTATTTCATCACATTCCCAGTGGGTCAGAAGTTTACATACACTCAATTAGTATTTGGTAGCATTGCCGTAAAATAGTTTAACTTGGGTCAAACATTTCGGGTAGCCTTCCACAAGCTTCCCACAATAAGTTGGGTGAATTTTGGCCCATTCCTCCTGACAGAGCTGGTGTAACTGAGTCAGGTTTGTAGGCCTCCTTGCTCGCACACGCTTTTTCAGTTCTGCCCACACATTTTCTATAGGATTGAGGTCAGGGCTTTATGATGGCCACTCCAATACCTTGACTTTGTTGTCCTTAAGCCATTTTGCCACAACTTTGGAAGTATGCTTGGGGTCATTGTCCATTTGGAAGACCCATGTCTTGAGATGTTGCTTCAATATATCCACATAATTTTCCTTCCTCATGATGCCATCTATTTTGTGAAGTGCACCAGTCCCTCCTGCAGCAAAGCACCCCCACAGCATGATGCTGCCACCCCGTGCTTGGGATGGTGTTCTTCGGCTTGCAAGCATCCCCCTTTTTCCTCACAGTAAAGACCTGTTCTCCTGTTTTTATCTCCTCAGTGTGGTCCCTAACAGTAAATACATGTTCTCCTGTCTTATCTCCTCAGTGGTGTCCCTAACAGTAAAGACCTGTTCTCCTGTCTTATCTCCTCAGTGTGTCTCTAACAGTAAAGACCTGTTCTCCTGTCTTATCTCCTCAGTGTGTCCCTAACAGTAAAGACCTGTTCTCCTGTCTTATCTCCTCAGTGTGTCCCTAACAGTAAAGACCTGTTCTCCTGTCTTATCTCCTCAGTGTGTCCCTAACAGTAAAGACCTGTTCTCCTGTCTTATCTCCTCAGTGTGTCTCTAACAGTAAAGACCTGTTCTCCTGTCTTATCTCCTCAGTGTGTCCCTAACAGTAAAGACCTGTTCTCCTGTCTTATCTCCTCAGTGTGTCCCTAACAGTAAATACATGTTCTCCTGTCTTATCTCCTCAGTGTGTCCCTAACAGTAAAGACCTGTTCTCCTGTCTTATCTCCTCAGTGTGTCCCTAACAGTAAAGACCTGTTCTCCTGTCTTATCTCATCAGTGTGTCCCTAACAGTAAAGACCTGTTCTCCTGTCTATCTCCTCAGTGTGTCCCTAACAGTAAAGACCTGTTCTCCTGTCTTATCTCCTCCGTGTGTCCCTAACAGTAAAGACCTGTTCTCCTGTCTTATCTCCTCAGTGTGTCCCTAACAGTAAAGACCTGTTCTCCTGTCTTATCTCCTCAGTGTGTCCCTAACAGTAAAGACCTGTTCTCCCTCTTATCTCCTCAGTGTGTCTCTAACAGTAAAGACCTGTTCTCCTGTCTTATCTCCTCAGTGTGTCCCTAACAGTAAAGACCTGTTCTCCTGTCTTATCTCCTCAGTGTGTCTCTAACAGTAAAGACCTGTTCTCCTGTCTTATCTCCTCAGTGTGTCTCTAACAGTAAAGACCTGTTCTCCTGTCTTATCTCCTCAGTGTGTCCCTAACAGTAAATACCTGTTCTCCTTTCTTATCTCCTCAGTGTGTCCCTAACAGTAAATACCTGTTCTCCTGTCTTATCTCCTCAGTGTGTCCCTAACAGTAAAGACCTGTTCTCCTGTCTTATCTCCTCAGTGTGTCTCTAACAGTAAAGACCTGTTCTCCTGTCTTATCTCCTCAGTGTGTCCCTAACAGTAAAGACCTGTTCTCCTGTCTTATCTCCTCAGTGTGTCCCTAACAGTAAAGACCTGTTCTCCTGTCTTATCTCCTCAGTGTGTCCCTACAGTAAAGACCTGTTCTCCTGTCTTATCTCTCAGTGTGTCCCTAACAGTAATGACCTGTTCTCCTGTCTTATCTCCTCAGTGTGTCCCTAACAGTAAAGACCTGTTCTCCTGTCTTATCTCCTCAGTGTGTCCCTAACAGTAAAGACCTGTTCTCCTGTCTTATCTCCTCAGTGTGTCCCTAACAGTAAAGACCTGTTCTCCTGTCTTATCTCCTCAGTGTGTCCCTAACAGTAAAGACCTGCCGTTGGCTACGGTGAACGTGATAAAGGATCACCCAGAGATGACAGACTGGATCCATCCCATCCAGCCCTACACCCCATTCTACATATCTAACTATTACTACACCAAGATAGCTGTGGACAGAGTACAGGCGGCAGACCACACCATGCACAACGTCCTGCTGCTAGCAACTGGTATGTGATGTCTGGGCTCCAAGTCTGGAAATAGACTCTCAAGTTGTTGGTTCTCTTGATGCTGTTGGTTCTCTTGATGCTGTTGTTCTCTTGATGCTGTTGGTTCTCTTGATGCTGTTGGTTCTCTTGATGCTGTTGGTTCTCTTGATGCTGTTGGTTCTCTTGATGCTGTTGGTTCTTGATGCTGTTGGTTCTCTTGATGCTGTTGGTTCTCTTGATGCTGTTGGTTCTCTTGATGCTGTTGGTTCTCTTGATGCTGTTGGTTCTCTTGATGCTGTTGGTTCTCTTGATGCTGTTGGTTCTCTGATGCTGTTGGTTCTCTTGATGCTGTTGGTTCTCTTGATGCTGTTGGTTCTCTCTTGATGCTGTTGGTTCTCTTGGTGCTGTTGGTTCTCTTGATGCTGTTGGTTCTCTTGATGCTGTTGGTTCTCTTGATGCTGTTGGTTCTCTTGTGCTGTGGTTCTCTTGATGCTGTTGGTTCTCTTGATGCTGTTGGTTCTCTTGATGCTGTTGGTTCTCTTGATGCTGTTGGTTCTCTTGATGCTGTTGGTTCTCTTGGTGCTGTTGGTTCTCTTGATGCTGTTGGTTCTCTTGATGCTGTTGGTTCTCTTGATGCTGTTGGTTCTCTTGGTGCTGTTGGTTCTCTTGATGCTGTTGGTTCTCTTGATGCTGTTGGTTCTCTTGATGCTGTTGGTTCTCTTGATGCTGTTGGTTCTCTTGATGCTGTTTGTTCTCTTGATGCTGTTGGTTTCTCTTGATGCTGTTGGTTCTCTTGGTGCTGTTGGTTCTCTTGATGCTGTTGGTTCTCTTGATGCTGTTGGTTCTCTTGGTGCTGTTGGTTCTCTTGATGCTGTTGGTTCTCTTGATGCTGTTGGTATGCTGTTGGTTCTCTTGATGCTGTTGGTTCTCTTGATGCTGTTGGTTCTCTTGATGCTGTTGGTTCTCTTGATGCTGTTGGTTCTCTTGGTGCTGTTGGTTCTCTTGATGCTGTCTCTTGATGCTGTTGGTTCTCTTGATGCTGTTGGTTCTCTTGATGCTGTTGGTTCTCTTGATGCTGTTGGTTCTCTTTGATGCTGTTGGTTCTCTTGATGCTGTTGACTCTTGTGTGCTGTTGGTTCTCTTGATGCTGTTGGTTCTCTTGATGCTGTTGGTTCTCTTGATGCTGTTGGTTCTCTTGATGCTGTTGGTTCTCTTGGTGCTGTTGGTTCTCTTGATGCTGTTGGTTCTCTTGATGCTTTTGGTTCTCTTGATGCTGTTGGTGAACTACAGATGTCGGATCTTAATTTGAGCCAGTTTCACACAACAGGAAAATAATCCTGCAGCAACAGGAAATGTGGATTATAATTAATGGACATTTGTGGTAGAGGTTGATACATTTTTTGTTAAGTTTTTCCTGAAGTTTTAAAGTGGAAATTACAAACTTTAGAAGCCTGTTTAAACCTTGAATCCACAACAAGTTTGCATTTCCTGCTGTTCTGGAACATTCCTCTAACAACAGGACGATGAAATGAAGATTACAACGTGACCATTGTTTATCATATGGTTGATAACAGCATTATGATAACTTTATCACATTCACATGTTATTCAGAGTGTCAAATACAACAATAATCTTGTATTTACATGATCAGTAATACCAGGGCAATAATGTAAAATAAACTATACACACAAAAGGAAATAGGATGAACCATGCCTAGAATACAGTATATACATAGGAAGTGGGTAAAACAGTGTGTAAACATTATTAAAATGTTCAATGACTGTGTACATAGGGCAGCAGTCTCTAAGGTGCAGGGTAGAGTACCGGGTGGTAGCCGGCTATTGACAGTGACTAAGTTCAGGGCAGGGTACTGGGCGGAGAAGCTATTTCTCAGTCTCATCCAGATGGCACAAGCCAAAGCTCTTAGAGGGCTACTTACTTACTGCCAGGCCTCTGCAAACAGGCCTACTTCAGCTTGTAACTGACTGTGTTAACTTTCTGTATCCTTCTTCCCTCCCAGACACCGGAATGATCCATAAGATCTTAAAGGATGGTTTTAAACCATTCATCATCTCAGAGACTCATCTCTCCAACCACTCTGATGTCATCAGATCAATGAAACTGGACTCTAGAAAGGTACTGGCAGGGGTGGCAGGAAGCCTAGTGGTTAAGAGTGTTGGGCCAGTAATGAAAGGTTGCTGTTTCGAATCCCAGAGAAGACTAAGTGAAAAATCTTTCAATGTGCCCTTGAGTAAGGCACTTAACCCTAATTGCTCCTGTAAGTCGCTCTGGATAAGAGCGTCTGTTAAATGACTAAAAATGTACCGTGATCATGTTATTTTGGACATGACCAGAAGGTTGGTTGGTATTCAGAAGGGTGGTATTCAGAAGGGTGGTATTCAGTATAGATATACAGTGAGTGTACAGGTTATATGAGATATGACCTAAGCCCTATGTGATCAGGTTGCAGTGCATTCGGAAAGTATTCAGACCCCTTCACTTTTTCTACATTTTGTTACGTTACAGCCAGTGGTATAAAGTACTTACGTAAAAATAGTTTATTAGTACTTTAAAGTATTTTTACTTAAGTACTTTACACCACTGGCTGTAACGTAACAAAATGTGGAAAAAGTGAAGGGGTCTGAATTTTTGGGGGGGTATCTGTACTTTACTTTACTATTTCTATTTTTGACAACTTTTACTTTTACTTCCGTACATTCCTAAAGAAAATAATGTACTTTTTACTCCATAAATTTTCCCTGGCACCCAACAGTACTTGTTACATTTTGAATGCTTAGCAGGACAGGAAAATGGTCCAATTCACACACTTATCAAGAGAACATCCCTGGTCATCCCTACTGCCTCTGATCTGGCGGACTCACTAAACACCAATGCTTTGTTTGTAAATGATGTCTGAGTGTTGGAGTGTGCCCCCTGGCTATCTGTATATGATGTCTGAGTGTTGGAATGTGCCCCTGGCTATCTGTATATGATGTCTGAGTGTTGGAGTGTGCCCCTGGCTATCTGTATATGATGTCTGAGTGTTGGAGTGTGCCCCTGGCTATCTGTATATGATGTCTGAGGGTTGGAGTGTGCCCCTGGCTATCTGTATATGATGTCTGAGTGTTGGAGTGTGCCCCTGGCTATCTGTATATGATGTCTGAGGGTTGGAGTGTGCCCCTGGCTATCTGTATATGATGTCTGAGGGTTGGAGTGTGCCCCCTGGCTATCTGTATATGATGTCTGAGTGTTGGAGTGTGCCCCTGGCTATCTGTATATGATGTCTGAGTGTTGGAGTGTGCCCCTGGCTATCTGTATATGATGTCTGAGGGTTGGAGTGTGCCCCCTGGCTATCTGTATATGATGTCTGAGGGTTGGAGTGTGCCCCTGGCTATCTGTAAATGATGTCTGAGTGTTGGAGTGTCCCCCTGGCTATCTGTATATGATGTCTGAGTGTTGGAGTGTGCCCCCTGGCTATCTGTATATGATGTCTGAGTGTTGGAGTGTGCCCCTGGCTATCTGTATATGATATCTGAGTGTTGGAGTGTCCCCTGGCTATCTGTATATGATGTCTGAGGTTTGGAGTGTGCCCCCCTGGCTATCTGTAAATGATGTCTGAGTGTTGGAGTGTCCCCCTGGCTATCTGTATATGATGTCTGAGTGTTGGAGTGTGCCCCTGGCTATCTGTATATGATGTCTGAGTGTTGGAGTGTGCCCCTGGCTATCTGTATATGATGTCTGAGTGTTGGAGTGTGCCCCTGGCTATCTGTATATGATGTCTGAGTGTTGGAGTGTGCCCCCTGGCTATCTGTATATGATGTCTGAGGGTTGGAGTGTCCCCCCTGGCTATCTGTATATGATGTCTGAGTGTTGGAGTGTGCCCCTGGCTATCTGTATATGATGTCTGAGTGTTGGAGTGTGCCCCTGGCTATCTGTATATGATGTCTGAGTGTTGGAGTGTGCCCCTGGCTATCTGTATATGATGTCTGAGTGTTGGAGTGTGCCCCTGGCTATCTGTATATGATGTCTGAGTGTTGGAGTGTGCCCCTGGCTATCTGTATATGATGTCTGAGGGTTGGAGTGTGCCCCTGGCTATCTGTATATGATGTCTGAGTGTTGGAGTGTGCCCCCTGGCTATCTGTATATGATGTCTGAGGGTTGGAGTGTGCCCCTGGCTATCTGTATATGATGTCTGAGGGTTGGAGTGTGCCCCCTGGCTATCTGTATATGATGTCTGAGTGTTGGAGTGTGCCCCTGGCTATCTGTATATGATGTCTGAGTGTTGGAGTGTGCCCCTGGCTATCTGTATATGATGTCTGAGTGTTGGAGTGTGCCCCTGGCTATCTGTATATGATGTCTGAGTGTTGGAGTGTGCCCCCCTGGCTATCTGTAAATGATGTCTGAGTGTTGGAGTGTGCCCCTGGCTATCTGTATATGATGTCTGAGTGTTGGAGTGTGCCCCCTGGCTATCTGTATATGATGTCTGAGTGTTGGAGTGTGCCCCTGGCTATCTGTATATGATGTCTGAGTGTTGGAGTGTGCCCCTGGCTATCTGTAAATGATGTCTGAGTGTTGGAGTGTGCCCCTGGCTATCTGTATATGATGTCTGAGTGTTGGAGTGTGCCCCTGGCTATCTGTAAATGATGTCTGAGGTTTGGAGTGTGCCCCTGGCTATCTGTATATGATGTCTGAGTGTTGGAGTGTGCCCCCCTGGCTATCTGTATATGATGTCTGAGTGTTGGAGTGTGCCCCTGGCTATCTGTATATGATGTCTGAGTGTTGGAGTGTGCCCCTGGCTATCTGTATATGATGTCTGAGTGTTGGAGTGTGCCCCTGGCTATCTGTATATGATGTCTGAGTGTTGGAGTGTCCCCCCCTGGCTATCTGTATATGATGTCTGAGGGTTGGAGTGTGCCCCCTGGCTATCTGTATATGATGTCTGAGTGTTGGAGTGTGCCCCTGGCTATCTGTATATGATGTCTGAGTGTTGGAGTGTCCCCCCTGGCTATCTGTATATGATGTCTGAGTGTTGGAGTGTCCCCCCTGGCTATCTGTATATGATGTCTGAGTGTTGGAGTGTCCCCCCTGGCTATCTGTATATGATGTCTGAGTGTTGGAGTGTGCCCCTGGCTATCTGTATATGATGTCTGAGTGTTGGAGTGTCCCCCCCCCTGGCTATCTGTATATGATGTCTGAGTGTTGGAGTGTCCCCCCTGGCTATCTGTATATGATGTCTGAGTGTTGGAGTGTCCCCCCTGGCTATCTGTATATGATGTCTGAGTGTTGGAGTGTGCCCCTGGCTATCTGTATATGATGTCTGAGTGTTGGAGTGTGCCCCCTGGCTATCTGTATATGATGTCTGAGTGTTGGAGTGTCCCCCCTGGCTATCTGTATATGATGTCTGAGTGTTGGAGTGTGCCCCTGGCTATCTGTATATGATGTCTGAGTGTTGGAGTGTGCCCCCCTGGCTATCTGTATATGATGTCTGAGGGTTGGAGTGTCCCCCCTGGCTATCTGTATATGATGTCTGAGTGTTGGAGTGTCCCCCCTGGCTATCTGTATATGATGTCTGAGTGTTGGAGTGTGCCCCCTGGCTATCTGTATATGATGTCTGAGGGTTGGAGTGTCCCCCTGGCTATCTGTATATGATGTCTGAGTGTTGGAGTGTCCCCCCTGGCTATCTGTATATGATGTCTGAGTGTTGGAGTGTCCCCCCTGGCTATCTGTATATGATGTCTGAGGGTTGGAGTGTCCCCCCTGGCTATCTGTATATGATGTCTGAGTGTTGGAGTGTCCCCCCCTGGCTATCTGTATATGATGTCTGAGTGTTGGAGTGTCCCCCCTGGCTATCTGTATATGATGTCTGAGTGTTGGAGTGTCCCCCCTGGCTATCTGTATATGATGTCTGAGGGTTGGAGTGTCCCCCCTGGCTATCTGTATATGATGTCTGAGGGTTGGAGTGTCCCCCCTGGCTATCTGTATATGATGTCTGAGTGTTGGAGTGTCCCCCCTGGCTATCTGTATATGATGTCTGAGTGTTGGAGTGTCCCCCCTGGCTATCTGTATATGATGTCTGAGGGTTGGAGTGTGCCCCCTGGCTATCTGTATATGATGTCTGAGTGTTGGAGTGTCCCCCCTGGCTATCTGTATATGATGTCTGAGTGTTGGAGTGTCCCCCCCTGGCTATCTGTATATGATGTCTGAGTGTTGGAGTGTCCCCCCTGGCTATCTGTATATGATGTCTGAGTGTTTGGAGTGTCCCCCCTGGCTATCTGTATATGATGTCTGAGTGTTGGAGTGTCCCCCCCTGGCTATCTGTATATGATGTCTGAGTGTTGGAGTGTCCCCCCTGGCTATCTGTATATGATGTCTGAGTGTTGGAGTGTCCCCCCTGGCTATCTGTATATGATGTCTGAGTGTTGGAGTGTCCCCCCTGGCTATCTGTATATGATGTCTGAGTGTTGGAGTGTCCCCCTGGCTATCTGTATATGATGTCTGAGTGTTGGAGTGTCCCCCCTGGCTATCTGTATATGATGTCTGAGTGTTGGAGTGTCCCCCCTGGCTATCTGTATATGATGTCTGAGTGTTGGAGTGTCCCCCCCCTGGCTATCTGTATATGATGTCTGAGTGTTGGAGTGTGCCCCTGGCTATCTGTATATGATGTCTGAGTGTTGGAGTGTCCCCCCTGGCTATCTGTATATGATGTCTGAGTGTTGGAGTGTCCCCCCTGGCTATCTGTATATGATGTCTGAGTGTTGGAGTGTGCCCCTGGCTATCTGTATATGATGTCTGAGTGTTGGAGTGTGCCCCTGGCTATCTGTATATGATGTCTGAGTGTTGGAGTGTCCCCCCTGGCTATCTGTATATGATGTCTGAGTGTTGGAGTGTCCCCCCTGGCTATCTGTATATGATGTCTGAGTGTTGGAGTGTCCCCCCTGGCTATCTGTATATGATGTCTGAGTGTTGGAGTGTGCCCCCTGGCTATCTGTATATGATGTCTGAGTGTTGGAGTGTGCCCCTGGCTATCTGTATATGATGTCTGAGGGTTGGAGTGTGCCCCCTGGCTATCTGTATATGATGTCTGAGTGTTGGAGTGTCCCCCTGGCTATATCTGTATATGGATGTCTGAGTATATGGAGTGTTGGATGTGTGACCTGGCTATCTGTATATGATGTCTGAGGGTTGGAGTGTCCCCCCCCCTGGCTATCTGTATATGATGTATATGAGTGTCCCCCCTGCTATCTGTATATGATGTCTGAGTGTTGGAGTGTCCCCCCTGGCTATCTGTATATGATGTCTGAGGGTTGGAGTGTCCCCCCTGGCTATCTGTATATATGATGTCTGAGGGTTGGAGTGTGCCCCCTGGCTATCTGTATATGATGTCTGAGTGTTGGAGTGTCCCCCCTGGCTATCTGTATGAGGGTTGGTTGGAGTGTCCCCCCTGGCTATCTGTATATGATTGGAGGGTTGGAGTGTCCCCTGGCTATCTGTATATGATGTCTGAGTGTTGGAGTGTCCCCCTGGGCTATCTGTATATGATGTCTGAGGGTTGGAGTGTCCCCCCTGGCTATCTGTATATGATGTCTGAGGGTTGGAGTGTCCCCCCCCTGGCTATGTATATGATGTCTGAGGGTTGGAGTGTCCCCCCTGGCTATCTGTATATGATGTCTGGAGTGTCCCCCTGGCTATCTGTATATGATGTCTGATAGGGTTGGAGTGTCCCCCCTGGCTATCTGTATATGATGTCTGAGGGTATGTGATGTCTGTATCTGTCTGAGATGTCTGGAGTGTCCCCCCCTGTCTGTATATGAGAGTGTCCCCCCTGGCTATCTGTATATGATGTCTGAGGGTTGTGTCCCCCCCTGCTATCTGTATATGATGTTGAGGGTTGGAGTGTCCCCCCCCTGGCTATCTGTATATGATGTCTGAGGGTATGTCCCCCCTGATCTGTATATGAGTCTGAGGGTTGGAGTGTTGGAGTGTCCCCCTGGCTATCTGTATATGATGTCTGAGTGTTGGAGTGTCCCCCCTGGCTATCTGTATATGATGTCTGAGTGTTGGAATGTCCCCCCTGGCTATCTGTATATGATGTCTGAGTGTTGGAGTGTCCCCCTGGGCTATCTGTATATGATGTCTGAGTGTTGGAGTGTCCCCCCCTGGGCTATCTGTATATGATGTCTGAGGGTTGGAGTGTCCCCCCCTGGCTATCTGTATATGATGTCTGAGGGTTGGAGTGTCCCCCCTGGCTATCTGTATATGATGTCTGAGGGTTGGAGTGTCCCCCCTGGCTATCTGTATATGATGTCTGAGGGTTGGAGTGTCCCCCCTGGCTATCTGTAAATGATGTCTGAGGGTTGGAGTGTCCCCCCTGGCTATCTGTATATGATGTCTGAGTGTTGGAGTGTGCCCCTGGCTATCTGTATATGATGTCTGAGGGTTGGAGTGTGCCCCCTGGCTATCTGTATATGATGTCTGAGTGTTGGAGTGTCCCCCCTGGCTATCTGTATATGATGTCTGAGGGTTGGAGTGTCCCCCCTGGCTATCTGTATATGATGTCTGAGGGTTGGAGTGTCCCCCCTGGCTATCTGTATATGATGTCTGAGTGTTGGAGTGTCCCCCCTGGCTATCTGTATATGATGTCTGAGTGTTGGAGTGTCCCCCCCTGGCTATCTGTATATGATGTCTGAGTGTTGGAGTGTCCCCCCTGGCTATCTGTATATGATGTCTGAGTGTTGGAGTGTCCCCCCTGGCTATCTGTATATGATGTCTGAGTGTTGGAGTGTCCCCTGGCTATCTGTATATGATGTCTGAGGGTTGGAGTGTCCCCCCTGGCTATCTGTAAATGATGTCTGAGTGTTGGAGTGTCCCCCCTGGCTATCTGTATATGATGTCTGAGTGTTGGAATGTCCCCCCTGGCTATCTGTATATGATGTCTGAGTGTTGGAATGTCCCCCCTGGCTATCTGTATATGATGTCTGAGTGTTGGAATGTCCCCCCTGGCTATCTGTATATGATGTCTGAGTGTTGGAATGTCCCCCCTGGCTATCTGTATATGATGTCTGAGGGTTGGAGTGTGCCCCCTGGCTATCTGTATATGATGTCTGAGTGTTGGAGTGTCCCCCCTGGCTATCTGTATATGATGTCTGAGGGTTGGAATGTCCCCCCTGGCTATCTGTATATGATGTCTGAGGGTTGGAATGTCCCCCCTGGCTATCTGTATATGATGTCTGAGTGTTGGAGTGTCCCCCCTGGCTATCTGTATATGATGTCTGAGTGTTGGAGTGTGCCCCTGGCTATCTGTATATGATGTCTGAGTGTTGGAGTGTCCCCCCTGGCTATCTGTATATGATGTCTGAGGGTTGGAGTGTGCCCCTGGCTATCTGTATATGATGTCTGAGTGTTGGAGTGTCCCCCCCTGGCTATCTGTATATGATGTCTGAGGGTTGGAGTGTCCCCCCTGGCTATCTGTATATGATGTCTGAGTGTTGGAGTGTCCCCCCTGGCTATCTGTATATGATGTCTGAGTGTTGGAGTGTCCCCCCTGGCTATCTGTATATGATGTCTGAGGGTTGGAGTGTCCCCCTGGCTATCTGTATATGATGTCTGAGGGTTGGAATGTCCCCCCTGGCTATCTGTATATGATGTCTGAGGGTTGGAGTGTCCCCCCTGGCTATCTGTATATGATGTCTGAGTGTTGGAGTGTCCCCCCTGGCTATCTGTATATGATGTCTGAGTGTTGGAGTGTCCCCCCTGGCTATCTGTATATGATGTCTGAGTGTTGGAGTGTCCCCCCTGGCTATCCGTACATTAAAACAACCAGAAAATCATGCCGTCTGGTTTGCTTAATATGAGGAATGTGAAATGATTTATACATTTACATTTACTTTTGATACTTAAGTATATTTAAAACCAAATACTTTTAGACATTTACTCAAGTAGTATTTTACTGGGTGACTTTCACTTTTACTTGAGTAATTTTCTATTAATGTATCTTTACTTTTACTCAAGTATGACAATTGGGTACTTTTTCCACCACTGGTTACAGCCTTATTCTAAAATGGATTTTTTTTAAAGGATAACCATCTCTTCAGCACTCCACTAATCAGGCCTTTATGGTAGAGTGGCCAGACGGAAGCCACTCCTCAGTAAAAGGCACATGACAGCCCACTTGGAGTTTGTCAAAAGGCACCTAAAGGACTCTCAGACCATGAGAAACAAGATTCTCTGGTCTGATGAAACCAAGATTGAACTCTTTGGCCTGAATGCCAAGTGTCACATCTGGAGGAAACCAGGCACCTCTCATAACCTGGCCAATACCATCCATACGGTGAAGCATGGTGGTGGCAGCATCGTGCTGTGGGGATGTTTTTCAGTGGCATGGACTGGGAGACTAGTCAGGATCGATGGAAAGGTGAACAGAGCAAAGTACAGAGAGATCCTTGATGAAAACCTGCTCCAGAGCGCTCAGGACCTCAGACTGGGGCGAAGGTTCACCTTCCAACAGGACAACGACCCCAAGCACACAGCCAAGACAATGCAGGAGTGGCTTTGGGACAAGTCTCTGAATGTCCTTGAGTGGCCCAGCCAGAACCCGGACTTGAACCCGGGGCTTCCAGTGAGACGCGGATTTCATTGGCTTTGTCAGTCGTGATTTTAGTTCCTTCAACTGAAGTTGCGAGATTCCGATTCCCCATAGTATGTTGAACTGAAGTTTACTGACTGAAAGGGAACCGCCATTAGCCGTGTTGTTATTCACAAAATACTGTATGCCTTATTGCTTTTACAAACCACTAATGATTTTAACCCCTAAGGGCGATGTCCGCGCCCACACTGCCATCTAATTAGCATAATCAAATAATCCCCTTAAAAATCTGTCCGTTTAAGCTGGAGATATGTTGTTTTTTTGCATCGTCTCAATCCACCACAGCCGCCGATGTCGCACTTCCTCATCTGTGGTGAAAGGTGGCAGAGCTAGAGCGGTGTTGGTCAGACCAGGAGAATGTGTCTTCTCACAATATCGTCTGTAGCGTCCGAACGTTTTAGCCTACAAACTAGTATGACCCCTGGAAAGATGACACTCTCACGAACACCATGGTGTTCTCCATTTTGCTCTACAACCTCCACAAGTGTCAGGAGACTCGTCTGAAGTCGGTAACGCCGATCTGCCAACTTCTGTCTGTAGCGTCCGAACGGTTTGGATTACACACTGATATGACCCCTCTGTGCAAAGCATTTGTATGAGCTAATATCAGTAAGCCCAAAAAAGACAGGGCTTAGACTCTGATGGGTATTAAAGATAGATATTGTTCAAATGTGAAATATATGTGACGGGATGTTTTAATATTAACTAGCGTCTTTCTGTCCACGCCCAGAGGAAGCTGGTGGTGGGTTTGTCAGAGCAGATCTCCATTCTGGACCTCCAGAGGTGCCAGGACTATAACGTATCCTGTGCTGAGTGTGTTCTGGCCAGAGACCCGTACTGCGCCTGGACAGAGGCTGGCTGCCGTCCCACTGTCCCGTAAGTTTCCTCTTTTTTCTCCTACTCAAATGACCAAGCATGGCTGTTCCGTGGCTGTTCCGTCGGCATGGCTGTTCCGTCGGCATGGCTGTTCCGTCGGCATGGCTGTTCCGTCAGCACGGCTGTTCCGTCAGCACGGCTGTTCCGTCAGCACGGCTGTTCCGTCAGCACGGCTGTTCCGTCAGCATGGCTGTTCCATAAGTTATATCTTTCAATCAACTTTATTTAGAAGGCCTTTTCACATCAGCAGTTTTCATAAAGTGCTTTTACAGTAATTGGCCTAGACCCCAAAGAGCCTTTTACAGTAACTGTCCTAGACCCCAAAGAGCCTTTTACAGTAACATGTCTAGACCCCAAAGAGCCTTTTACAGTAACTGTCCTAGACCCCAAAGAGCCTTTTACAGTAACATGTCTAGACCCCAAATAGCCTTTTACAGTAACTGTCCTAGACCCCAAAGAGCCTTTTACAGTAACTGTCCTAGACCCCAAAGTGCCTTTTACAGTAACATGTCTAGACCCCAAAGAACCTTTTACAGTAACATGTCTAGACCCCAAAGAGCCTTTTACAGGAACATGTCTAGACCCCAAAGAGCCTTTTACAGTAACCTGTCTAGACCCCAAAGAGCCTTTTACAGTAACCTGTCTAGACCCCAAAGAACCTTTTACAGTAACTGTAGCAGAGCTTCCCTCTTTTGGTTCGTATTTAAATACCTAGCATTGCTGTCTACCATATCTAAACTGATATAACCTTAGTTATAGTCTTTGTGAACTGAATGTTGTGATTAAAATGTTGTTTTAGTTGTTGTTGTTGTTGTGTCTCTGTCCATAGGGGAGGCATTCAAAATATCAATGGAGGACAAACTAATGTGTGCCCTAAAACAGCAGAAGCTGAAATAGCAGAAGGTATACTGTACATTGACATCTCACACACTGATAATAATACAATCAATCAAATCAGTCAATCTGAGTAGGCTGGATTTTCATTCCCCTACCTGGTTAAATACATTTTTCCTGCTCTTTCTCCAGAACCAAAGATGCCTACCAGCAACAGGACCAGACGCGACACACAGCCTTCCCACCCCCCCTCCCCCTCCTCGTCCAGGAACGCCCTCGGTGTATCGGTCCACTCTTTGCCCCTGGACGTCCCCTTCTACCTGTCCTGTCCCATCGACTCTTACCACGCACACTACAGCTGGGAACACCTGGGCACGACACACCCCTGTCTGCGGCTGCAGGCCAGCTGTCTCCACCTCATCCCCTCCATGCAGACAGAGCACTATGGGAATTACCGGTGTGTCTCCAAGGAGAGGGACTATACCAGGGTGGTCCGGGAGGTTCGTGCTACACAGCTGCTCAACAACCCCAACCCAGCCGTAATCACCAGGCCTCTGAGACCTGCGAGGCCCATGAACAGGGAGACTAAGACCAACGGAGGGACAGCGGTTATGGCGGGACGGTTCGGGACCTTTGCAGCTTTGGCCATTCTCGTGCGACTTCTGCAATAAATCATGTCCACATGGACTTCATCATGATATGACACTTTCCGTCTACTTCCCATCTGCACTTTATAGAGGACTTTAGACTTTTTCCTTTAGACATCGCTCGTCCATATATTTATTTATAAAGAAGTTGACTTTTTCCACATTTTGCTATGTTACAGCCTTATTCTAAAATTGATTGAATTATGTATTTTTTTCTCATCAATCTACACACAATACCCCATAATGACAAAGCAAAAACTGTTTTTTAGAAATTTTAGCAATTGTATTCAGACCCTTTGCTATGAGACTTGAAATTGAGCTCAGGTGCATCCTGTGTCCATTGATAATCCTTGAGATGTTTCTACAACTTGATTGGAGTCCATTTGTGGTAAATTCAATTGATTGGACATGATTTAGAAAGACACACAGCTGTCTATATAAGGTCCCACAGTTGACAGTGCATGTCAGAGCAAAAACCAAGCCATGAGGTCGAAGGAATTGCCCGTAGAGCTCAGAGACAGGATTGTTTCGAGGCACAGATCTGGGGAAGGGTACCAAAACATTTCTGCAGCATTGAAGGTCCCCAAGAACACAGTGGCCTCCATCATTCTTAAATAGAAGAAATTTGGAACCACCAAGACTCTTCCTAGAGCTGGCTGCCGGGCCAAACTGAGCAATCGGGGGAGAAGGGCTTTGGTCAGGGAGGTGACCAAGAACCCAATGGTCACTCTGCCAGAGCTTCAGAGTTCCTCTGTGGGGATGGGAGAACCTTCCAGAAGGACAACCATCTCTGCAGCACTCCACTAATCAGGCCTTTATGGTAGAGTGGCCAGACAGAAGCCACTCCTCAGTAAAAGGCACATGACAGCCTACTTTTAGTTTGCCAAAAGGCACCTAAAGGAATCTCAGACCATGAGAAACAAGATTCTCTGGTCTGATGAAACCAAGATTGAACTCTTTGGCCTGAATGCCAAGCGTCAAGTCACCATGATGCTGTGGGGATGTTTTTCAGTGGCAGGGACTGGGAGACTAGTCAGGATTGAGGGAAAGATGAACGGAGCAAAGTACAGAGAGATCCTTGATCCTTGAACTTGTGAAGATGCTGGAGGAAACGGGTACAAAAGTATCTATATCCACAGTAAAACTAGTCCTATATCGACATAACCTGAAAGGCCGCTCAGCAAGGAAGAAGCCACTGTTCCAAAACCGCCATTAAAAAAGCCAGACTACGGTTTGCAACTGCACATGGGGACAAAGATCGTACTTTTTGGAGAAATGTCCTCTGGTCTGATGAAACAAAAATATAACTGTTTGGCCATAATGACCATCGTTATGTTTGGAGGAAAAAGGGGGGGCTTGCAAGCCGAAGAACACCATCCCAACCGTGAAGCACGGGGGTGGCAGCATCATGCTGTGGGGGTGCTTTGCTGCAAGAGGGACTGGTACACTTCACAAAATAGATGGCATCATGAAGAAGGAAAATTATGTGGATATATTGAAGCAACATCTCAAGACATCAGTCAGGAAGTTAAAGCTTGGTCGCAAATGGGTCTTCCAAATGGACAATGACCCCAAGCATACTTCCAAAGTTGTGGCAAAATGGCTTAAGGACAACAAAGTCAAGGTATTGGAGTGGTCATCAAAAAGTCCTGACCTCAATCCTATAGAAAATGTGTGGGCAGAACTGAAAAAGCGTGTGCGAGCAAGGAGGCCTACAAACCTGACTCAGTTACACCAGCTCTGTCAGGAGGAATGGGCCAAAATTCACCCAACTTATTGTGGGATGCTTGTGGAAGGCTACCCGAAACGTTTGACCCAAGTTAAACAATTCAAAGCCAATGCTACCACAATCTGTAGAAGCAATGAGAATAGAAGGGTTCAGAACTTTTGTAAAACATCACAGTACAGTTGAAATATCTATGGCAAATAGAAATCCAATATGGATGGTGTTAAGAGATAAATGGGAGGGGTTGAATGGAGTTGAAGGATGGGACTAATAACAAATAACAACATATAATAACAAAGATAACTAATAATGTAAGCATACTGTGTCCATAATAAATTATAAGTATATAGGTTGTAGGTTGGGAGCTTTTGGGAAAGAGCACAGTTAGAAAGATATGGCATATAGAAGCAAACCGGATGGACATCATGAAAATGATCGGAGAGGTTGAGAGTAGAAGAAGTTCAGGAGCGAAAAAAATAAATAATAATATATATATATATATAATATAATTATTGTAAAATTAACTCTGTCCATAAGGTGTAGATAGTGTAGATAAACTTCCGACTTCAACTGTATATACTGTATTCTATACTATTCTACTGTATCTTAGTCCATGCCGCTCTGTCATTGCTTGTCCATATATTTATTTATATATTCTTAATTCCGTTGCTTTACTTAGATTTGTGTGTATTGGGTATATGTTGTCAAATTGTTATATATGACTTGTTAGATATTACTGCACTGTCGGAGCTAGAAGCACAAGCATTTCGCTACACCCGCTATAACATCTGCTAAACACGTGTATGTGACCAATAAAATGTGATTTGATTTGATTTGACATCTCTGGAGAGACCTGAAAATAGCTTTGCAGCGACGCTCCCCATCCAACCTGACAGAGCTTGAGAGGATCTACAGAGAAGAATGGGAGAAACTCCCCAAATACAGGTGTGCCAAGCTTGTAGCATCATACCCAAGAAGACTCTAGGCTGTAATCGCTGCCAAAGGTGCTTCAACAAAGTACTGAGTAAAGGGTCTGAATACTTATGTAAACGTGATTTTATTTTTATTTTTTTATTTAAAAACCTGTTTTTGGTTTGTAATTATAGAGGATTGTGTGTAGACTGATGAGTAAAAAAAACAATTTAATCCATTTTAGAATAAGGCTGTAACGTAACAAAATGTGGAAAAAGTCACAGGGTCTGAATACTTTCTGAATGCACTGTATAAGAGGTGGGGAGGGGGACGTTTAACCTGGGTCATGTTCGTTAGGGCACACCGTAACAAAACTTTTTTTTAAACGCTTTGCGATGGAAACTGTTAGTCCCAGCTAGTCCCTCCCTGTTTCAGTCAGTTTTCTTCCGTTTGGTGCCGATTGAACACGACCCTGTTGTGTAGGACCCAGATCAGATTGGGCTGTTCCTTTCTAAATAGGCTTGGCTGGGGATATAGAGGCATGGACAATGTCTTATGTCAGATAGCAGGAGCCAGAGCACTTTCTTTACCGGTATGTTAGATAGCAGCAGCACTCTTGGTGGAAGGAAGTGTGTCGCGTTGAAGGGAATGCCTCATTAAATAACCACCTGATTACTGATCCAGGGCAGAAGGCTCAGGATAAGAGCAGTCAGGGACAGTTTAGTTAGTTAGTCACTAGAAATGCCTTTTAGAAAGTAGGAGAGTGTTGCTGCTCTGTCTAAAACAGACAAACTGCAACAAGCAATGTTTTGATGGACTTTGGGTTTTTTAATACAAGGATGGTTTCAAAGTACTAAGCCTTTTCCGTAGGATCTGCTTAGGGTAAACAGTTAGCTAAAGAGGATCTGTCATACAGACTCCCAATGCATTAGCAATGCCCAGCAATGTTGACTCTGTCATAGCCGCTATGTGTTTGTTGAAGCCCATTGTACCCACTGAGACATGACAATGACATGCAACAGCTTGACCGAGACACAGACCCACGCCATCTGATGACAGTTGAGATAGTATCAGAGGAAATGGTTGGCTGGGGTGAGGCGGTAAACAACAGAGAATACACTTATGTAATTCCTTTTGGAACTAGACTGCCACCACCTGTTCCCATGCCATGGCCAGTTCAGTTGATATTGGGAGGATACTGCTATTTAAAAAAAAAAATGCAATGGTGTGCTTTGCTTCCAACAGCATGGACATAAATGAATAATTAACATGTACCAAACAGTAAGTTAAACAATGAACTGTACTAAATACTAAATTAAGTAAATAT